>JACYVW010000085.1:0-164269 GCA_023065735.1 Coffea humblotiana | reverse complement strand
AAGAGGCTCAAAAGGAGGATCCGATGGTCCAAAAATGGAGAGACAAGGTGGAGAAAGGGGAGTTACCTGACTTTAACTTGAGCGTTTTCTATGGATTCTAAGTGCGAGAGTAGTTTCCAGGAGTTGAAACGGAAGTTAACCGTAGCCCTATTCTAACCCTACCAAATGGAAAAGGATAGTTTTTCTGTGTATACTGATGCTTCTGGGGAAGGCTTAGGGTGTGTTTGATGAAAATAAGAATGTGATTTCCTTTGCCTCTAGAAAACTGAAACCTCATGAGCAAAATTACCCGACCCATGACCTAGAATTAGCCGCAGTTGTCTTCGCCTGAAAAAGTGGAGACACTACCTGTACGGGGTGACCTTTGAGGTTTATTCCGACCACAAAAGCCTTAAGTACCTATTCTCCCAAAAAGAGCTAAACATGAGGCAGAGACGGTGGATGGAATTCTTAGAAGACTACGACTGTACAATTAATTACCATCCGGGGAAGGCAAATGTAGTAGCTGATGCCTTGAGTCGAAAGGCTCAAATAGTGGGTTAATGATCAGAGAGTGGGAGATGTTAGAAGCAATAAGTAGTGAGAGCCTTAGGTTGGAACGTCGAAGGGTAATTTTAGGAAACATCAGGATAACCTCTGCTATTCTGGAGCAAGTCAAAGAGGCTCAAAAGGAGGATCCGAAAAAAATGGAGAGACAAGGTGGAGAAAGGGGAGTTACCTGACTTTAACTTGAGCTTTGAAGGGATATTAAAATATCGGGATCGATAGTGGTGCCAGAGGACGAAACCCTGAAAAGAGAAATTCTGGAGGAAACCCATCGATCAAAGTATACGATCCATCCGGGTAGCAATAAGATGTATCAGGAGTTGCGAAAATTGTATTGGTGGAATAACATGAAGAGGGAAATAGCCCGTTACGTTCAAACCTGCCTCGTCTGCCAGCAAGTGAAGGCGGAACACCAAAAGCCCTCTGGTTTGTTACAACCCCTAGAGATACCTGAATGGAAGTGGGAATCACATGGATTTCGTTTCTGGTTTGCCAAGAACCCAAAAAGGACACGATGCCGTGTGGGTGATCGTTGATAGACTCACTAAATCAGCCCATTTCTTACCCATAAACATGAAATACACTCTGGAGAAATTGGCTCAACTGTATATGAGTGAAATTGTGAGACTGCACGGGATTCCTGTGAGTATAGTCTCGGATAGGGATCCGCGTTTCGTGTCTAGATTTTGGCAAAAATTTCAGGAGACCTTGGGAACCAAACTCAACCTAAGTACCACTTACCATCCCCAAACCGATGGACAATCGGAGCGAACCATTCAAACCCTTGAGGACATGTTACGAACCTGTATCTTGGACTTCGGGGGAAATTGGGGGCAACACATGACGTTAGTAGAGTTTGCCTACAACAATAGTTACCACTCTTCAATCCAAATGGCACCATACGAAGCTCTTTATGGCCGGAAATGCCGTTGCACACAAGTTTATTGGGATGAAGTAGGAGAAAAGAAAGTCTTAGATCCAACGATCATTCCATGGATGGAGGATGCACGAGAAAAGGTTAAACTAATCCGCCAAAGACTCCAAACCGCTCAAAGCCGCCAAAAGAGCTACGCAGACAATCGCAGGAAAGACTTGGAGTTTGAAGTTGGAGACCGAGTGTTTCTTAAGGTCACGCCATTACGAAGTATCACGGCGGGTAGAGGGAAGAAACTGCAACCTAGATTTGTAGGACCCTTTAAAGTCCTCCAAAGAGTTGGAAAAGTGGCGTACCGTC
This sequence comes from Coffea humblotiana, assembly GCA_023065735.1. Classification (NCBI taxonomy): domain Eukaryota; kingdom Viridiplantae; phylum Streptophyta; class Magnoliopsida; order Gentianales; family Rubiaceae; genus Coffea; species Coffea humblotiana. Next base: position 162,489 of record JACYVW010000085.1, on the reverse strand, counting down.
TTGAGTTACCATCCAGTTTATCCAGAATCCACGACGTTTTCCATGTTTCAATGCTTAAAAAGTACCATCCTGATCCAACCCACGTCTTACGAGCGGAGGAGATTGAGGTGGATGAAGCCCTGACCTATGAGGAGAAACCTGTGCAATTACTCGACCGAAAGGTTAAGGAGCTGAGAAATAAAAATATTCCACTGGTGAAGGTTTTATGGAGAAACCACGGTATAGAAGAGGCAACCTGGGAAGTGGAGGAAGAAATGCAAAAGAGATACCCCGAGCTGTTTAGTAACTCAGGTAGAAATTTCGAGGACGAAATTCTTTAAGGGGGAGAGAGTGTGAGAACCCGTAAATTTTCTTTATTTCTAGGCTTTAATTTATTTATTTGCACCCGTTTTCCACATTTTCTTTATTTTATAAATTTTCTGGACATTTTTATGAGTAAATAGGGTTTTAAAAATATTTTTCCAGTATAAGTCAATTTACGAGATTTTTGGAGTGAATAGTGGACGTGGGACCCGCTAGTGCGTTAAGTGAGAGAAATTCGGCCGATTAGGTCAAGTTTTGCGTACAGGGATTTAATTACTAGGTGTTAGTAGGTGATTAGAGGTTACCTAGATGAATTAACCTTGGTAAGTAAGAGGATAGGAATGAAACTTAAAAAGGTGCCACGTGTCGCGAATTTATTGGAAGTTGGACTTTGACCACTTTCTTACAACTTTACCAAAAGGTTAAAATTGACCAAAATCATCTTCATTCTTTAAGCATCTTGGCCGAAAATTTGGGAGAGAAAAGAAGAGAGAAAAGCTTCTACTTTGGTTCCATTTCTTGCTCAATCTTGCAACCCAACCATTAAACTCTCAAATTACTCCATAAAATCCATTTGCTAAGGAGGTTAGAGGTGATTGGTAGAGCTATTTTGGTGGTGGAACACTTAAGCTACAAGCTTTCTTGGGAGTTGAGGTATTTTACTTGGAAACTTCACTTTTGTTCTAATCATGCTATATTAGTGGCCTATGGTGGCTTAGTAGCTAGATTTATGGATGAATTAGTGGTTTAATTGAAAGTTGAGTAAATTTCTGATTTTTGGGGAATTTTTCTGTTTTATATAATAAATGTTAGTTAGCCTTGGATTGAAGGTTTAGTATTGAGCCAATTGGAGCTCTTGTATGTGAATTGTGATTAATTGTGGAAAATTTCAGCTTTGAACAAAAATTTCAGTTTTAGGGTTTTGGAAATTGGGGCTTTTCTATAATTGATGATTGGAATGGCAATTGGCTTGGAATGAAGGTTATTGAGTAGCCTATGAGTGAATTGTAGTAATTGTGGTTGAATTGGATGGGATTTGATGTTTGTTTGTAGGATGGAAAAGCTGGAATTTAAGGGAAGTGCTGTCAAAATTTCCGCAGGAATTCCTGAGCAGTCTCGGGAAATCTGTTATAACTCGATGTAGGAATATCGGAATTAAGTTCCGTTTGTTGCGTTTTAAACTAGACTCCTAGGGCTACAAACCGTGAAAATTTCAGACCCTAGTTCTGTCTGTGTGATTTATGGTGATTTTCCAAAGTTGACTGAAATTACATACCTGTTCTGTCTTTGACTGGACGATGCTGCGACTTGAGGCTAGAATTTAACTAACTTGTGATTCGAATCTTGTAAACATGTCTTCTAAGTAATTGTACCCCTTTGAGTGTATTTTCCGACGGTACAAATTTTATCAATTTTGGACTTAAGATTTGTGAGATATGATTTTTCCAATGAGGGTGCGCAAAACTGGAAAATCCTGTTTTCCTAGAATTATTCTTACTTTCCTTTTACCTCTTAGGTTTGAGAGTTTGTTACACCTTTAGCCTTAAAATCGAAGTATTTTCCATTTTTAAGCTATAATTGAACTTTACTTGCGTGAATCATGAAAGAGACGTTTGACTCGTATCCGAGTATCAATGGTAGTTTCTTGTTTCTTGTAGGTCGGGTTGGTGATCCCGGACAACCGTCGGGCGAGAAATTGTGATTTGCTTGCTTAAGTGGTGAGTGTACTATGCATGGCTTGTGTTTACTTGGTTTGTACTTGGATCCTTGAATTGGATAACTGTGATTATGTGCTTGAGGCGAGAGTGTACTTTATCGCTCTCGTTCTCTTATGTGTATAATTGATTACTGGATATGTGTGAATTTGAATACTTGTGTTTGGCCATGTCGTTTTGGGTATGAGCCCTACGACTTTACTGTGATAACTGAGCTCAAGCCTTAATGGCCGTTTATCGAGTCGAGCCGGTAAGGGCCGGTCGATTAGGTAACGTGCCGTGAGGTCACTGTGTGTCGAGTGGAGCGTTTGCTCCTCGACTTGTGGTATACTCGAGTATTACCCCTGATTACTGTGAGGTGTTCGGGCCCGGTAGGGGAATGTATGGTGGAAGGTATTGGGAGTAAAGTGGTGATCTACGGTCGTACGTGTCCGTTGGACGTTGACGGAGTGTCAACGGGAAGTGATCAAGTGTCGCAAAAGGAAATTGGCTCCCGAGAGCCACCCGTATCCTTTCACTTGTGAAACTAGTTTGGTATTTCTTCTATGTTGATGTATGTGTCGAGCATGGCTATTTGTGCGCTTTGAATGCATGAATTTTAGTACCTCATTGGGCGAAAGCTCACACTCGTACTTTTGTTTTCCTTACAGGGCATGTTTTGGGAACCATGAGTTTTGGTGAAACGAGTAGAGCTTATTAGGCATTCTTTTGCATCTTGTATAGCTCCTCGACTTTTAGGAACCCTAATGTGGGACTTGAACATTTCATTTTGAATTGGAAAACCCTAGAGCGGGTTATGTGTATATATTTTCTCATGTATATATGATGTACTTTCTTGGAAATGTACTTGTCTATGCTTAATTAAAGTTTAGCCGTGTTTGGGACGCGTTCGTTCCGTTTTTTTTTCCGTTTTCGTTTTGCGCGCTTGTTGTCAAACTTACTTGTTGGTATACCTCCCGAAATGTTTATATTTGCGTGTATGTGACCGTTAGCAGTCCTGGCGAGAGCTGGGCAGGCAGTTCGCTAACCCTTAGGGTACGCCCTAGGGGGAGGTGGGGCTGTCACAGGTGGTATCAGAGCCTAGGTTAGAAACAACTTGGGCAAGTTAGAAACTTTGTTTTAGTACCTTTTGGCATGGTGTTAGGGCGCCATTAAGTGTGATTGCTCCGTCTAAGGTTTAAATTGTAACTCGTTTTGTAGGTTATGGCTGGATCGAGCCCCGAGGGCGGAGGTGTGCCACCTCAGAGACGTTTTCGTGTTGTGGACTACCAGGAGAGACCTGGAGGACCCATTCGCCGTTGGAGTGCCGCTAGTCGGACTCGCCGATGTACCCGATGCCAGAACTACTCGTATATAGATCGAGTAGTCATAGCCGTCCTTGATGAGCGTAGGAGGCTTAGGCGAGCCACCGCTAGGGACCAAACTGAGATGGCACGATTAAGGGGAATTATGCGCATGCAAGCGGACCGAATCCGCGAGCTTGAGGCCGACGTAGTTGAGGAGCAAGAGCGAACCGACGCTCTTAGGGGACAATTGCAAGTAGCCACCGACCGACTCACAGGGGTGACTAGGGTAGTGCGAGATAGGTCGGGAGGCATCATTAACGAGTGCGAGGCGCTCGTCCGAGGTGTGATCGGCGCTAATAGGCAAGTGGAGGCGTCCAGTACTAGTACACCTGATGAGGGGAGCACGCCTAACTCTAGTGGTGGGGGAGAGTCCGTGTGCTCCGTGGGGAACTAGGCTAGGGCTCCTTTGAGCCGTGTTTTGGATCCCATGTGGGGACTAGCTAGGGGAAAGCTACTCGTTAGCTACTTTTGTGTTTTGACCTAGCTTTGTATATGTACTTTTGATTGACCCCGCTACTTTTATGGGAATGTTTGTATATATTTGACCGACTGCTACTGTACAACTTGTTTGATATGCTTATGTGTTATTTGCCTTGATATTCTTGTTTCGTGTTTAATTCTTGATTACTTGCTTACCTTTATTTTCTATTTTTGATACCGTACTTGCGTTTCGGCCCTAGATTGTGAACTTAAGACATGGAAGGGACTCGTAGTGGCCGAGGTCGTGGACGCGGTCTTAGGCAGCCTTCAATTGATAGGGGTACTCAGGAACCCGTGCCTGAACCTAACCCTGGGCCGAGAGTTGACTCGAATGCTCAAGTAGCCTCCGCTATCCAGAGAATAACTGATTTGTTGGCCCACGTAGTGGAGCATCAGGGCCAGCACCCTACCCATAACCCTGGAAACCCTGGTGAACACGTTGAGAGCGAGGATCGAGCCCTCGAAAGGTTCCAAAAGTTCTCTCCTCCGAAATTTCTGGGAGGACCTGATCCGGACGTGGCCGAACGTTGGCTGGAGAAAATGGTAGACATTTTTGCGGCCTTACACTATTCGGAGGAGAGACAGGTTACTTTTGCTGTCTTTCAATTAGAAGGAGCTGCCCGTTCCTGGTGGAACATTATACGAACGAAGTGGGAGAGAGAACTAACGCCGCGGACTTGGGCAAACTTCATAAGGGAATTCAACACGAAGTACTTTCCGCCTTTGGTCCAAGAGAAGAAGGAGGATGAATTCCTCAGACTGCGCCAAGGCACGCAGACGGTGGCCGAGTACGAGAGCCAGTTTACTCGACTGTCGAAGTTCGCCCCTGAACTCATAGTAACGGAGCAAAGGCGAATTCGGCGGTTTACTCAGGGGCTGAACGTAGAGATCCAGAAGGATCTGGCGGTAGCCCAGATCACTACTTTTAGTGAGGCAGTAGAAAAGGCACTGAGGGTAGAGAACGCTAGGCTCCAAGTCAGAAACTTCCAGGTGAGGAAGCGGGGATTCCCTGGAAATAGTTCTAGTCAGGGTGATCGGAGTAACCCTCCTAAGTCTGGACGAGGGTCCGGTGGAGGAAGGTTTGCGGGGCCGTCGAGAGGGAGTTTGGCGAGGGGTGGTTCTTTTGGGCGAGGCCCGCAGGGGAGTGCCTCGCAAGGGAGTTCAGCTTCTGTTTCCCGAGGACCTTGTGGATTCTGCGGGAAACCAAACCATACGGAGACCAATTGCTGGAGGAAGGAGAGGAAGTGCCTGCGCTGTGGAAGTGCGGAGCACCAGATAGCTACTTGTCCAGTCCTACCCCGTGACTCGAGAGTGACCCCACAGTCTTCCAGGGCCAGTTCTAGCCAATCGAAAGTGGAAGGGGCGAAACCGAAAGTGCCCGCTCGGGTGTACTCACTTGAGCAACACCAACTCCCTGACCCATCTGGAGTCGTAGAAGGTACCATTCCTATTTTCCATCGTCTAGCTAGGATTTTGATTGACCCCGGAGCCACCCATTCCTTTGTTAATCCTGATTTCATGTGTGGCATTGATATACAACCTGTTAGTTTACCTTATGACTTGGAAGTTAGTACCCCTACGGGAAATCAACGGTTGATTACTAGTAGGATGTACGTGAATTGTGAGATTTGGGTAGGAGAGAGAAAATTACTGGGAAACTTGGTCAGCTTAGCTATTAAGGGGTACGATGTCATACTAGGTATGGACTGGTTAGCCAAGTACGATGCCCAACTTGACTGTAAGAGGAAGGTAGTGGAATTCCGTATACCGGGGAGGCTACGTTGAGGCTAGATGTGAGGGGCAGTCTTGCCTCATCTGCGTTGATTTCGGGCATTAGGGCTAGGAAACTATTAAGTAGAGGGGCGCAAGGGTTCCTGGCTTTTCTTATAAATACTCCCGTCGATAAGTTAAAGGTAGAGGATGTACCTATTGTGCGTGAATACCCAGACGTGTTCCCAGACGAACTAGTAACCCTACCTCCGGAAAGAGAGATAGAGTTTAAGATCGATTTACTACCTGGAGCATCACCTATCTCTAAAACCCCCTATCGAATGGCACCTGCCGAGCTTAAGGAATTGAAATTACAGTTACAGGATTTGTTGAGCGAGGGTTTATCCGAGAGAGTGGGTCCCCATGGGGAGCCCCTGTGCTATTTGTGAAGAAAAAGGATGGGACATTGAGGTTGTGTATAGATTATCGAGGGTTGAACAATATCACCATTAAGAACAAATACCCACTGCCCCATATTGATGAGTTATTTGACCAGCTACAGGGAGCCGTAGTGTTTTCAAAATTAGACCTCCGTCAGGATACTACCAATTGTTGATTAGGAGGGAGGATGTACCCAAAACTGCCTTTAATTCTCGATATGGGCATTTCGAATTTGCCGTTATGCCCTTCGGTTTGACCAATGCCCCTGCTGCCTTTATGGACCTGATGCACAGAGTTTTCAAACCCTTCTTGGACCGATTTGTCGTCGTTTTCATTGATGACATTTTGTCTACTCTAAATCCCGAGAGGAACACGAGGAACATTTGAGTAGTCTTACGAACCCTAAGAGATCACCAGTTGTATGCTAAATTCAGTAAGTGTGAATTTTGGCTGGAGAAAATTTCATTTTAGGGCATGTGATTTCGAAGGAAGGCATTACCGTAGACCCGGCGAAAGTAGAAGCGGTAACTGAGTGGAAACGACCCGAAACTCCCACTGAGTTCGTAGTTTTCTAGGGTTAGCTGGATATTACCGGCGGTTTATCAAAGACTTTTCGAAACTTGCTAGCCCTTTAACCAATTTGACCAAAAAATGGGCGTTTCTTATGGGATTCTAAGTGCGAGAGTAGTTTCCAGGAGTTGAAACGGAAGTTAACCGTAGCCCCTATTCTAGCCCTACCTAATGGAAAGATAGTTTTTCTGTGTATACGGATGCTTCAGGGGAAGGCTTAGGGTGTGTTATGCAAATAGGAATGTGATTTCCTTTGCCTCTAGGAAACTGAAACTTCATGAGCAAAATTACCTACCCATGACCTAGAATTGCCGCAGTTGTCTTCGCCTTGAAAAAGTGGAGACACTACCTGTACGGGGTGACCTTTGAGGTTTATTCCGACCACAAAAGCCTTAAGTACCTATTCTCCCAAAAAGAGCTAAACATGAGGCAGAGACGGTGGATGGAATTCTTAGAAGACTACGACTGTACAATTAATTACCATCCGGGGAAGGCAAATGTAGTAGCTGATGCCTTGAGTCGAAAGGCTCAAATAGCTGGGTTAATGATCAGAGAGTGGGAGATGTTAGAAGCAATAAGTGAGTGGAGCCTTAGGTTGGAACGTCGAAGGGTAATTTTAGGAAACATCAGGATAACCTCTGCTATTCTGGAGCAAGTCAAAGAGGCTCAAAAGGAGGATCCGATGGTCCAAAAATGGAGAGACAAGGTGGAGAAAGGGGAGTTACCTGACTTTAACTTGAGCGTTTTCTATGGGATTCTAAGTGCGAGAGTAGTTTCCAGGAGTTGAAACGGAAGTTAACCGTAGCCCCTATTCTAACCCTACCAAATGGAAAGGATAGTTTTTCTGTGTATACTGATGCTTCTGGGGAAGGCTTAGGGTGTGTTTTGATGCAAAAGAATGTGATTTCCTTTGCCTCTAGAAAACTGAAACCTCATGAGCAAAATTACCCGACCCATGACCTAGAATTAGCCGCAGTTGTCTTCGCCTGAAAAAGTGGAGACACTACCTGTACGGGGTGACCTTTGAGGTTTATTCCGACCACAAAAGCCTTAAGTACCTATTCTCCCAAAAAGAGCTAAACATGAGGCAGAGACGGTGGATGGAATTCTTAGAAGACTACGACTGTACAATTAATTACCATCCGGGGAAGGCAAATGTAGTAGCTGATGCCTTGAGTCGAAAGGCTCAAATAGCTGGGTTAATGATCAGAGAGTGGGAGATGTTAGAAGCAATAAGTGAGTGGAGCCTTAGGTTGGAACGTCGAAGGGTAATTTTAGGAAACATCAGGATAACCTCTGCTATTCTGGAGCAAGTCAAAGAGGCTCAAAAGGAGGATCCGATGGTCCAAAAATGGAGAGACAAGGTGGAGAAAGGGGAGTTACCTGACTTTAACTTGAGCTTTGAAGGGATATTAAAATATCGGGATCGAATAGTGGTGCCAGAGGACGAAACCCTGAAAAGAGAAATTCTGGAGGAAACCCATCGATCAAAGTATACGATCCATCCGGGTAGCAATAAGATGTATCAGGAGTTGCGAAAATTGTATTGGTGGAATAACATGAAGAGGGAAATAGCCCGTTACGTTCAAACCTGCCTCGTCTGCCAGCAAGTAAGGCGGAACACCAAAAGCCCTCTGGTTTGTTACAACCCCTAGAGATACCTGAATGGAAGTGGGAAAACATCACGATGGATTTCGTTTCTGGTTTGCCAAGAACCCAAAAAGGACACGATGCCGTGTGGGTGATCGTTGATAGACTCACTAAATCAGCCCATTTCTTACCCATAAACATGAAATACACTCTGGAGAAATTGGCTCAACTGTATATGAGTGAAATTGTGAGACTGCACGGGATTCCTGTGAGTATAGTCTCGGATAGGGATCCGCGTTTCGTGTCTAGATTTTGGCAAAAATTTCAGGAGACCTTGGGAACCAAACTCAACCTAAGTACCACTTACCATCCCCAAACCGATGGACAATCGGAGCGAACCATTCAAACCCTTGAGGACATGTTACGAACCTGTATCTTGGACTTCGGGGGAAATTGGGGGCAACACATGACGTTAGTAGAGTTTGCCTACAACAATAGTTACCACTCTTCAATCCAAATGGCACCATACGAAGCTCTTTATGGCCGGAAATGCCGTTCACCAGTTTATTGGGATGAAGTAGGAGAAAAGAAAGTCTTAGATCCAACGATCATTCCATGGATGGAGGATGCACGAGAAAAGGTTAAACTAATCCGCCAAAGACTCCCAAACCGCTCAAAGCCGCCAAAAGAGCTACGCAGACAATCGCAGGAAAGACTTGGAGTTTGAAGTTGGAGACCGAGTGTTTCTTAAGGTCACGCCATTACGAAGTATCACGGCGGGTAGAGGGAAGAAACTGCAACCTAGATTTGTAGGACCCTTTAAAGTCCTCCAAAGAGTTGGAAAAGTGGCGTACCGTCTTGAGTTACCATCCAGTTTATCCAGAATCCACGACGTTTTCCATGTTTCAATGCTTAAAAAGTACCATCCTGATCCAACCCACGTCTTACGAGCGGAGGAGATTGAGGTGGATGAAGCCCTGACCTATGAGGAGAAACCTGTGCAATTACTCGACCGAAAGGTTAAGGAGCTGAGAAATAAAAATATTCCACTGGTGAAGGTTTTATGGAGAAACCACGGTATAGAAGAGGCAACCTGGGAAGTGGAGGAAGAAATGCAAAAGAGATACCCCGAGCTGTTTAGTAACTCAGGTGAGAAATTTCGAGGACGAAATTCTTTAAGGGGGAGAGAGTGTGAGAACCCGTAAATTTTCTCTATTTCTAGGCTTTAATTTATTCATTTGCACCCGTTTTCCACGTTTTCTTTATTCTATAAATTTTCTGGACATTTTTATGAGCAAATAGGGTTTTGAAAATATTTTTTCCAGTATAAGTCAATTTACGAGATGTTTGGAGTGAATAGTGAACGTGGGACCCGCTAGTGCGTTAAGTGAGAGAAATTCGGCCAATTATGTCAAGTTTTGCGTACGGGGATTTAATTACTAGGTGTTAGTAGGTGATTAGAGGTTACCTAGATGAATTAACCTTGGTAAGTAAGAGGATAGGAATGAAACTTAAAAAGGTGCCACGTGTCGCGAATTTATTGGAAGTTGGACTTTGACCACTTTCTTACAACTTTACCAAAAGGTTAAAATGGACCAAAATCATCTTCATTCTTTAAGCATCTTGGGCCGAAAATTGGAGAGAAAGAAGAGAGAAAAGCTTCTACTTGGTTCCATTTTTGCTCAATCTTGCAACCCAACCATTAAACTCTCAAATTACTCCATAAAATCCATTTGCTAAGGGAGGTTAGAGTATTGTTGTAGAGTATTTTGGTGGTGGAACACTTAAGCTACAAGCTTTCTTGGGAGTTGAGGTATTTTACTTGGAAACTTCACTTTTGTTTCTTAATCATGCTATATTAGTGGCCTATGGTGGCTTAGTAGCTAGATTTATGGATTGAATTAGTGGTTTAATTGAAAGTTGAGTAAATTTCTGATTTTTGGGGAATTTTTCTGTTTTATATAATAAATGTAGTTACCCTTGGATTGAAGGTTTAGTATTGAGCCAATTGGAGCTCTTGTATGTGAATTGTGAATTAATTGTGAAAATTTCAGCTTTGGAACAAAAATTTTCAGTTTAGGGTTTTTGGAAATTGGGGCTTTTCTATAATTGATGATTGAATGGCAATTGGCTTGGAATGAAGGTTATTGAGTGCCTATGAGTGAATTGTAGTAATTGTGGTTGAATTGGATGGGATTTGATGTTTGTTTGTAGGATGGAAAAGCTGGAATTTAAGGGAAGTGCTGTCAAAATTTCCGCAGGAATTCCTGAGCAGTCTCGGGAAATCTATTATAACTCGATGTAGGAATATCGGAATTTAAGTTCTGTTTGTTGCGTTTTAAACTAGACTCCTAGGGCTACAAACCGTGAAAATTTCAGACCCTAGTTCTGTCTGTGTGATTTATGGTGAGTTTCCAAATTTGACTGAAATTACATACCTGTTCTGTCTTTGACTGGACGATGCTGCGACTTGAGGCTAGAATTTAACTAACTTGTGATTCGAATCTTGTAAACATGTCTTCTAAGTAATTGTACCCCTTTGAGTGTTTATTTTCCGACGGTACAAATTTTATCAATTTTGGACTTAAGACTTGTGAGATATGATTTTTCCAATGAGGGTGCGCAAAACTGGAAAATCCTGTTTTCCTAGAATTATTCTTACTTTCCTTTTACCTCTTAGGTTTGAGAGTTTGTACACCTTTAGCCTTAAAATCGAAGTATTTTCCATTTTTAAGCTATAATTGAACTTTACTTGCGTGAATCATTGAAAGAGACGTTGACTCGTATCCGAGTATCAATGGTAGTTTCTTGTTTCTTGTAGGTCGGGTTGGTGATCCCGGACAACCGATCGGGCGAGAAATTGTGATTTGCTTGCTTAAGTGGTGAGTGTACTATGCATGACTTGTGTTTACTTGTTTGTGCACTTGACTCCTTGATTTGGATAACTGTGGTTTCTGTGCTCGAGGCGAGAGTGTACATGATCGCTCTCGTTCTCTTATGTGTATAACTGTTTACTGGATATCTGTGAATTGTCTTGTGTTTGGCCTAATGTCGGTTGGGCATGAACCCTACGACTTTACTGTGATAACTGAGCTCAAGCCTCGATGGCCGTTTATCGAGTCGAGCCGGTGAGGCCGGTCGATTAGGTAACGAGCCATTGAGGTTACTGTGTGTCGAGTGGAGCGTTAGCTCCTCGACTTGTGGTGTACTCGAGTATTACCCCTGATTCTGTGAGGTGTTCGGGCCCGGTAGGGGAATGTATGGTGGAAGGTACTGGGTGTAAAGTGGTGATCTACGGTCGTACTTGTCCGTTGAGCATTGACGGAGAGTCAACGGAATATGATCAAGGTTGCAAGAGGAAATTGGCTCCCGAGAACCACCCGTATCCTTTCCTTTGAACTTGATTTCGTGTTTTCTTTCTATGGTTGATCGTTAGTGTGTAACTGAGCATGACTACTACGTGCACTTTGAATGCATGACTTTTAGTACCTCATTGGCGAAAGCTCACACTCGTACTTTTGTTTTCCTTACAGGGCATTCTTTTGGGAAACCATGAGTTTTGTGAAGCGAGTAGAGCTAGTTAGGCATTCTTTTGTACTTTTGTATAGCTCCTCGACTTTTAGGATCCCTAATGTGGGACTTGAACATTTCATTTTGAATTGGAAAACCCTAGAGCGGGTTATGTGTATATATTTTCTCATGTATATATGATGTACTTTCTTGGAAATGTACTTGTCTATGTTTAATTAAAGTTTTAGCCGTGTTTGGACGCGTTCGTTCCGTTTTTTTTTTTCGTTTTCGTTTTGCGCGCTTGTTGTCAAACTTACTTGTTGGTATACCTCCCGAAATGTTTATATTTGCGTGTATGTGACCGTTAGCAGTTCTGGCGAGAGTTGGGCAGGGCAGTTTCGATAACCCTTAGGGTACGCCCTAGGGGGAGGTGGGGCTGTCACATGACCAATGCTAATTTCCACCCAAACAATTGTACCATTTAAAGTCCTCAATCCAAATCAAAGCCACTTGGAAACAATTAATTGGTGGATCATTAAAATTCAACTCAAGTAACCATTTTTCTTCAAGTAAAAGGAATAAAATGCCATGCATGAAAAATGTTGTACTACATGGGAAATGCCTTGCAATGGTATATAATAGGTGGTCTAGATTTTGGAATAAAGCATTTATTTGAGGGAAAATTAGGGTTTCAAGTGAGGGTTCTCACATTGAACAACTAAGAAAATACTTCAAAGAGGGGTTTAATCATTTAGAAATCAAGATTTAAAACAAAGGTTTAAAGTTCTAAGGAACCTTGTATCTAACCATGAAATTAGTTCTAAAATGGATCAACCATCTCAAAGGAAGGTTAAAAGTGCTTAAGAGAGTACTTTGTTTAAAACCAGAAAATTTCGCGCTTGGTGCGACACTACTTGGAAAAATCAAATCTCGAGTTCCATAAGTCCAAAAATTGAAAACTTTATACCATTGGAAACTAGACTCAAAGTAATAAAAGTTATTAGAAGACACTTGTCCATGATTCCAAATGGAAGATATTCAAAATTCAGCTCAAAGTTGCTATTTTAGGCTTACCAAGACAGTTTTGGGTTGGTTTTTGGCCAACTTTGGAAATTCGGAAAAATTCACAGATTGCGAGCTAGCCTCTGAATTTGGAAATCAATTAGAGTTACAAACAAAGTTTAAAACACAACAAACAGAACAAGAATCAGAGTTTTGAGCGCAAAGATATAGCAGCTCAAAGTTGCTGAAAAAGTGAGACCGTTTAGATAATTTCCAGGTTTAAACCATGAACTTTGGGACTTTGGTTGAGTATCGAAATGGACTCGGAATGACACAAAATTTTTCAGCATTACACTACCATATAAGGGTTATTCCTCTGTAAATTTGTATGCAAAAATTCGCACGGGAAGTCATTTAACAAAATCACTAAAGTCCCACGAATTTCCAAGGCAAATCTGTCTTTGTATGTAAATTTTCCTTTTCTAAATATTCGGCCAATGAAAACATCTCAAATATGGTTCATTTATGTATACAATGTCTAAGAACATCCAACATGTGTTTGGTAGGTGGTTAACACCAAGAATTTCGAAACAACAAGTCCCAATCAAGGTTAAGGCATCAACTAGCCAAAAAGAGGGTTTTCAATCCCAGAGTCAGTTTCGAACTTCGGCTACAACTCACTCAATTCAACTTGGAATTGAGCGTGGTTGGTGGCGTTGAAAACTAATTTCTTAGCAAAAATCTTTTTCAAAATCTGTCCACAACTAGCTCATATTTGAGCATCAAGTCGCAGCTCAAAACAGGGCTTCCAGTACAGACGAGAAACAGAACAGGCAACTTTACAAGGTTGGTACGGCTAGCTCAGATGGAATCAGGATGTGAATTTTATACCATTGGTAAACTGGGAATGTCTAGTTTCTAGTGCCGCAAACGGCACTCGATTTTGACATCGGAGTAAAACGTTTTTAACGAAACAAAAACACTGCCAGAGTACACTGGACACCCGTTTCCAGTTTTGCTAGAATTTCGAAATCTCAACCTTTAACCATCCAAATCACGTAATTTTTTGATGAAACTTTCTACACAACCCACACAACATATTTACATCAAAAAAAGTCAATAGAACCACAAAAAAATGCACTAAGGTGCACGGACATAGCAAGGGAAGAATTGTCCCTTTTTTCTCAACTCACTCCTTTGAGTTTTTCCTTCAACAACACAACTTATTTCCACTAGATTAAACACTAATCCAACATCAAATATCATCAAATCAGTCCACCAAGCCATTGTGGGATTTCATAGAGCCCACACACCAAATTTCCAACATAAATAAAGCTACCCACATGAATATATGAGCTTATAAGTGCAATATAACTTCCATAAGTCAAGATTTGAGAGGTTGATCATCACTTACTTTCTTAGATGATCAAGGCAGAAATTTCGGTCCTTTTAGCCCAAGAAAAATCGTGAGATGAAGCTCCGCTCCTAGCTTGAGTTGCTCTCGAAGTGATTTGCAAAGTGTGTGTAAATTTTGAGGAGAAAAGGTGCAAGATTTGAAGTGGAATGATGATGGGTTTTGTTCTTCTTTTTTTCTTAGCGAAGCTCGGCTGCTAAGAGGAAGAAAGGAAGTGACGTTGCTGATGAAGAAGCTTATAAGTTTGTGGACAAGAATTGCTCCAAAAGTCAACTAAGAATAGTGTGCGTACGCGCGTGTTTCGTGCTCGATTCCTTTCGAGTTTGTTTCACTTGTGTACTAAACCTCTAATGCACTTCCATTCATACTATTATTATTCACTCTTAATGGTCTAAAAATAAGGGTCTAAAAGTCCCTCAATTAAACACGCGTGTGAAAACGCGTACTTCCGATTTGTGCGCGATAAAGTGAAATTTTCAAGAAATTCTTATAACGATCGTGTCACTAACTAATACTTGAGTATTTAAACATAAAAATACCTATTTTAAAACTAATGTACAAGTCTCCAATTTTCCAAACTTATTGTATCCTCGATTCGATTATTAACTCCAATCGCGTATTCACTATTCTCACTTATCTAGCCTTCCAAAAATTAATTTTCGTAACAAGTCACTTTAAAAATACATGTTAGCCATAGTTCCTTGTAATTGGGTCTAAAAAGGTTGAAATAAATTATTCGGAGAAAACTGGTGGATAAATATTTAAATAAGCCAGTAAAATAAGATAAAATAAGTAAATTTTTTTGGGTCCTCACATCCTCCCCTCCTTAAAAAGAATTTCGTTCTCGGAAATTCATATCTTGATTTTTTTTTTGAATAACCCTAAATACCTCTTTCGGTCTCCTCTTTAACTTCTCAATTTGTTTTCTCGATTCCATAATCTCTCTATAAAACCTTCATTAGAGGGATTTGCTTGCATTTTTAACTTCTTCATTTTTCGATCAAAATCTTTACCAGTCCTCTCCTCACATGACCAATTTTCGTCACTTTAATTCTCCCATTCAAAACTCACACTTATTGAACTTAAATATTCTCATGTGCCATTCATGATCTTATTACAAGTCTAGAGGTGTTGAGTAATAGATTACATATACATATAAACCGTAGAATCAATTAAAAGCAAGGTAAATTTTCATATGCCATAAAAGATCATAATAGTTACATTAAGTTATAATAAGTTCATCAAATCGTTTCAAAAGAAAAGGGGAAATAACATGATCAAAATGTGCTAAGTCGCAATATACAACAAAAGGATGTCATCCCTATACAAAAGATTACGACCTCTAAAAGTGCCAGTCTATGCTAGGGTAAAACTACGATCCCTATTTGTCGAGTAGAGTCAAATTCAGCCCTACTCGTAGAGTTTCCATTACTTGGATTCCTCTTACAATCATCAGCATTAATCACTCCTTCTGACACTCGACTAATTTGCAGTGGATTTAGCAGGTTGTTGAGAATTTCCTTCTCCCTTAGAAGCCCTAGGACAATTCGAAAACTTATGCTCGGTACTACTGCACCTCAGACATTTTCCTTGCTTTCTCCAGCACTCGGCCTCAGTGTGGTTAATCTTGCCACAATATCCGCAAGTTACGCGAGGGGTCACGGCTTGATCAGTTTGAGATTTCCTCTTTTGTTGACCTCTCCTACTCTGATTTTCTTTTGACAGGGCTTCGCTTGATGGAGTTTCTCTAGGTTTTTCAAGTATCTTCACTCCTCCAGGCCCTTTTCCTATTTTAAGGGGTTGATTAGACCTCTCGGACTGTTTAGGGTTATCACTTGGATTACCCCTTTTTCTAGCATGAAAAGCCTTAGATTGAGATTTAGCATTTTCTACCCTCTGTGCCTTATCCAAGGCATCCGTAAAAGTGGTAATCTGGGCAGCTGCTAGGGATTCTTGAATTTCTACATTTAACCCCTGAATAAACCTCCTTATCCTTTTCCGTTCGGTGACTACCAGCTCAGGAGCAAATTTAGAAAGTTTGGTGAAACCGCTCCTCGTATCGGCCACACTTGATAATCCTTGTTTCAACTTAATAAAGTCGTCCTCCCTCTTTTCTTGTATAATTGGCGGGAGGAACTTGACATTAAACTCCCTCTCAAAGTTTACCCAAGTCCAAGGGGTTTTGTTCTCTTTCCCACTTTGAACTAACAACATTCCACCACGAGCGTGCCGCCCCTTCAAATTGGAAAACGGCAAAATTCCATTTGCCTTTCCTCGGTATAATCTAAAGCGGCAAAAATATCAACCATCCTCTCAAACCAATTTTCCGCTACCTCGAGATCAGACCCTCCATGAAACTTAGGTGGAGGCGAATTTCAAGAATCGCTCTAGGGCTTTATCCTCACCCCTCTCTTGGTTCCTAGATTGGTCGACTAGTTCAGGTCCTCGGTGCTCAGCTAAGCGCTCAAGAATATCGGTCATGGCGATTAATGACCGTAGCCACTTGGTCACCCTCTTCTTTTCTAGGGTTTTGGTTTGGTCCAGTCGCGGATCCCTCACCTCTCTCGGGAGTGCGGGGTTGCCGAAACCCACGCCCACGCCCCCGTCCACGTCCTCGGCCGATCCATTTAGTAAGATTCTAAACGCGCAAAAATAAGTAGAAAGTATAAGCGCATAAATTGAAAAGCAGGTACACATTGCAAGAACACTTTAAATCAAAAGCATAGCTACTTGCATAAGCTAGAAATCATGTCACATGTCAATGTGCATACAACAGGTCAATAGTATCAAATACAAATCATAGGCAACTAAGTGCCACAAATATAGGAGTACATGTAGGCAAAATACAAAATGCCTCACGGCGAGCACCACCCCTACAATACTAGGCAGGATCAAAAGAAAAACCATAAGCCTAGTTAGGGACAAAACTAGAAGAATCCATGATACCAAGCCACATCATTCAAATGATTATAAACTCCAAATTCCATCCAAAAGCCTAAAGCTACTTTCTAAATTCTTAGCCTCCTCACTAGATTCAAGGTGAAAGTTCTTATACAAGTTAGGGTAATAAGTCAAACCAAACGGAATACAAAAGATGTCTTAATTTCAAGTTCAAAATGGAGCCCAAAATTATTCAAATGGTTCAACTTTTCTGCCGGAACTTTGGCAAGCAAAATAATGGAGGAAGCAAGGTTTCTAACTCTTAAACTCACCAAATGGCCATTTAAATTTCCTAATCTTGATTCACCTCCAACCTAACTTGAAAATTAAAGTCTTATAGTATTTTGTGAGTAAAAATGGTGCTACAACCTCAAGCACCAAGATCACATTGCACTTAATACACATTCAAATCCCACAGTCCGGCATCCTAAACTTTTAAGTCTAGGATACTCTACAAAGATCTGAAGCCTAAGCTCTGATACCAACTGTGACGCCCCCACTTCTCCCAAGGGTATCCGCGGAATGCCTGCCCAGCTCTCATCGGGACTCGATACAATTTCAATTCAAACCTAGGATAATCAACTAAAGAATGACAGTCGAAGTAAGAAAAGTCATTTCCTTAAAAGAAACTTTCAAGTGTTACAACTCAAGTTCTCGAAAGTACATCACCTTCCCCAAAATACAGACTCCCAAAAGTAGTCTAATCAATTACATTAATATTCTAATCAAAAGGGCCATCAAGTTGACCTCTCCATAATTCCTTCCATTTCGGCTCCTATCAAGGAAAACAAATCTACGGGGTGAGCGAATGCTCGTGAGGCCAAGAAAACATGCAAAACACGTAATTTAAATAACAATATCATTTAAGCGAGAAATAAAACTGTAACATTCAAGCAATTCACAATTTTCAATTAAACACCTTTACTGAGGATACATGAGCTCTCAAGAGCTAATTCCTACTTGCTTCGCCAAAGTTCAATCCAAAACTTTCTCATGATGACATTCCGTCACCCGTGTAGGTAATTAAGTCGGTGGAACTTCCTTATTCCATTTATGGTTCTGAGTCGACATGAGAGGTACCTCCCACCCAAATTGGTGTGGTACATGCTATCGCTCAGGGAATCGATTATGTGTTTGTGGTTCTGAGTCAACATGAGAGGTACCTCCCACCCGAATCGGTGTGGTACATACTATCGCTCAGTGGTCGATGAGACATCGCTCTAATCGACTTAGAATGGTTTATGGTTCTGAGACGACATGAGAGGTACCACCCAGCCGAATCGGTGTGGTACATACTACCGCTCAGGGAACCGACTACAATTGTTTAGGGTTCTCAGTCGACATGAGAGGTACCTCCCACCCGAATCGGTGTGGTACATGCTATCGCTTAGAGAACTGATCAATTATTTAAGGTTTTGAGTCGACAAGAGAGGTACCTCCCACCCGAATCGGTGTGGTACATGCTATCGCTCAAAGACTCGATTATACGATTACAATTATAATAGTCGATGACATTCAATCCAATCAACAAATACCGTTATAAGCCGATGAGAGCACTCCAATCGGCAGTCATACAGTTCAATTATGAGTCGAGGAGATTCACTCCCATCGACTTCAAAACCAAGTTCAATGCAAAACAAGTTCGAGTAATCACATAACAAGTTGAGTAGCATGTTAGGTAAAGGAGAGCTAGTGCGATTAAGTACACACTCGTCTCATCAGGTAATATTCATGTATTTAAGCAAAATAAATCAAGTAGAAGCAGCAAACCATGCACTTGACACTCACCGAAAGTCAAGGCAAAGAGGAGCAAAGCGAGAAGTTAAACGAGCTCTTCAGCGTTCTCGTGGCCACCTGAGACATGCACATTCATGATTACCTAGGTACTTGGCCAAGGTTAATAAGAAAACATTTTCTCGTTCCCCACTCTCAAGGTCATAGTTCAAGTCAAGTTAAAGGAGTCTTTCTCGTTAAATCATTGAAATAACGCTTAAAGCGATCTCACAAGTCGTTTTCGAGTTAAGTCTTGGGTAAATAATCTCAACTCCAAAAGAAAATACCAATTTTACTTTCAGCACGAAAATCGAGAAAAAGGTAGATGGTTTTCATTCCTCAAAACTTCTAATCTCACATCCGAACTTAAAAAATACAAAGAGCGTTCACATTTTCAAACTAATGTAGTCAAAACTCATTCAAAACTTTCCCTAATTTCATTGTAAATGTCAAAGCCAAAGGTTCCAAGTTTTGAGTAGAAAACTAGTGAAATTCTCCAAGAATCACTCAAGTTAAGATGCTCCATTTTTAAAGCTTAAACTCATGGAAATCGAGGGCATAAAAATAGAGGTTGAAATCCATCTCTCAAGTATAAAATAAGGTGCCATTAACCAAGGAAGTTGAACAACCAAGAAAATTACTTCAAAGAGGGGTTTAATCATTTAGAAATCAAGATTTAAAACAAAGGTTTAAAGTTCTAAGGAACCTTGTGTCTAACCATGAAATTAGTTCTAAAATGGATCAACCATCTCAAAGGAAGGTTAAAAGTGCTTAAGAGAGTACTTTGTTTAAAACCAGAAAATTTCGCGCTTGGTGCGACACTACTTGGAAAAATCAAATCTCGAGTTCCATAAGTCCAAAAATTGGAAACTTTATACCGTTGGAAACTAGACTCAAAGTACTAAAAGTTCTTAGAAGACACTTTTCCATGATTCCAAATGGAAGATATTCAAAATTCAGCTCAAAGTTGCTATTTTAGGCTTGCCAAGACAGTTTTGGGTTGGTTTTTTGGCCAAATTTGGAAATTCAGAAAAATTCACAGATTGCGAGCTAGCCTCTGAAATTTGGAACTCAATTTAGAGTTACAAACAAAGTTTAAAACACAACAAACAGAACAAGAATCGGAGTTTTGAGCGCCAAGATATAGCAGCTCAAAGTTGCTGAAAAAGTGAGACCGTTTAGATAATTTCCAGGTTTAAACCATGAACTTTGGGACTTTGGTTGAGTATCGAAATGGACTCAGAATGACACAAAATTTTTTCAGCATTACACTACCATATAAGGGTTATTCCTCTGTAAATTTTCATGAAAACATTCACACGGGAAGTCGTTTAACAAATCACTAAAGTCCCACGAATTTCCAAGGCAAAATCTGTCTTTGTATGCAAATTTTCCTTTTCTAAATATTCGGGCCAATGAAAACATCTCAAATATGGTTCATTTATGTATACAATGTCTAAGAACATCCAAGATGTGTTTGGTAGGTGGTTAACACCAAGAATTTCGAAACAACAAGTCCCAATCAAGGTTAAGGCATCAACTAGCCAAAAAAGAGGGTTTTCAATCCCAGAGTCAGTTTCGAACTTCGGCTACAACTCACTCAATTCAACTTGGAATTGAGCGTGGTTGGTGGCGTTGAAAACTAATTTCTTAGAAAAAATCTTTTTCAGAATCTGTCCACAACTAGCTCATATTTGAGCATCAAGTCGCAGCTCAAAACAGGGCTTCCAGTACAGACGAGAAACAGAACAGGCAACTTTACAAGGTTGGTACGGCTAGCTCAGATGGAATCAGGATGTGAATTTCATACCATTGGTAAACTGGGAATGTCTAGTTTCTAGTGCCGCAAACGGCACTCGATTTTGACATCGGAGTAAAAAGTTTTGACCGAAACAAAAACACTGCCAGAGTACACTGGACACCCGTTTCCAGTTTTACTAAAATTTCGAAATCTCAACCTTTTAACCATCCAAATCACGTAATTTTTTGATGAAACTTTTCTACACAACCCACACAACATATTTACATCAAAAAAAAGTCAATAGAACCACAAACAAATGCACTGAGGTGCACGGACATAGCAAGGGAAGAATTGTCCCTTTTGCTCAACTCACTCCTTTGAGTTTTCCTTCAACAACACAACTTATTTCCACTAGATTAAACACTAATCCAACATCAAATATCATCAAATCAGTCCACCAAGCCATTGTGGGATTTCATAGAGCCCACACACCAAATTTCCAACATAAATAAAGCTACGCACATGAATATATGAGCTTATAAGTGCAATATAACTTCCATAAGTCAAGATTTGAGAGGTTGATCATCACTTACTTTCTTAGATGATCAAGGCAGAAATTTTGGTCCTTTTAGCCCAAGAAAAATCAAGAGATGAAGCTCCTCTCCTAGCTTGAGTTGCTCTCCAAGTGATTTGCAAAGTGTGTGTAAATTTTGAGGAGAAAAGGTGCAAGATTTGAAGTGGAATGATGATGGGTTTGTTCTTCTTTTTTTCTTGGTGAAGCTCGGCTTGCTAAGAGGAAGAAAGGAAGTGATGTTCTTGGATGAAGAAGCTTCCTTGTGAAGCTTATAAGTTTTGTGGACAAGAATTGCTCCAAAAGTCAACTAAGAATAGTGTGCGTACGCGCGCGTTTTGTGCTAGATTCATTTCTAGTTTGTTTTCACTTGTGCACTAAACCTCTAATGCACTTCCATTCATACTATTATTATTCACTCTTAATGGTCTAAAAATAAGGGTCTAAAGTCCCTCAATTAAACGCGCGTGTGAAAACACGTACTTCCGATTTGTGCGCGATAAAGTGAAATTTTCAAGAAATTCTTATAACGATAGTGTCACTAACTAATACTTGAGTATTTAAACATAAAAATACCTATTTTAAAACTAATGTACAAGTCTCCAATTTTCCAAACTTATTGTATCCTCGATTCGATTATTGACTCCAATCGCGTATTCAGTATTCTCACTTATCTAGCCTTCCAAAACTTAATTTCCGTAACAAGTCATTTTAAAAATACAATGTAAGCCATAGTTCCATGTAATTGGGTCTAAAAAGGTTGAAATAAATTATTCGGAGAAAATGGGTGGATAAATATTTAAATAAGCCAGTAAAATAAGATAAAATAAGTAAATTTTTTTGGGTCCTCCACAACTTCAGTCTTGTCTTGGCGAATGTTGGATATTGACCCGAATTCAAGGAAATTTTTGGGACTGGAAATGCATCTTGAAGGAATCTGATTGAGCCCAAAAAAAAAAATGAAAGAAACAAAGGAAACGAAAGGAAAAAAAAAAGGAAAGAAAGGATATTGGCTCTAGTATCCTAATTGTGAACCAAGTCCCACCTTGAACTACAACTAATCCTAGTCCGTTTGGGATTAGCGGCTGCCAAGGAGCTATTCAGCCAAACACCAAATCATTTCCCAAAGCCTTGACCGACCTCCACCGCCCACATACTAACCAATTCAGATTCCCAAATCCCAGCCCAACCGCCACACCAAATCATTCCCCAAGCCTTGACTGACCTCCACCACCCACATACTAACCAATTCAGATTCCCAAATCCCAACCAACCGCCACACCAAATCATTTCCCAAAGCCTTGACCGACCCTCCACCGCCCACTTACTACCAATTCAGATTCCCAAATCCCAGCCACCCGCCGCATCGTTTCTACTCTCCAACGGAGCCCGCGAACTTGAACATGGTTGGGCAGAACCTTGTGGCCCGAACTAACCAAATTTAAGGGTTGACTCATTCACCAAAACAGCATCCAAAATACCCCAAAATCCTGACCAAAAAGGGCGAGAACTAGCAACCAAGCAAATTCCAAAAATTTGGTTTGGGTAGGGAGTCCTTTCTAGGATTCCGAAATTTCAGCTTTGAATTTTGCGTCGTGTGTTGTGTCGATCATCTTAGGGTTATTTTCCTACATTGTTTGAGTCATAAAACAGCATCTCAAGTGTGTCCAAAGTATCTTTGCTCGTTGGTTACTCTTGTGGAAAGCTTGGTGAACCAATTGAGAACCTTGTGCGGCATTGCTCAAGTTACCCAATCCGGTAACGTAAGCGTAATGGTAAGATCATTAGAGTGCTTTGAGTGAACATACGAAGGTGAGTGATACACGAGAGTAGAGTGTACATACGTGACCTTGTGTGTGGGAGGAAAATTCCTTTTCGTTGCTAACTTTTTGCAGGTTCCCTCATACATCATGGCGAGTACAAGACGCATAAAAGCTAACTCACAACATTGTCTTCCTGATCCTAAGGGAGTCAAAGAAGTGGCATTACGTGGCGTAGATGAGCAATTGGACATCATCAAATCTCAGTTGCTTGGTTGGTTTTATACTCGTTGTGGTGTCAAAGATAAAATCTGTAGCTTGGCCATTGATGGGAGTTGTGAAGTCAACCTTGCAAGTGCTATCATGGTTGAGAAATTAAATCTTCCAACCATTGATCATCTTCAACCGTACAAGTTGATGAGTACTCATGGTGATGTTTGGGTTACTAAGCACACACTTGTACCTATTCAAATCGGAAAATATGTGGATGAGGTGTTGTGTGATGTAGTCCCAATTCAAGTGACACATGTGTTGTTGGGCAAAGCATGGATGTCGATGCGAGAAGTTAAATATGACGGACATACTAATAAGTATTGTGACAGCCCCACCTCCCCCTAGGACGAACCAAAGGGGTTGGCGGACCGCCTGCCCAACTCTCGCCAGGACTACTAATCGATCACACACGATAAACCAAGTGCAAAAGACCCCTTATTAGGGCTAAAACATTCATTTCCAACATATAACATCATTTACACCAGAACTACCAGGTACATATACATGTTGCCACAATATACAACCCAAAAGGAACATTCAAGTGAAGTACAATTAGGGTCTCTAACACCCGAGGAGCATAACAAAACAAAACTATTAGCTAGCTCAACTAGCTTTACAAAGCTCATGATTTTTCCCCAAAAGCATCCCTGTAAGGAAAACAAAGGTAACGGGAAAGGGGGTGAGCTTAAACTCCATGAGATACCAAAAGTACAAGTAGTCACGAAACATGGCATTTCACTTTTAAATCAAGCAATTATACACACTAGATAGAGAAATGAATAAATACTTCAAATGGAAAGAATACAGGTGACTCTCAGGAGTCAAAAGGGATGGTAAAAACTCGAGTATACCAGAACTTCAGAATATAACTTAGCCCTAAGTCGAGAATTTCGTCCCTGGCGGTGCTTGGACAACACAACAGGCTAGCACGACGGCTAAGCCCCACCAGAGGGTCTAGATTTCAGAATTTCGTCCCTGGCGGTGCTGGACAACACAACAGGCTAGCACAACGGCTATGCCCCACCAGAGGGTCTAGATTTCAGGATTTCGTCCCTGGCGGTGCTGGACAACACAACAGGCTAGCACAACGGCTATACCCCACCAGAGGGTCTAGATTTCAGAATTTTCATCCCTGGCGGTGCTGGACAACACAACAGGCTAGCACAACGGCTATGCCCCACCAGAGGGTCTAGATTTCAGGATTTTCGTCCCTGGCGGTGCTGGACAACACAACAGGCTAGCACAACGGCTTATGCCCCACCAGAGGGTCTAGATTTCAGGATTTTCGTCCCTGGCGGTGTGGACAACACAACAGGCTAGCACAACGGCTATGCCCCACCAGAGGGTCTAGATTTCAGAATTTTCGTCCCTGGCGGTGCTGGACAACACAACAGGCTAGCAACAACGGCTATGCCCCACCAGAGGGTCTAGATTTCAGAATTTTCATCCCTGGCGGTACTGGACAACACAACAGGCTAGCACAACGGCTATGCCCCACCAGAGGGTCTAGATTTCAGGGATTTCGTCCCTGGCGGTGCTGGACAACACAACAGGCTAGCAACGACGGTAAGCCCTACCAGAGGGTCTAGATTTCAGAATTTCGTCCTCACCAGGCTAGCACGACGGCTAAGCCCCACCAGAGGGTCTAGATTTCAGATGCACGTAACCATACAAGTCCGCATACAGGAACAACTAATTCAAGTTCATACAATAACCCAGTCACACAGGGCAGAGGACGGGTAACAGGTTCAAGCCCATACAGTGATTTGACAATAAGCGAGGGAGATGAGTGTGATAAAGGACACCCTCGACTCGTCCCGAATTAAGCAAGTATTACAGCCAAACAAGTCACATTATGCAGGTATAGGTAAACAGTTAAACAACAAGTCATGCGGGTGGTATACTCACCAATTTAAGTTCAGCTACTTCAAAAGTTTTCCCCAAATGACTTTAATCGCCCAGAAACCCTAAAATAACCGAGGTAAATAATTGAGGTTTCCACATCCCAAATTCTAGTAAACAAAATGCATAAGTGAGGCTCGACTCCAAGTCGTATGCCTATCCAAATGAACTATGAATGCAAGGTTGCAAAAGCGTGATTTCGGAACGAAAAGGTAATAGGGGGAACTATGGATTGAATGACCTAAAAGCCGTTCATCTAGCAAGAATCAACTCAAACTTGAAGGAACCAAACGGTCTAGAAAATTGGGCAGCATGCCCTTTGTGTTTACCAAATTTCCAGCCATTTATGGCTTCATTATTTTCCTCAATCAACCCCAAAAACACACACAAATAAGGTTACCACAATAGCCCTTCCATAGGCTCTAAAATCATCCCAGTATAACACAAGTGCAAAAGTATCATTGAAAATCAGTTTTGAAGACAAAACTGAACGGCAGATTTGGCATTTCGTAGCATTTTAGTCACAACCGGAGCTATGGTTATCAAATCGGGGTGAACCTTATACCATTTCGAAGCTAAGACAGAGGAGAACAACTTTTATGAAGGCCACTTAACCTAATTTATAGCTTATCTAACTCGAATTTTCCAAACACAGATCTAAAAGTTTAAGATCAGTCTAGTTGTCAGCACTGATTTTAACCGGCAATAACTCAGGCTACACAACTCCGTTTGGGGTGTTTTCAGAGGATTTAGAAAGCTAACACATAGGGCTACAAGTATTGTGTTTTGGCCAAAAACTAATTGGATACGAATCAGGGTGAAAAATGCAGCCCAAACTGGTGAATTCACAAAACTGTTTACGAATTGCAGCTTGTAACTGTCAGGGTATTTCGGTCATTGCGCAAGTTTCGGTGCTCCGATTGAGCTGAAATATTACCAGTAGCTAGCTAACTCAAATACCTACAACTTTCATGTTTTGAGAAAGGGCTAATTCGGTCTCCCTCAAGGTCGAACATACAGTGCAAAAACAGGGCAGATTACTACCATAGAAACCCTAAGCTGGAATTTTTCCACATAAAGCTGAAATTTCCTCAATTAACCACAAGTAACGCATAATAGATTCAATTCTATACCATATTAAGTCATCAATCCAAGCCAACTATGATTATCATATGAAATCAGAAAAAATTCCCAAGAAAATAATAAATTCACCAAACTTCACTTTAATCCACAAAATCATCTATAAAACAAGCTCCTTAACCGATATAAACCACTAATTCACCATCTATTATAAACAAAAGTTAAGTTCCAAGCAAAATACCTTAATTCTCAAGAAAGGTTGCAACTTAGAGCTTTCCCTTGCCAAACAACTCCACAATCACCTTCAATCCTCTTTAGTAAGCTATTTCTACGGAGGAATTCGAAATTTTATCGGTTGGATTTCAAGTTTTGGACAAGAACTTGGAAGAGAAGTTGGAGCTTTCTTTCCTTTTTTTCCTCTCAATATTTTCGGCCAAGATGGTGAAAGAATGAAGATGATTTTGGTCAAATTTTACTTTTAGTAAAGTTGTAAGAAAGTTAGGCAAAACTTGGCCCAATAGAAATGCGACACGTGTCACCTTTTTTTGATCTTTTCCTTATCCTTTAGCTTACTAATGACTAAGCATCTAACCAACCTCTAATTATCTCTTAGCACTCAGTAATTTAATGCCTTACTGCACAACTTAACCTAATTGGCCGAATTCTCTCACTTAACGCCCTAGCGGGTCCCACATCCGCTATTTGCTCCAAATCTCTCGTGAACTCACTTATACTAGAAAAATGACTTAAATACTATATTTACTTATAAAATATATGTAAAATGAATATAATAAAGAAAAGAAGAAAAAATATGTGCACGAAAATCGATAAACCCTTAAAACCCTAAAATCGGATTTTTGTCTTCCTCGAGTTCTCACACTCTCTCCCCCTTAAAGAATTTCGTCCTCGAAATTCTCTCTTTTGCTCATAAAATGATTCTACAGTGAATTCTTCTATCTCACAAGAGCGTCTCCTCATTCGTGCCCTAATCAAATCAGGATAGTTCTCGAAAGGCACTCAGGCACTAAGGATCACTCTACTCAAAATTCAAAAATATCTGAGATCTCCCATCCCGTCACACTAACAAGTTAATCCAAGCATTTCCTTTGTCTCGAGCTTTGTGGAAAAGGGAATAAATATTTTGGGGTAAGCTAAAAGCTCAACAAATGTCCAATAAAAATCAACAATCAAAGAAGTTCACACTAATGCATTTATCAGTAATCAAATGTAAGTTTATTGCTCTTGTGAGTCAGGGAAATCATAGTACTTAAACTTCCAACTCTCCAATAAAATCCAGTAACAGTCAAGCAGTACAAGAGAGCCATCAGTGCTCCCATATTCAAATCAAGTGCCAGTAAAATGGAGACGTTGGTTTTAAGCACAAAACTTTCAAGCACTCATCTGAACCAAATCATTGCATGGCACACACGCAAGAAAACAGTGCAGGAAATAGTTTGAAAATAATTTTGGAAACAGTTTTGGAATCACTTACCAACCACAGCTCATGATCCTCATTCATCATAGATAGCTTCCTAGCTCTAATTCAATAACCCCTTCTGATACCAACAACCCCTTCTGATGCCACTAAACAACCAAAAAATGTAGTTTAAAGTAGTCCATAATAAAAACAAGTGAACACATAACAATTTACACATTCATAGGGGAAACAAAATAGATTTTCAAAGCTAACACGTTAAACATCCACAACAACTATTAAAGTCCAAATCTAACCACAATCTAGTAAAACCCTAGCTAAACTTTTATTAGACAAGTCTAAGATAGCATTCCTCATTCCAGTTCCTCAATCGGGTCAATATCAAGTCCAATACAGGAATTCTCCGTACTCTGAACTTTGTCATCAGGACTTATCTCAAAATCACTTATGAATTCTAATCACCTCATAATACACAAGACTATACCCCTTCCAAATTCGCAAGTATTCCCTTAGAAAAGTATCTGGTACTCAAGTACAAGAATCCCAAAATAAGAGAATTTACAACTCAGGCCGTACGCTCCCAAGTGTAAATCAACAAGGTTTAAGATTCCTACATGACGTACACATCTATCCACCTCAAGTAGCATGGCAAAGATTTTACACTTACAACTATCCTAAGTCATAACCTTTCCTCGAAAAAAACACTTAGTCCTTTACTCTTATTCTCATGATCGGGACCATATCACCACATGGCCCAAGCTCACTCCGCGCAGAAACCACGCGACGTGGCTCTGATACCACCTGTGACAGCTCCACCTCCCCCTAGGGGGAACCAAAGGGGTTGGCGGACCGCCTGCCCAGCTCTCGCCAGGACTACTAATCGATCACACACGATAAACCAAGTGCAAAAGACCCCTTATTAGGGCTAAAACATTCATTTCCAACATATAACATCATTTACACTAGAACTACCAGGTACATATACATGTTGCCACAATATACAACCCAAAAGGAACATTCAAGTGAAGTACAATTAGGGTCTCTAACACCCGAGGAGCATAACAAAACAAAACTATTAGCTAGCTCAACTAGCTTTACAAAGCTCATGATTTTTCCCCAAAAGCATCCCTGTAATGAAAACAAAGGTAACGGGAAAGGAGGTGAGCTTAAGCTCCATGAGATACCAAAAGTACAAGTAGTCACGAAACATGGCATTTCACTTTTAAATCAAGCAATTATACACACTAGATAGAGAAATGAATAAATACTTCAAATGGAAAGAATACAGGTGACTCTCAGGAGCCAAAAGGGATGGTAAAACTCGAGTATACCAGAACTTCAGAATATAACTTAGCCCTAAGTCGAGAATTTCGTCCCTGGCGGTGCTGGACAACACAACAGGCTAGCACGACGGCTAAGCCCCACCAGAGGGTCTAGATTTCAGAATTTCGTCCCTGGCGATGCTGGACAACACAACAGGCTAGCACAACGGCTATGCCCCACCAGAGGGTCTAGATTTCAGGATTTCGTCCCTAGCGGTGCTGGACAACACAACAGGCTAGCACAACGGCTATGCCCCACCAGAGGGTCTAGATTTCAGAATTTCGTCCCTGGCGGTGCTGGACAACACAACAGGCTAGCACAACGGCTATGCCCCACCAGAGGGTCTAGATTTCAGGATTTCGTCCCTGGCGGTGCTGGACAACACAACAGGCTAGCACAACGGCTATGCCCCACCAGAGGGTCTAGATTTTAGGATTTTCATCCCTGGCGGTGCTGGACAACACAACAGGCTAGCACAACGGCTATGCCCCACCAGAGGGTCTAGATTTCAGGATTTTCGTCCCTGGCGGTGCTGGACAACACAACAGGCTAGCACAACGGCTATGCCCCACCAGAGGGTCTAGATTTCAGGATTTCGTCCCTGGCGGTGCTGGACAACACAACAGGCTAGCACAACGGCTATGCCCCACTAGAGGGTCTAGATTTCAGAATTTTCGTCCCTGGCGGTGCTGGACAACACAACAGGCTAGCATAACGGCTATGCCCCACCAGAGGGTCCAGATTTCAGAATTTTCATCCCTGGCGGTGCTGGACAACACAACAGGCTAGCACAACGGCTATGCCCCACCAGAGGGTCTAGATTTCAGAATTTTCGTCCCTGGCGGTGCTGGACAACACAACAGGCTAGCACAATGGCTATGCCCCACCAGAGGGTCTAGATTACAGAATTTTCATCTGGCGGTGCTGGACAACACAACAGGCTAGCACAACGGCTATGCCCCACCAGAAGGTCTAGATTTCAGAATTTTCGTCCCTGGCGGTGCTGGACAACACAACAGGCTAGCACAACGGCTATGCCCCACCAGAGGGTCTAGATTTCAGGATTTTCGTCCCTGGCGGTGCTGGACAACACAACAGGCTAGCACAACGGCTATGCCCCACCAGAGGGTCTAGATTTCAGGATTTCGTCCCTGGCGGTGCTGGACAACACAACAGGCTAGCACAACGGCTATGCCCCACTAGAGGTCTAGATTTCAGAATTTTCGTCCCTGGCGGTGCTGGACAACACAACAGGCTAGCATAACGGCTATGCCCCACCAGAGGGTCCAGATTTCAGAATTTTCATCCCTGGCGGTGCTGGACAACACAACAGGCTAGCACAACGGCTATGCCCCACCAGAGGGTCTAGATTTCAGAATTTTCGTCCCTGGCGGTGCTGGACAACACAACAGGCTAGCACAATGGCTATGCCCCACCAGAGGGTCTAGATTACAGAATTTTCATCTGGCGGTGCTGGACAACACAACAGGCTAGCACAACGGCTATGCCCCACCAGAAGGTCTAGATTTCAGAATTTTCGTCCCTGGCGGTGCTGGACAACACAACAGGCTAGCACAACGGCTATGCCCCACCAGAGGGTCTAGATTTCAGGATTTCGTCCCTGGCGGTGCTGGACAACACAACAGGCTAGCACGACGGTTAAGCCCCACCAGAGGGTCTAGATTTCAGATGCACGTAACCATACAAGTCCGCATACAGGAACAACTAATTCAAGTTCATACAATAACCCAGTCACACAGGGCAGAGGACGGGTAACAGGTTCAAGCCCATACAGTGATTTGACAATAAGCGAGGGAGATGAGTGTGATAAAGGACACCCTCGACTCGTCCCGAATTAAGCAAGTATTACAGCCAAACAAGTCACATTATGCAGGTATAGGTAAAACAGTTAAACAACAAGTCATGCGGGTGGTATACTCACCAATTTAAATTCAGCTACTTCAAAAGTTTTCCCCAAATGACTTTAATCGCCCAGAAACCCTAAAATAACCGAGGTAAATAATTGAGGTTTCCACATCCCAAATTCTAGTAAACAAAATGCATAAGTGAGGCTCGACTCCAAGTCGTATGCCTATCCAAATGAACTATGAATGCAAGGTTGCAAAAGCGTGATTTCGGAACGAAAAGGTAATAGGGGGAACTAGGGCTTGAATGAACTAAAAGCCGTTCATCTACCAAGAATCAACTCAAACTTGAAGGAACCAAACGGTCTAGAAAATTGGGCAGCATGCCTTGTGTGTTTACCAAATTTCCAGCCATTTACGGCTTCATTATTTTCCTCAATCAGCCCCAAAAACACACACAAATAAGGTTACCACAATAGCCCTTCCATAGGCTCTAAAATCATCCCAGTATAACACAAGTGCAAAAGTATCATTGAAAATCAATTTTGAAGACAAAACTAAACGGCAGATTTGGCATTTCGTAGCATTTTAGTCACAACCGGAGCTATGGTTATCGAATCGGGGTGAACCTTATACCATTTCGAAGCTAAGACAGAGGAGAACAACTTTTATGAAGGCCACTTAACCTAATTTATAGCTTATCTAACTCGAATTTTCCAAACACAGATCTAAAAGTTTAAGATCAGTCTAGTTGTCAGCACTGATTTTAACCGGCAATAACTCAGGCTACACAACTCCGTTTGGGGTGTTTTCAGAGGATTTAGAAAGCTAACACATAGGGCTACAAGTATTGTGTTTTGGCCAAAAACTAATTGGATACGAATCAGGGTGAAAAATGCAGCCCAAACTGGTGAATTCACAAAACTGTTTACGAATTGCAGCTTGTAACTGTCAGGGTATTTCTGTCATTTCGCAAGTTCCGGTGCTCCGATTGAGCTGAAATTTTACCAGTAGCTAGCTAACTCAAATACCTACAACTTTCATGTTTTGAGCAACGGCTAATTCGGTCTCCCTCAAGGTCGAACATACAGTGCAAAAACAGGGCAGATTACTACCATAGAAACCCTAAGCTGGAATTTTTCCACATAAAGCTGAAATTTCCTCAATTAACCACAAGTAACGCATAATAGATTCAATTCTATACCATATTAAGTCATCAATCCAAGCCAACTATGATTATCATATGGAATCAGAAAAATTCCCAAGAAAATAATAAATTCACCAAACTTCACTTTAATCCACAAAATCATCTATAAAACAAGCTCCTTAACCGATATAAACCACTAATTCACCATCTATTATAAACAAAAGTTAAGTTCCAAGCAAAATACCTTAATTCTCAAGAAAGGTTGCAACTTAGAGCTTTCCCTTGCCAAACAACTCCACAATCACCTTCAATCCTCTTTAGTAAGCTATTTCTACGGAGGAATTCGAAATTTTATCGGTTGGATTTCAAGTTTTGGACAAGAACTTGGAAGAGAAGTTGGAGCTTTCTTTCCTTTTTTTCCTCTCAATATTTTCGGCCAAGATGGTGAAAGAATGAAGATGATTTTGGTCAAATTTTACTTTTAGTAAAGTTGTAAGAAAGTTAGGCAAAACTTGGCCCAATAGAAATGCGACACGTGTCACCTTTTTTTGATCTTTTCCTTATCCTTTAGCTTACTAATGACTAAGCATCTAACCAACCTCTAATTATCTCTTAGCACTCAGTAATTTAATGCCTTACTGCACAACTTAACCTAATTGGCCGAATTTCTCTCACTTAACGCCCTAGTGGGTCCCACATCCGCTATTTGCTCCAAATCTCTCGTGAACTCACTTATACTAGAAAAATGACTTAAATACTATATTTACTTATAAAATATATGTAAAATGAATATAATAAAGAAAATAAGAAAAAATATGTGTACGAAAATTGATAAACCCCTAAAACCCTAAAATCGGTTTTTTGTCTTCCTCGAGTTCTCACAAGTATTCCTTCTTATTTAATGGTCGCCGTTTTGTACTTGTATCACTTACTTATGACCAGCTTTGTATTGATCTAGCATACATGAAAAGTGAGCTTGGGCGTTATAGAATGGAGAAAAAGCTAGATGAGGGAATTGTGCCTGAAGAGGTAAAATTCGAGGGAGTTGAAAGCAATGAGATAAAAGGGTCAGCTGTTGAACTAGAAAAAGAGGTGGAAAAATCTGATAAGATGGGGTGGTAAAAAGGAAGAGAAGAGAGAAAGTGGGCTGATTTTGAGCAAGAATGTGAGGGCCTATTATTTTCCTAACGAACTTACCTTTGTTTTGTTTAGTATCTCTTCTTTTGTGCAGATTACACAAAGTCAAATAGAGCTGGTCATGGCATGTTCCATTCCGAAGTCACTTGGACACTTTGCGAGTTTCCATGGAGTTTGTCTCCTAGGAGCTAAATCCCTTTGGTATCCAATCCATGGAACAATGTCCATTCAAACCTGTCCGCGCTATTGGAGGATTCATTTGAGCTCATCGTAAAAGGGAAATTCCAGATTCTACTTCTTGTCCTTTACCTATGGTTCGTTCATCATTTTTGCCTTATGTTGAGCATGTTACTAGCCCTAACTGTTGTTGTTCTTATGTAGATCTTGATGAGAAAGGACTAGCACTAGAATCTCAAGTTGAATCAATTGGTGGAAGGAATATTGAAGTGTCAAAGGGAGTTTTCACATTTAAATCTTGCTCTACACTTTCTTACCATTTAGTTAATAATGTCCCATTATTTCTTTATCCAATTTCTGAATTGTTTCAAGTTGAAGGTTATTTTGTGTTTGTAGGTTGTAAAGCTGTCCAAAATTTCCCAACCATGACTAAAGAGTTGCAACCTGATTTCATGCTTGTTCCAGCTGCATGTTGCACAAACGCATGTGATTTGTATGGAGTGAACTTCACTTCATTACTGCCGCTTATGTTGGGTGATGCACACAAGTGTGTCAATCAAGATCCGAATGCTATCCTTACCTCACTGGTTCATGTTTATACAGATGTGCAACGCGGGTGGCTCAGTGTCCTACCTCCAGCTTGGCAAGTTGTACCGTTTCAGCAATGCCTAGGGCCGAACTATACCACCTTGCACAACCAGATTCGGGGCTTTTCTAGTCTCAATGAACATCGTTATGAAGTGCACGTGAATGCCCATGCTCGAAGGCTAATTAGAGAGTTTTGGGTTGCAACCTGGAACGTTCACAAGCCTTACACACGTTCCTTCCTACCTTGGCGAATGTCCTTGTTGGAGAGCCCCTTGAAGTTGACCAAGAGACATGTGCACCGAATTATATTAATCATAACATATGCAAGTATCATTCAATCTAAGAAGGCCAATATGTGGAGATTTGAGGTGTCATACTGGCAACTTTTGTTAGTCTCATTCATTTCCATCCAGATTTGAGGACAAATCCTTCTCAAGTGGAGGGGATTGATGTGTGCACGGATGGCGGCCTTGACTCAAGGCTTTCATAGAGACATTGAAGGCTTGAAGAATGTTTAATCAAGTTGTCTACACATTGATTCAAGCTGATGGAGCTTAAAATTCTGGTCATGCATGTCCTTTATTTGTTGTGATCGATTATTAGTTGATAGTAGTCCTGATTTTGGTAGTTGATGTCATTTGTTATTTGTTTCAGTTTTATTAGTCTTGGTTTGTTAAATAAGACGGCCACTCATGAACAAGTGTGGCCCGAGGAGGCTTCATAGTTTAGCTAACATTAAGAGGTCCGCCAATCCTTGGCCAAAAGGGATTAGGCTCATAGGTCTCAAGCCTATAAAAGGCTCCTTGATGTACGATTTTAGGATAGCCGTTTTATTATAATAAAATTCTGTTTTGTTCTCTTCAATTCGAGAGTACAATTCCCTTAACTTGTTGGGCAAGGGTTCTTGAGCAATCTTGCATATTGTCCTTGATTGTTCATCCGACCTATCCATTTGAGTAACCACCTCGATTGGAGTCGTCGTTCTACCGCCTTGAATCAAGTCGTGCCGTCCTTCTTGATTTTAGGTTCCACAATCCAAACGGTTGGACATCTCGCTAGATTCTTGGGCAACGTGCTACGTGTCTCGAAACGTGTTGATCGAGGAGCGTATCAGATTTTGAGAATGATTTGTTCTAATGAAATGTAGCCTTATGATTCTAGTTTCCAACACCACCAACCATTCTCAATTCCAAGATGTATTGAGTAAGATATGGTTCAATTTCGAAACTGCGACAAAACTAGAAAACCCTTCTTTTTGCTGGACGACTGGTTTAGTTGTTTGTAGAATGTTTTAATTTGAAATTTGATGTCAACCAACTATCAATTGCTTATGAAATTTTTTTTGGACCTTGGTTTCACAAATGAACCAAAATGGGACTGATTTCATGGTGCAAAGAGTTTGAAAAGGAAAAGAAAACAAGAAGACAGATTTGCTTTGGGAAATTCTTGGACTTTGGTAGTTTTGTTAACTACCTTCCCGTACAAGTGTTTACGTGAAATTTCATAGAGGAGTAGTCCTGCTATGGACGTTGAATTGTACCAAATTTGGTATTATTTTAAGACCATTTTGATACCCAAATGATGTCCCAAAGTTTACTTTCAAATCTGGAAAATTCACTGTTTAGTAGTGAAAATTTACCAACTTTGAGCTACTATATCTTGACACTCAAAACTCCGAATTTAATTCCGTTTGTTGTGTTTGAAACCTTAATTGAAATTATCATTGTGATACAAATTTTAGAGGCTAGTTCACTTTTTATGAATTTTTCCGAATTTTCAAAGTTTGCTGAAAAATATGACCGAAACTGTCTTCTATGCTCAAATCAGCCACTTTGAGCTGAAATTTGAACGTCTTCCGTTTAGAATCGTGGAAAGGTGTCTTCTAGGAACTTTTAGTACTTTGAACCAAGATTCCAACCGTATAAAATTCCAATTTTGGACCTACTGAGTGCAAGTTCTGATTTTTCTAAATTTGACGTACAAAACTAAAGTTTTCCGACTCGATGGGAAATGAGTTTCGGAAACTTTTCTCTTACCTTTTGATAATGATTGATCGTTTTAAACTTGATTTCATGGAGGAAATCAGTTTTTCTTATGTTAATAAATCCTCACTTTTGAACCTTTATTTTGAGTGGTTAAGGTTCTTTGATTGAGGTATTGACTAGTTTAAATGAGTGTACCTTCTCTATTGATAAATACATGGTTGTGAGTGAGAATACTTGTTGATTGTCCAAGCGCTCAAGAAGATCTGCAAGAGAATCTCGAAGCGGACGCCTAACGACTTAATTGCTCGTTCACTCACTCTTATCTTGACTTGGTGAGTGTCAAGTGTGTGAAAATTTGTTATGTGCTTAATTGTTATTATTGATTGAGTATTTTGAAATGCCGGGTCGAGTGTGTACTTTATCGCACTCGTTCTCGTTTAAGTGAAGTGTATTTGAATTGATTGAAGTGAATTGTTAAGTGTATTAAGTGAAGTGTTACAAAGGTTAATTATGCTATGGTTGCATATGTCGATTGGAGTGAATCTCCGTGACTCCTAGTGATAATAGCGGGGGACGCCCAATTCTCATCGGGCGACCTTGCGACTCGAGCTGGCATGGGCTTGGTCGAGAAGCTTGGTGAGCCATGGGAAAAGTGTATAAGGTTGATTTATTGGAGAGATCTCGTTTGGCATACTTGAATAGTATCGCCTTATATAAAAGAAGTGCGGGCCCGAAACAGGGGGAGTAACGGTGAACGAGGAAAGTGTAAGTGAAGTTCTACGGATTATAACCTACCCGATTGACGGATTGTCAACTCGTGGAGATTCTGGATCGAGCAAGTGGAAATTAGCTCTTAAGAGCTCCTGTATCCTTATCAAGTGTGTTTTATTGTTAATTGTGAATTACTTAAATGTTACAGCTTTTATTCTTGTTCAAGTGTTATTGTTAATTGAACTACGTGTTTTGCATGTTTTCTTGGCCTCACGAGCATCCGCTCACCCCGTTAGATTTGTTTTCC
Organism: Coffea humblotiana; assembly: GCA_023065735.1. Taxonomy (NCBI): domain Eukaryota; kingdom Viridiplantae; phylum Streptophyta; class Magnoliopsida; order Gentianales; family Rubiaceae; genus Coffea; species Coffea humblotiana. The sequence goes on along the minus strand of JACYVW010000085.1, from coordinate 125,693 downwards.
TTAACAGGAGCTGATCCTGGAAGGGATTATGGAAAAGCCTACTTGATGGCTCTTTTGGCTTGAATTTTGGTATGTATTTATCTAGATATCTTTTGGAAAATTGTATATTTTGGAAAGTGGATGTATTTTGAACTTGTGGTGTAAGATTGGATATTTATATATATAAGCGACTTCTCTTTTTTATTTCGTCTTATCTCCTTAGTTATTATTGGTATTAAGTTTGAACGGGAATTGTACCGAATCCTGTCGAGATCTGGGCAGACGTCCCGCCAATACCCTTTGATTCGCCTTAGGGAGAAGTGGGGGTGTCACATGTACTGTATACTTAGATCGATGTGTCTCTTCCAAAATGTCTCTTTTATCACTTCACCTTGCGGTTCCACTATCTGATCACGAAATTTCAAGATACCCTCGGAACTCACATTAAAGTCTAAGATTTCTCCTTTTTGCACTTTTTCTGCCCATTTTTGCACCATCTGGTCATTCTTCTGAACTTTTTTAATTCGGTCCAACAAATCAGATCTCACCGTGATAGTGCCCAAGATTACTCTCTGTCGGTCCAACCGTGGATTCCATTCACTCACTTTTTCCAATAAATTTCACTCTTTGACCATTAATCCAGCTATTTGAACTTTCCGACTTAAGGCATCCGCTACAACATTGGCCTTCCTCAGGTGGTAGTTAATTGTACAGTCATAATCCTCAAAAAATTCCACCCACCGACGCTGTCTCAAGTTTAGTTCCTTCTGAGAGAATAGATATTTCAAACTCTTATGGTCGGTATAAAGCTCAAAAGTCACCCCATATAAGTAATGCCTCCATTTCTTTAGGGCAAAAACTATTGCGGCCAATTTCATAGGGTTTTAATTTCCTAGAGGCATAGACAATTACACTTCCATTCTGCATTAGAACACATTCCAATCCTTCTCTTGAGGCGTCAGTATATACAGTGAAGTTGTCTTTCCCGTTTGGTAAGGCTAAGACTGACGCCGACGTTAACCGTTTCTTTAATTCTCGGAAACTAGCTTCACACTTAGAATCCCAGACAAATTGACCATACTTTTTCGTCAGGTCGATTAAAGGTTCTGCTAATTTGGCGAAGTCCTTGATGAACCGACGGTAGTATCCCGCCAAACCCGGGAAACTACGGATCTCAGTTGGGGGTTCTGGCCGTTTCCACTCAGATACGGCTTCTACTTTCACTGGATCCACAGAAATGCCATCTTTGGATATTACATGCCGTAAAAAAGAAATTTGCTCCAACCAAACTCACACTTGTTAATTTTGGCATATAACTGATGTTCCCTCAAGGTCTACAAAACTACTCTCAAATGCCGTTCATGATCCTCTCGAGTCTTCAAATATACTAAGATATCATCTATGAACACCACGACAAATTGGTCCAAATAGGGTTTAAAGACTCGATGCATCAAATTCATAAATGCAGCAGGAGCATTTGTTAAACCAAAAGCCATCACTGCAAACTTGAAGTGCCCATATTTGAAATTAAAAGCAGTTTTCGGTATATCTCCTGTTTAATTCGTAACTGATAGTAGCCTTGCCTCAAGTCCAACTTAGAGAAAACCACTGCTTCTTGCAACTGATCAAATAACTCATCAATATGCAGCAAAGGATATTTATTTTTCACCGTGACATCATTTAAGCCGTGATAGTCAGTACAGAGTCTCAAACTACCATCATTTTTTTTAACAAATAGAATAGGCGCTCCCCAAGGTGATTCACTTTCTCGAATAAAACTCTCGTTCTAACAAATCCTGTAACTGCAGTTTTAGTTCCTTAAATTCGGCAGGAGCCATTTGGTATGGTGTTTTCGCAATAGGAGCGGTTCCAGGCACCAAATCGATTTTAAATTCTATTTCCCTCGCTGGCGGCATCGACTTCAACTCGTCAGGGAAAACAACGGGAAATTCATTTACTACTAACACATCTTCCAGTTTCACCTTTCACCTTATTCATGAGGCTAGTCTACCTCGCACATCCAATCTTAGAGTCGCTTCTCCGGGTATGCAGAATTCCACCACCTTAGTCTTGCAGTTCAACTGAGCATTATAACGAGTCAACCAATCCATGCCTATAATCATGTCATACCAACTGATGAGCAACCCTAGGGGAAGACCCTCATAGAACCTCTCAACTTTGTAATATCAGAGTTGGATCTTTTCTCCCAATGGAAATTGAACTCGAATTGTTCCCATGAACTCAAGACCTCTGACACACAAAGGTAATCAATAACCTTAAGCAAATAATGATGGATGAAGAGACACCACGATTAGGGAACAAACTAATCGATAAAGTCTGATTTGAATCCTAAGCTATGAACTCAAGAATTCAAGAGTAAGTTCGATTAAGAACTTGAAGGAAAATTCCTCACGATTTCTGGTGGTAATATTCGTCCCCTATACTCGTACAAGAGATGCCTTTTTATAGGCTGGAACTAGGGCAAATCTGGCCCACATAAACTCACCTACCTAAACTAGGAATAGGAATTCGGCCCACATAAAGAGCCAGCTCTTTATGGCTTCCCGATAAGGCCCAATAATTAATAACTACTAAAAAGGATTAAAACTCAACGACAACATGTCCTTTGTGCGATTAACAACTACTAAACTAGGCAGTTTTAAAACAACTACTAACTACGCTAACAAGTATGAGATCATTCTTTCACTTCAAACGTACAAGTGAACAAGGTAACTTCATGGTCCACCAAATCTTCAAACTTAGCTTGCTCCTTGCTTGTATGGTGAATGATCAAGGCTCGTAAAACTTCCTTCACCCTCTTGGATCTTAATCTTGTCATCGGACCATCAATGTTGACCAAAGGATCCTTGACCCAAGGTTGAAGTTGTTGCGCACCCATATCCGCATCATTCCCTCTCTCCTCGAAAGGATTCATCCTCGAATTTTCAAAGTCTGTATCAAAATCAAAAGGAGATAGGTCAGACACATTAAAAGATGCACTTATGCCATACTCACTTGGAAGTTTCAATTTGTAGGCATTGTCGTTTATCCTCTCCAGGACACGAAAAGGTTCATCTCCTCTTGGATGTAATTTGGTCTGTCGAGATGCTGGAAACCTTTCTTTCCTCATGTGCACCCAAACCCAATCACCAGGTTCGAATACAACATGCTTTCTACCCTTATTCGCATGTTTTGCATATTGCGCATTTTTCTTCTCAATTTGAGTCAGAACTCTCTCATGCAAGGTCCGAACAGCCTCTGCCTTTTTGACACCATCTGCGCTTAAACACTCATCAACAGGAATAGGTGATAAATCTAGAGGAGTTAGCGGCTGAAACCCATAAACAATTTCAAAAGGAGAATGAGTAGTAGTAGAATTAGTGGTTCGGTTGTATGCAAACTCGGCAATAGGCAAACATTCATCCCACTTCTTCAAATTCTTTTGAACAATGGCTCGAAGTAAAGCACCAAGGGTTCGATTGGTTACCTCAGTTTGACCATCCGTTTGAGGGATGACTAGAAGTAGAAAATAACAACTTAGTTCCCAACTTTTCCCAAAGTGATTTCCAGAAATAGTTTAAGAATTTCACATCCCTATCACTTACAATAGTACGCGGTACCCCATGCAATCTAACCACGTCCTTGAAGAATAAATCAGCAACATGGCGCGCATCATTTGTTTTCCTACAAGGGACAAAATGAGCCATTTTAGAAAATCTATCCACTACACAAAGATACTATCATACCTCTAGAAGACCTTGGTAAACCAAGCACAAAATCCATGAATAAGTCTGTCCAAGAAGCATGAGGTACGGGTAAAGGAGTGTACAATCCATGAGGGTTACTCCTTGACTTTTCCTGCTTACACTTTAAACACTTATCACAAATGTTAGCAACATCACCCCTCATTTTAGGCCAATAGAAGTGTTCATGCAAAATGTCAAGAGTTTTATCAATGCCAAAATGTCCCATCAACCCTCCGCCATGCGCTTCTCTAACAAGTAATTCCCTAAGTGAACAGTGGGGAATACATAGGCGATTTTCTTTGAACAAGAAACCTTCATGCCTATAGAACTTTTGAAATGCAGCATGTTCACAAGCTTGAAAAACATTAGAAAAATCGTCATCATGTGCATACAAGTCTTTAATGTGCTCAAAACCAAGTAATTTAGTGCTTATGTTAGTGATCAAAATATACCTTCTAGACAGTGCATCCGCAACGACATTATCTTTCCCCTTCTTATACTTAATGATATATGGAAAGGAATCAATAAATGCAATCCATTTCGCATGTCTTTTTATGCAACTTACCCTGACCCTTAAGGAATTTAATTGATTCATGATCAGTATATATCACAAATTCCTTAGGCATAAGATAATGCTGCCACACTTCAAGAGCACGCACAACAGCATACAATTCTTTATCATAAGTAGGGTAATTAAGAGCTCCCCCACTCAACTTCTCACTGAAATATGCCAAGGGTCTATTATTTTGATGTAAGACAGCCCCTATGCCTATTCCACTAGCATCACATTCAACTTCAAAAGTCAAATCAAAATTAGGCAAAGTAAGAATAGGTGCTGAAGTTAACAAATTCTTAAGCTTATTAAATGACTCTTCTTGCTTTTTTTCCCATTGAAACCCCACATTCTTTTTAATTATCTCATTCAAAGGTGCTGCAATAGTACTAAAGTCTTTAACAAATCTCCTATAAAAACTTGCAAGACCATGAAAAGACCTTACCTGAGACACATTGGTTAGAGTCGGCCACTCCACGATGGCCTTTACCTTGGCGGGATCAACACTTATGCCATTTGCACCAACAATATATCCAAGAAAGTTAACTTCAGGAGTGCAAAAGACACATTTTCTCCATGTTAGCAAATAGCCAATTTTCACGCAAGGCACTTAAAAGAAGTCGTAAATGCTCAACATGCTCATCTAAAGACTTGCTAAAGATCAATATATCATCAAAATAAACAACAACAAACTTCCCAAGAAAATGCCTTAAAACATGGTTCATTAATCGCATGAAAGTACTTGGAGCGTTTGTCAAGCCAAAAGGCATCACAAGCCACTCATAAAGACCATACTTTGTTTTGAAAGTAGTTTTCCATTCATCTCCTTCCTTTATCCTTATTTGATGATAACCAGATCTTAAATCAATTTTAGTGAAAATGATTGCTCCATGCAATTCTTCTAACATATCATCTAATCTAGGAATAGGATGACGATACTTAACAGTAATTTATTGATGGCACAACAATCTGTACACATTCTCCAAGTCCCTTCTTTCTTAGGTACTAAAATGACTGGAACTGCACAAGGACTAAGAGATTCACGAACCTGTTCCTTTTCAAGGAGGGAATCGACTTGCCTTTGGATTTCCTTTGTTTCCTCCGGATTTGCTCTATAGGCTGGTCGATTTGGTAGAATTGCTCCAGGAACAAAGTCGATTTGATGTTCAATACCTCGAATTGGAGGTAATCCTTTCGGTAGTTCCTCCGAAAACACATTCCTTGAATTCCTGCAAAAGAGAGTAGATTGCACTAGGAAGAGAATCGGTTATGCCAAGTGTGTAAAAAGAAGAATAATCAGCTTCCCTGTACATAAATACTATGAGAAGACTTTGTGCATTCAAAACCCTATCTACCTCACGCACACTTGCATAGAAGTGCTTTTTTTTCATTTTCAATCTCTCGGCCTCACTGAGTCTTTTTCCACTTGAATTTTCTTTTTCACTCAACTCGGCCTCTACTTTCTCTTTCCCCTCATTTTCTCTCACATTCGGCTTTTTCTTTGCCTCTCTCGGCTGCCTTTTTCCTCTCTCTTTTCTTAGATGTAATTGTTCTTCATACACTTGTGTAGGTATCAAGGGTGAAAGAGTAATTTTGAGGTTTTCCATAATGAACTTATACTTATTAGTGAGTCCAATATGATCAGCCCTGTCTATCATACTCCCAAGGACGCCCCAACAAGACATGACTAGCATGCATAGGAATTACATCACATAAAACTTGGTCCTTGTATCGACCAATAGAAAAAGCAATTAAAACCTGTTTGGTCACCTTAACTTCCCCCCTATCATTTAACCAAGACAATCTATATGGTTTAGGGTGGTAAGTCCATGGAATGTGTTTTTGTTCAACAAAATCAGCGGCTACACGAGCCACTATCAATGATCATAAGACATACCTCATCTCCAATTTTGCATCTCGTATGAAAGATGTTGGTTCGTTGGAGATCATTTTCTTGAGCTTGTGCATTGAGCACTCTCATGGTCACCATAGTTCGAGCTACGGGGATCCTCCTCTATCTCAACCATGTCATCATCCTTCCCTTCCTCTTCAAGCGGTGGCATGTCCGCATATTCCTCCTCTCATTCGCTTTGCCACACTCCCTCTTCATTCATGTACATGATACTTCGGTTAGGGCATTGAGTCATGAGGTGGTCAATTCCCTTGCATTTAAAGCATGCCTTTGGCTGGTTGGTAAATGTATTTGCCCCTGGGAGAGTCCTGCCGTAGGGTTGGTTTAGAAGAAGTTGCACTCGGATGGGACGGTTGTTCCATCCGCTTGTTTTCCCTCTCTCTATTACCTTGCCTTGACCAAGCATTGGATGTTGGCAATTGATTTCTTCTCCAAGGAGTGGAAGAGGATGTAGTGGTTCGGCCACTAGGTGTCTTTATAGGTAAGGCTTGTTTTTCCACCTTCTCTGCATAAGACACCATTTGTTGAAACTCAAAGTGGTCTTGAAGCTCAACCTTCTTCCTAATTTCAGGATTTAATCCATTAAAGAACCTCGCCATGGTTGCTTCCGGATCCTCTTGTACATTGGCCCTTATCATCGCTACCTCCATTTGTTTGTGGTACTCATCAACCGAATTAGACCCTTAAGTGAGTCGTTGGAGCCGATTGTACAAGTCCGTGGTATAATGGAAGGGTACAAATCGTTTCCTCATCACTTGCTTCATTTCAGTCTAAGTGTCAATCAGTTGTTCCCTATTTCTCCTCCTTGTGGCACATACTTGCTCCCACCAAATAGATGCATAATCTTGAAATTCAATAGCTGCAAGTTTCACCTTTTTCTCTTCAGAGTAATTGTGAACTTCAAACACTTGCTCGACTCGCCTAACCCAATCCAAGTAAGTTTCAGGATCATTTTCCCATGAAAGGTAGGCATCTTAGTCTTGATGGAACCAAGATTGTCATCGGTTCTCCTAGGTCGGTTTCGACCTTCCCTTGCTCCCCTTTGGCTTTTCCTTGATCGAAATGAGGCGTTAGAATGATGCCCCTCATCATCCTTATCATGATCAGCATTCTGAACACTCGAATGTGTATCTCCGGTACCTCGCATCTCAATGGCAGCCAACTTGTCGGATATTTGTGTCATCACAAGTTCATGTCTCTCCGCTTGTTTTCGAAGAGCTTGGAACACCAGTTTGAGTGACACTTCGGTCTCAGTCGGCTCGGGCATGTTCCCCTCTTGAGACATATTGTCAAACCTGCAAAACAAGTGTATCCTAGTCTACCTTGCAAAGCACTCGTGTATCACTCAAGGAAAAGACACTCACTCTCAATTTCCCTTCTCGAAGTTCTTAAAACAACTCAAACTCTCAAAATTCCAGAATTAATTTCCCTATAAGCAAGTAATAAGGACACAAAGCAGAATTTTTGCAAATCCTAGAAAAAACTCTACCCGAAACTGGAAAATTTTTTTTTAACTGCTGTTTTGCTGAGTTTCTGGTCAGTATTTTGGAGGTACAGTGGTACTTTTGGGGTGCTCAAATAATGTAAGAACCAGTCCCCAAATTTTAGTCAAATCGGTTCGTAAAAGCTAGCTCAACCGATTGTAGAAACTCAAGAATTCAAGGCGGTTTGGCTAAGGTGTTTGTGGTAGTTTAGGTTTGGTTTTGGAAACTAATTTGGGCGTGTTTGGGGCTGGTTAGGTCGTTTGGGTCGTTGGAATTCAATCAACATTGGGGACTCAAGCTTTGGAAACCAATTAAGATTTGGAAACTAATCAAGATTTGGAGACCAATCAAGATTTGGAACCCAAGATTTGGGAAACCAATCAAGATTAGGAAACTCAAGATTTGGAAAACCTGATTTCCTTTGTGTAAGAGCCGATTTCTTCTCTTCTTCCTTTTCTTTTTCTTGTTTTCGTTTTTTTTTTCATTTTTTTTGTGCTTTGGCTCTTCAAGGAACACAAATTCAGGTCACACCAACAAGTTCAAGAAATGGATGAAAGGTTATGCAAATTCCAAGAAAACCCTAGTTCTTGATTGATTGTTCAGGAACTTTCAAAACAAGATTTGGTGGTCCAAGAACTTCAAGAATTTTGTTCAAGAAGCTGAAGAACTTCCCCAAATTATGTTGTGGTGTCCAAGGTTTGCAAGAACAACAACCAATACTCAAAAAAAAAATTCCAGCAACTTGGACACTAAAACAATATAAGGTACGTGACTTTTTTTTGGTTTTTTTTTGTTTCTAAACCCTAACAACCCAAACAACAAGTTATGACAGACCCAAAAACGAAATTTGGACAGAAAACACAACAAGACAACACCCAAAACAGAATTTTTTGTTGGTTCGATGAACAGTACGCTACAGTGCGATGAATAGTAATCGCTACAGTTTTTTTTTTTGACAAAAGACACAAACTAACAAGATATGAATAACTTCAGTTGAAAGAGAATTAAACCTGATGCTCTTGATACCAACTGATGAGCAACCCTAAGGGAACACCCTCCTAGAACCTCCCAACTTTGTAATATCAAGAGTTGGATCTTTTCTCCCAATGGAAATTGAACTCGAATTGTTCTCATGAACTCAAGACCTCTGACACACAAAGGTAATCAGCAACCTTAAATAAATAATGATGGATGAAGAGACACCACGATTAGGGAACAAACTAATCGATAAAGTCTGATTTGAATCCTAAACTATGAACTCAAGAATTCAAGAGTTAGTTCGATAAGAACTTGAAGGAAAATTCCTCACGATTTCTGGTGGTAATATTCATCCCCTATACTCGTACAAGAGATGCCTTTTATTAGGCTGGAACTAGGGCAAATCCGGCCCACATAAACTCACCTACCTAAAACTAGGAATAGGAATTCGGCCCACATAAAGAACCAGCTCTTTATGGCTTCCCGATAAGACCCAATAATTAATAACTACTAAAAAGGATTAAAACTCAACGACAACATGTCCTTTGTGCGATTAACAACTACTAAACTAGGCAGCTTTAAAACAACTACTAACTACGCTAACAAGTATGAGATCATTCTTTCACTTCAAACGAACAAGTGAACAAGGTAATTTCATGGTCCACCAAATCTTCAAACTTAGTTTGCTCCTTGCTTTTATGGTGAATGATCAAGGCTCGTAAAGCTTCATTCACCCTCTTGGATCTTGATCTTGTCATCGGACCACCAATGTTGACCAAAGGATCCTTGACCCAAGGTTGAAGTTGTTGCGCACCCGTATCCGCATCACCTTTAGGTCTAAACTTATCAAATCTACCACCAACTTCCGTTCTCCTACCCAAATCTCACAATTTTTATAAACCATATTGGTAATTAGGCTTTGATCCCCAATAGGTGTTCTAACTTCCAAGTCATAAGGTAATTTTAACGGGATTCACATCAATACCACACATAAAGGTAGGATTTACAAAAGAATGGGTTGCCCCAGGATCAATTAAAAGCTTAGCTAAGCGGTTGAATACAGGGATCGTACCTTCCACTACTTCAGATGACTCAGGGGCTCACTGATGGTCCAGGGCAAAAACCCTAGCAGAGACTTTCGACCTACTCCCACTAGCAGTTGGCTTCTTAGGGTTTGACTTCTCTGGTTGCACACCCTCATTTCCTTCACGATTTTTAACAGGACAGGTGGCGATCTAATGCTCGGAACTTCCGCAACGGAGACATTTCTTCATCTTTCACCAACAAGCATCCTCGGTGTGGTTTGCCTTACCACAATATCCACAGCTTGCGCGAGGAGCAGGTGCAGGACCTCCTTGGGAGACAATCCTCTGTTGTCCCCTTCCACTTGAGCCCCCTCTGGAAGGAGTTCCTCTCGGTGTCCCTGAGATTCGAATTCTACCCGTACCTCTTCCAAACTTAGGAGGTGGTACATTTTGATCGCCTCGCCGGGAAGTACTACCGGATGCACCTCGTCTTTTTGCTTGGAAAGTTCGAACCTGAAATCGGGCTTGCTCCACTCGGTGAGCTTTCTCAAGAGCATCTTTAAATGTATCGATCTAAGCAGCAGTTAAGTCTTTTTGAATTTCCACATTCAAACCCTGGATAAATCGCCTTATGCATTTCTGCTCAGTAACCACCAGTTCTAGAGCAAATTTGGAGAGTCTGGTGAATTGGGTCTCATATTCCGCCACACTCGAAAGTGCCTTGACGTAATTTGGATAAATTCATCCTCTCTTTACTCCTGGATTAAGGGTGGGAGGAACTTCTCGTTAAACTCCCTAGTGAAATTAAACCAAGTACGTGGAGTTTGCTCCCTGTCCCACTTTGCCCTTACTATGTTCCACCAGGAACGGGCGGCGCCTTCTAACTGGAAAATGGCGAAGGTCACTTGCCTTTCCTCAGTGTAGTGCAATGCATCAAATATATCCACCATTCTTTCAAACCACTTTTTCGGCAAATTCGGGATTTGGTCATCCAATAAATTTAAGAGGAGTGAACTTTTGGGAACCATTCCAGAGCCCTGTCTTCACCTACTTCAAGATCCCTTTGCTGGTTATCAGGTACTTGACCTTACTGGTCAACCAATCGAGCCAATAGGTCAGTCATACGATTGATAGTCGTAGCTATCTGGTCCCCTCCTTCACCTCTGGGTCCCTAGTTCTGATTGGCTATAGACCCTTATTGCTCTTCCTGATCTTGGGTTTGCCTTGGTCCATGCCCACGGGCCCTGACCACATTGTCTTCTACCCTCCATTATTACTCACTGGACTAGGGTTCAAGTATTATAACTAATAGTGTAAGCAAGTTTTTGGTATACAATAGATACTTATTCACAATCAAAAGTCAAAGAAAAATGAAGTCGGAATCACGATAAGCAAGTGAAAACACAAAGCAATCAATTGCCAAAATCGAAATAAAGTCAAAGTCAAAGTCAAGGTCAAAGTCAAAGTTAAAGTATTATACATTCAAAGGCCCATACAGTTATTTACAAGTTAACAGGTCCAAAAGTATCAAGTATGAGCCTCAAAAGTACAGACACAGTCCATCCAGCCATATCATACAAAATTCAAAACAAGTAGTCAAAAGAAAACTGTACAACCACCGAGTCACTACATCCCCTAACCTTACTATGTACAATGGTCAAAATCATCCAAAAGTGTAACCTAACAGTCAGGACTCAGTCCGCCGGTGGGACTAGCTGACCCCCCCATCCTGGGTAGGTTCAGCTCCTGCCTCGCCTCTGATGTTAGAAGGCCTCATCGCTTAAGTCTCTAAGTAGGTTCATCACAAATATTCAGAATGGACTCCGCTCTATTCCTCACCTTCATTGCCCCCTTAACCATTCGCTCTTGAACTTCTCCAAGCTGCGGCACAAAGATTATCAACCCTTTCTTGACCCTCAACCACATCAGTACTCAAGTTCCCTTAATCCGACCGACTTGCATTTTAATAGTTTCCTTTAATAGATTCACCTCAGCTTCCAGCCTAGCATTATCCTTCACTAGCGGCTTCCTTTCCTCTACCACAGTCAAAACTACTGGTATTGGGATAGGCATAAGTATGGCGGCACTCGCAACGCCAATGGCGGTTGGCTGGACTCCAATGCACGGCAGCTCCTCCTAGCCGAATCTGGTATCTAATCATAGGTGAATGGAGCCACGGGGCTGCACGCCAACCTGACTATCACTAGGGCCACTAGGTCCGTCCATCCTACACAAAGTGTAGATAAAACTTAAGTACTCTTTAAGGAAAAATAATCAAGTATAACCCTAAAGTTCAAAATTTCTAACACGCCCAGGCCAATTCAAACTTGCTCTGATACCACAGTGTGGACAGCCCTGTGATGCCCCCACTTCTCCCTAAGGCGAATTAAAGGGTATCAGTGGGACGTCTGCCCAACTCTCACCAGGACTCGATACAAATTCAATTCAAAACTTAAGGATAAACAATCAATACTAAAATCGAAGATATAAAGAAATGTCGCTTCCTTAATAATATTCAAGTCTTACATCACAAGTTATCAAAAGTACATCAACATTCCCCAAAATATACAACCTCCAAAAGTTGTCTACATAATTACATTCAAAATCCTAATCAAAAGTCCATCAGGTTGGCTTCTCCATAAATCCCTTCCATTTCGGCTCCTACTAAGGAAAACAAATCTAACGGGGTGAGCGAATGCTCGTGAGGCCAAGAAACACACATGCAAACACATAGTCCACTTAGCAACAACATTTATACAGTAAAGTTCGAGTAATTAACATTCCAAGTAGGAAAAGTAAGCAGAAACAATTCAAGGATTACTGTAGCTCTCAGGAGCCAATTTCTACGTAGTCGAGTCAAGGTCTTGATCAAATTCCATGTGACACTCCGTCAATCACATAAGTATCAAATCCGTAGCAACACCACTTTCTTCAAATCCCATCACCTTTACACCCCCTTACCGGGCCCGCTCATCAAGGTTTGATATTACTCGAGTATATCGTGGCAATACTACGTGAGTATGCCAAGCAAGATCTCTCCAATAGATCAAGTTTCGTGTTTGCTCATGGTTTACTAAGCTTCTCGACAAGCCCATGCTGGCTCGATTCGCAAAGTTAGGCCAACGAGTTTGGGCGTCCCCCGAATGCGAATATAAGTCGATGAGACAACGCTCTAATCGACGAATTCAAATACGCATCACAAATGTTAATCACAACCACAACACTTTTCACAAGTCGAATATCGATTCACATAGCAAAATTCGAATCTAATTTCATGTGAAAGAGAACGAGTGCAATAAAGTATACACTCGTCTCGACGATTTCAAATCACATAATTGGCAAGAAGCAATTCACATATTTAACAACGAATCATGAACTTGACACTCACCAAGTCAAAAAGTGAGCAAGTGAGCAAGTAAGCTTTTAGGCGTCCGCTCCGAGATTCTCTTGAAGATCCTCTTGAGCGCCTGAATAAATGACGAGTAATTTTTACTCACAACTACGCATTAATCAAGAAAGAATGTTCACTTGTTTAGACTAAGTCAATGTCTTAAAAGAGAAACCTAAATCTCTCGAAAATCGAGGTTTCAAAAAGTGAGGATTTAAAGTCCCAAGAGAGACTAGCTTCTTCCATGCAATCGAGTTTAAAACGGTCCATCGATATCAAAAGAAAGTGACAAGTTCTTAAAAATTCATTTCATAAGAAATCGGGAAATTTCAGCTTTAAGCAACAAACTTGGAAAAATCAAATCTTGAGTTTCGCACGTCCAAAAATGGAAAACGCTATACCATCGAAAACTAGGTTTGAAGTACTAAAAGTTCCTAGAAGATACTTTTCTAGGATTCTAAACAGAAAGCACTCATTTTTCAGCTCAAAGTTTCAGTTCCAAGAAGACAGGTTTGAACCAGTCTTGGTTTTTCCAGCAATTTTTGAAAATTTGGCATAATTCACAGAAAGTGAATCAGTCCTTGAAATTCATAACACAATAAGAGTTCCAAACAAGGTTTCAAACATGACAAACAGAACTAAATTCAGAGTTTCGAGTATCAAGAGATAGTAGTTTAAAGGCGGCTGAATTTTGTACACTGATCAGAATTTTCCAGATTTGAAGAGTCATCTTTGAGGCGTTATTTGAGTATCGAAATGATATTGAAATTATACCAAATTTGGTACACTTAAACCTCCATACGTGGACTACCTCTCTATAAAAATTTAAGCAAAAAATCACGTGGGAAGGCAGTTAACAAAATGACTAAAGTTCGTGAAAGTTTCAAAGCAAATCTGCCAACCCACTCTTTCTTTCTTTTCAAATGTTTGGTACGATGAAATCAGCCCCAAATCGATCCATTTTTGAACCCAAGGTTCTAGAAATATTTAATGAGTCATTGAAAAAGCAATTGACATTAAAATTTTCGAAACAAAACATCCCAAAACAACCCTGACCATTCGGCTAGCAAGAAGGGAAAACTTTCCAGTTTCCAGCTTTGTTGCACTTTCAAAATCAGACCACATCTCACTCAATACAAGTTCAAATTAAGAATGGTTTATGATGTTGTAAACTAGTTTCAAAATGTTACATTTCATTAGAAAGAGTCGTTCCCAAAATCAGTTCACAAGTGAGAGAAAATCAAGCCACAAGATGCAGCTTCTCCATTCCTCTCGGACAGACAGTCACAACAGGACAGTCAAATTTGCTGAATCACTACGGTTCACTCAGTTAGAACTATCGCGTGATTTTTATACCGTTAGAAAGCTATGAATGTCTAGTTTCAAATTCTGCAAACGGCACTCGATTTCAACTTTTGTACAAAGAGTTATGTTCAAACAAAGAGCTACTGTCCGGACATCCTGATCACAAATTCCAGATTTCTTCCATTTTCAAAAACCCTAGTTTTGAGCAACCAATTGAAAACGATTTTTGGTAGGCACTTTGTGCACTAAATATACAACATATATCCATCAATTTCATAGTCAAATAACCAACAAAAGTTTGAAATACAAGCAAGATAACAGCAGGACAGTTTCGGCCAGCTCACTTTCGCAATTTCTTCCAACTTTTCCTCCACTTTCTAACCGTAAACCTTTCATATAATGCATAAACAACATCAACCAAGCAACAAATCCTCAAGGTAGCTACCTATAATCCACCTCAAGACTGCTAGCCTAAAGATTAATGCGAGAAATGAAATTCTTCAAGTCCTCTAACTTATTTCTTGCTTAGGGTTGTAAACCCATGCAAACTAAGCTTCATTCATGAAGAAATTAGAAAGATTGAAAAAGGTGAAGGGTTACCTCTTAAACCCTAGGTGAAAACAGAAATTTTCCACCACAAAACCTCCAAGAAATTCCACAAGATGATGCCTTTCTCCAAACTAGAACCAATCTCCAAATAGTATGTGATTTGGGTGAAGATTTGTGAGGGAAATGGAACAAGATTGGAGCAAGATGAAGAGCTTTCCTTCTTCCCTTTTCTTCTTGAGTTTCGGCCGACCAAAGAGAGGAGAGAGAGAGTGGTTTGAGTTGTGTGAATCTTGTCTTGGAAGCTTGAAGAAATTGTGGCCAAGAAGCTTTGTAAAAGTCAACTCTGAATAGTGCTTGAATAGTGTTTCGTTCCACCACTTTTCTCTCTTGTTTGTTGTACTGGTGCACTAATCCTCAAATGTAATTCCTTTAATACTGTAATTATTCACTCTTAGTAGTCTAGTATTAATTTCTCAAATCTCTACTTAGCCGTTCTGAAGCGAAATACGCGAACTTCTGATTCGCGCGCGATAAAGCGAAATTTAAAAGAAATTCATGTAACGATAATATAATTAACTAATACTAGGCTAAATAATTATAAAAATAACTATTTTAAGAATAAAAACATGAGTCCTCACAAGCCCCACCTCTCCTTAGGGCGAACCCTAGGGTATCAGCGGACTGCCTACCCAACTCTCGCCGAGGCTCAGTCGAATAAAGAAACAAGTAACTCAAGATAACTAATGAAATATCTTCAAGGAAAGGAGTACCAACCCTAATGGAAATATAATCACCACGTCAACTTTCCAAACTTAGAATATAGAGCTAAATGTCAAACTTACCACTCCACACTTAATTCACATACATATGTCGAACTTACAAATTCAAGCTTACAAGAGTCAAAAGTAAAGTCTTCTAACAAAAGGAATACAAACCAAAGTACAAGTTCAAGACAAAAGTTAAACTATGAAAGTTCTTGACCGTAAGTCCATCTCAGATCTGTTAAGGAAAACAAAAAGAGTGGGGTGAGCTAAAACTCAGTGAGGTTCCAAATAAACACGTAATCACATAGCCAAATAAAGGCGTAATATAACAAGTAAGCACCGTATTGTACTATAACAATTTAATCACAGTTTAATTCAAGGATACGGGTGGCTTCCAAAAGCCAAATCCACTTGAGCTTGATCATACAAGAATCCATTGACTCTCCGTCAACGTTTGCATTTAAAGAATACAATGTCCGTAGAACACCACTTTGTCTAATTCCCGTCTACCAGTCAACCCCCTTACCGGGCCCGAACACCTCAAACAGTAAGTAGGTAATACTTGAGTATACCGGTTTCCAAATTTTAGTAAACAGTCCTCAAGGTTTATTGGCTTTCTCGACTAAGCCCTTGCTGACTCGAGACCACCGACTCACCTATGAGATGGGGTACCCAAACAGTCACAATAGTTGATGGGATATCACCCAAACAACACTCATATAGTCAAATACAGAGAGATCACATATTACAATATCAGTGTACAGAGCCTCGTGGAAATCGAAGGAGGTCAAGTGTGATAAAGTACACGCTTGCCTCAATTTTGTCAAAACATGTTTGGCTCAACCAGTCGCAAATCAAGTATTCAGATATTTCACATAGACAGTTAGCAGGTAATGGAACACTCACCTGTCAAGCCAAAACAGAGTTCAAACGTCAAGTTCCTTGGTTATGTTCACCTCCGTTTCCCAATCCTAGGGCAACGAGTGAAATCGTTAACAATCTTGGTTCATTTCCAACCCCAAATATAGGTTCATTTAGGTTGAACAAGTGATGGTTAAATCTACTCAGTTCACCGTGCAAGTTAGACCAAAATGCAGTAAAAGGTCATAAGAAAACAAGTTTGGCAAGTGCCAAGAAAGTGAAGCAAAAGCAAAGTCCCATATAAGTTCAAAGTGGTCTTCGGCGGTTAAAACAGTCGCGCCCGCCGCAGTCTTGGAAAAATAGCCATATCTCACTGTAGAAAGGTCGGAATCAGGTGCCGTTAGTGGCGTTGGAAAGTAGACTCGAAGGACTTTCTAACGGTTACCAAATTCAGACTCTAGTTCGTCTTCTATCAGTACCAGTGATTCAGGGAATTTGGCTGATTTTTTTAAATTCTAATCAGCTCCAAAAACCCTAACAAAGTTACTCTATTTCCTGTTGCCAACTTCACTTGTTTTGGTTCAAATTCATCCAATTCAACTCCTAGAGTTCATATACAGGGGATCATGTTACCTAGTACCATTGGAGCTCAAAATGCAATACACAAAAATGATTAAAAGAACCAAAATAGTCTAGCCAACAAAGGAACCAAAACAGTCCACTACTAGCCTAAAACAAACCACTTTACTTGCTTCATTTCCATTTTAACTCACACCAAACCTAAAACAATGTTTAGCCAAGTTTCTTAGGCTTAATTAAGGTGCAAATGAACCACAAAATCAAGGAGAAACCTCCCACTTCAAAGCCGGTCAGCCAAGAGAAACAAAACAGTCCACTAGTTCTCCACTAGTTCTCATTCTACACCAACCTTCCTCCTATCATTGTTTTTCACTTAAACAACATGTCAAGTGTTATCCCTAACTTCAAAAGGATCCAAAACATGTTAACACATCAAGAAAACCATAAACAAAGCTCAAACATTTCATCAACACATGGTATGCTAACCAACCAACCCTACTACCACTTGTTTTAGTTCGAGAAGATTAACCACAAATATCATCCTTTCCACTCATAGTTTACCATCAAAACTTCAAACACATGATATAACACAAGAAAGTTAGGATTTAAGAGTCATATACCTCTCTTATGTGAAGTTTGAACCACCAAAACCAAAGCCTCCAAGCTTGAGACACACACTAAGGTGAAGGTTGTTCACTCCACTAACTCAAGCCCTTTCTCTTTTGATTTTTGCTCAAGATCAAGTTAGGGTTTAGAAAGCAAGAAAAATGGAGTTTTCTCTCTTTCCTTTGGAAGCTTCAAGTGGCCGGCTATAGGGAGACAGAAAATGGAGCAAAGTTGGATTAAAATTCCTCTAATCCTTTGGTCAAATAAGATTGTGTGACTAGGGTTTGGCCACATGGCCCAATCTTGGCCCTTTCTTCCCTTAATCTTTGACTAATAAAGTTTTCTACCCTCCAAATGTTCCAATATCTATTTAACACCTCTAAACTATCATAAAAATCCCAACCACAAATAAAAGGACATTTGGTCAAAATATATCTAATGAGATAAAATAAATTGCCAAGTCTAGGAAATGTTTCAATTCAAATAAAAGGTAATGTAATGCAATGCAAGGAAATGTTTTAAGTGATTTAATCTTAGGACAAGGCAAGTAGTTTATGAGAATTTATATTTTAAAGTGAGGGTTCTCACATTATGCATTCCAAGTTGTTTTATTCGAGAGCTACTAACACGGAAGACACATGCAGAAGGTTTAATGGGACATTTCGATGTCACCAAACACTGGCTGTTTTACAGGAACATTTCTTTTGGCCAAGAATGAAGAGAGACGTTGAAAGAATTGTTTCGCATTGCATTACGTGTCATCGAGCTAATTCCAAATTTCAACTTTTTAGTTTGTATACACCTTTGCCTATTCCTAAGGAATGTTGGGTTGATATTTCTATGGATTTTGTTTTAGGATTGCCCTAGGTCTAAAAAGAGTCATGATAGTGTGTTTGTTGTTTGTTGATCGTTTTTTTTTTTAAATGACTCATTTTATTCCTTGCCATAGAACGGATGACGCTACACATGTTGCTGACTTATTCTTTCATGAAATAGTCCGTTTGCATAGAGTTCATAGAACTATTGTTCTAATAAGGATGTAAAATTCCTTAGTTTATTTTTTGAAAAACATTGTGGGAAAAGTTGGATAACTGAATGGTTGTTTTCTACATCAAGTCACCCGCCAAACTGATGGTGAAACTGAGGTTGTTTAATATAACCTTATCTACTCTTCGAAGAGTCATCATTAAAAGAACTTAAGTCTTAGGAAGAGTGTTTACAACATGTTCAATTTGCTTATAATCGTACTATCCATAGTGCTACTCAGTTTCACTATTTGAAGTTGTTTATGTTTTAATCCTTGACTCTATTTGGATTTACATCCTTTACCTTTGTCTGAGCGTGCTAACTTGGATGGTGCTAAGAAGGCCGAAGTTGTGAAAGCTTTGAATCGAGAAAGTATGAGCTAGCATTCGAAGCTTGAATGAGCTCAATATGATGCAGCCCATACCTAGTGAAGGCGGAGACGTATGACATGGTGTTTGAAGCCTAGTGATATGCGGTTTTGGTTACACCCTCGTACTAGGAGAAGGACTCCAGTGCATGTTGAAGTAAGCAAGATCCACATAGAAGATAGGACCATATTTCGAGTATATTTGAGTAGCATATAATGGATAATAGTTGTAAAAGCTAGGAACTTCCCAGGATGAGTATGGAGTAAGTGCTACTTTTAACGTTGCTGATTTGAGTCCTTATCTTGCAGATGATGAGGTCGATTTGCAGTCAAATCACTGACAAGAGGAGGGGAATGATGAGATCGATAGTCCAACATTGCAAGTGGAGCAAGTCAAGGTTCTATTAGATCCACTAACACTTGCACAAGCTAAGAAGCTTAATGATTCTTGCAACCTTTGATCAAGGCGGTTCAAGAGTAGGTTGGGGTCCCTAATGTGACGACCCCACCGTACCCAGAGGCATACCAAAGGGCTTAGTGGATCGCCTGCCTAGCTCATGCCAGGACTCGATACTTAAAAACGAGAAAATAGACTTCACGCAAAAAAGAGTTCCATTTACATGATTACATCTTCAAAAGTTGCATAAAACTACTACATTAAGTCATACACACCACTAGTACCAGAAAGTAAACCCTAACGAAGCTACTAACTATAACTGCCACAACAAATATATACATCTTACTAGTCAACTTACAACAAGTATTAGGGTAAAATCAACTATTCTACAACCCCCAAAAGTCTATACACCTTCCTGAGCGATCCCCGCGTCAGCCCCTGTTAAGGAAAACAAATGGAACGGGGTAAGCTATATGCCTAGTAAATAATCGGGGGTAAAAATGTAAAACTTTTCATCCAAATAAACATGTAAAGCAAGATATTTCGCATTAATAAACAGAAATGTAACATCACAATGGTAGGATACAAGTGGCTTCAAAGCCAGTTCAATTCCCCGAGGTTGATCACCTGTTGACACTCCATCAACCAAAATACTCATAGTCCGTAGACTCCACTTACTTTCCCTATTTACCTTATCAACCCCCGGTGGCCAGTCATCAGCACACAGCAGCTCGAGCAAAAGCAAAATCACTTTGCTTTAACAAAGAACAAAATCCCAAGGTTAGCATAGGACTAATTTCGACCAAACCCCGGCCGGTTCGAATAGTCCGTCTACCATTAGAACCGGGTTGGAACCAAGCCTTGAGATATCCAATCTCTCATAAAGGATATCTCTCAAACAAAGTACTCATCAAAATACTCAAGTTATGTAATCAACCCAACAGCACACAGCACAAGGGGTGATACTCAACACAAGGCATGTTTCTCACATATTAAATCAAGAACAAAAAATGGGTTAGGTCGAGTGAGATAAAGTACACCCTCGCCTAAGTACCCATTTAACATATACAAAGCACTTTGATAATTTATTACATAAACAAACCCAATTACTCACCAAAATAACTAGCACGCAAATCAAGGCAAGTTATACGGGTCCACGACTCCGTCCGGATCGTCACTGCCTGTGATAGAAGATATACTCAACTATCAGTCAAACAACCATCGTAATGGAAATAAGGACTAAGATGGACAAAACGGCAAAGAAATGCATGCGCGCGCACGGAATGAAAAACGGTGCGCGCGACGGAAAATGGTATGAAAATGGGTTGTACGGTTTAGATCATAACTGGAGCTGTAGTTATCTGATCAAGGTGTACTAGGTAGAGTTTCGAAGCTAAGACAAAGGGTTACAACTTTCATGAAAGACAAGTCAACCCAGTTCACAGTTGATCTAGGTCTAATTTGCAGATTACAGAACCAGAATTTCATTGTCAGTCTGGTTGTCAGCACTGGATTCAAATGGTAAATAACTCAGGCTACAAAAGTCCGATTGAGGCGTTTTCAGATGAGTTGGAAAGCTGAAACATAGAACTAAAATTTTCATGTTTTGATCAAAGCTGATTTGATACGGATCAAAGTGAAAAATGAAGGCCAAAGTTACAGGATTGACAAACCCTGTTTTAAATTTCTGGTTTCGATACACCAAATCAAGGAAACTACATCATAACCACAAGAGTACAATATAAATGTATCAAACCAAAATTCAACACCTAAGTAAAGCTTATAGATATACCAATCATCTTAAAGCAAGTTTATCACCAAATCAACCCAAAGTGGAAGGAATCAAGTTGCCTCAAAAATTGGACAGCATTTCCCCTTAAATTCCTTTACTTTCCACCCTACAATCCATCACCAATCTCAACTCAAATCAACCACAATTGCAACACACAACACATAAGTTATAAAGCAAACCTAACTAGGGCCTACAATACCCTTCAATTTGAGCCAATTGATAGATCCAAAACCAACCACAATTAAAGCCCCAAATTGAAACCCTAAAACTGAAATTTAACCACACAAAGCTGGAATTTTCCGTAAGCAACCAAAACTAGCATATCAAAGCTTCATTTTACACATAACAAAGCTATCATTCCATGGCAATAGCTCAAGCATCAAATAAGACCAGAAAATTCACCAAAATCTGAAATTTCCCAAGTCACACTTTCTCCATGAAAATTTTCCATAAAACTACAAACTCACAACCCTAAACTACTAATTGACAATTAATCAAGCAGAGGAAAATTCTAGCCAAAGGTTACCTTATTCCTCCAAGAAAGCTAGAAGCTTGGTGCTTTCTCTTCCAAAATCACTCCACCAACAACTTGAAATCTCCTTAGTTAGCACTTTTATGGAGTAGTTTGCAATTTAATCGGTTGGAACTCAAAATTTGAGCAAGAAATTGAAGTGGAAGATGAAGGTTTCTCTCCTTATTTTGCTCCTCAAGTTTCGGCCAAGACAAAGGAAAAATGAGAGGAAATCTGGTCAAAATTGGTTTAGGGAAGTTAAGAAACCTTTGGTCAAGTCCAACTTCTAATCGGGTCGCGACACTTGGCACCTTTAATGTTTAATCTCATCCTCTAGTCTTCCAATGGTTAATCTATCTAGTTAACCTCTAATTATCTCCTAGCACCTTATAAAAATAATATCCCTTAACACAAAACTCCAACTAGTCGTCCAAAATTTATCGCACTTACCGCATTAGTGGGTCCCACGTCCAATATACACTACTAATGTCACATGAACTAACTTATACCGGAAAATGTCTTGAAAACTTAATTCCTTATAAAAATAGCTAGAACATTAATATAATAAAGGAAAGTATAGAAAAGTATGCATGGAATTAAAAATAATGGCTAGAAATAAGAAAAGTTTTGGGTTCTTCACACTCTCTTCCCCCCTTAAAAAAATTTCGTCCTCGAAAATTCGACCTTTAATTCAAACATCCCCGATATCTCTTCTGCATTCTGCTCTCCCTTATTGAAAACCTATTTCATACTTGATATCACGTAAATCGTGCATTCTTAATCTTTTCACGAGCTAAGGGTTGGAATACTCTAATACCTCATTAACAAGTTCATCATTACTAGTAAAGATCACCTCAAGAAATTTGTCACTCTATGTATTCCAATCCAAGAACCAACCATGTAGTCCTTATCTCAAAGTCTCAATGGTTTTTACGTATTCTCAATGAACATTAATGTCTCGTAGATCGAATTCTATAAGATTTTAACAACATAATAATTCCGTTGTACTCGGCCTTAATGCTAGTAATCGTTCAAAATGATTAGAAAAGAAACCTCAATACGAATAGAAGATAGGGAGTGTACCTTCGATGACTGCAATGGGTCAGTCACCTCTTGATGTCCCATTGCATAGGCCCTTGCTGGCACTTTCGGTCGATTACCCGTTGCATTGGTTGGCTTAGAAGTGCTCCCCTTCTGCCCTTGGAAAATTTCCTTCTTTTGACACGTGAGGGCACTGAGCAATCAGGTGCTCAGTGTGATACACCGAACTTTACGATAATTTTTTTTAGTCTCAAAGAGGATATTACGGTTTCTTTACTTTATGTTTGGTTTAAGAAAGACAAGAAACCCTACTTATACTCAAAACCCTAATTTTACTCTATGGAGTTGTAAAATCCCTCATAATTTTTTCTAAAATCCCCTTTTATTTGGAATCCATTAACTTAGAATAGTTTTATTACTCATTCACTCCCTCAGTAGCTACAATCAACCATAGAATCAAGGGTTTTTCCTTTAGGTTCGAGTTCGGGTAAAATTAGGGTTTTTTGCGTATTTCGGCCGTGTGACCACTTGATGAAGTGTGTTTTACTAAATTTGGTGGTTAAGAGTGAGTTTTATATAAGAAAATGTGTGTGATTAGAAGTGATGATAATAAGTGAGTGAATTATAAGTTAGAACTCTAGTACGCCGCGAAATAAGAAAAAACGGGTTGAACCGATGTGTACCGTTCGTTACCGATTGAGTGCACCACTTGAACATTACTTTATTACCCTTAATCTCCTTGTTATTACTTGACCAAAATCAGACCTAAATATCTTCTTCATGCAGCCGAAATTTTGGACTAGAAACAAGAAAGAAAAGAAAAAAATTGACTTCCAATCAAAAGGTGACACTTGTCCAATTTTGACCCAAATGAATTCCTATCATTTTAACTTTCTTGAAGCTTCATTTCAGCCACCATTTCCTGCACATTCCAGCCGTGAGGTTCAGAGGGAAAAGAGGGAAGAAACCATTCAATTTCCATCTTGATTTTTAGCTTTAATTTGAGGAAAAATCCAAAATCTAACCGATAAACTTCTCCTTTAGTTCTTAAGAAGCTTTGTGTGGTGAAACTTTGGAGGGAAAGGTTGTGATCCTCTCTTGCAAGAAGCCTTGGTGAGGTATTATGGTTTCCTATCCTTTTCTTGCATTTAATCTTGTTAAAGTTTAGTTAGAAGCTCTTAATCTTGCCTTATGACGGTAAATTTGTTAGTTTGGAGTGAGATGTTGGGAGTATGCATCTAGGGTTTACATTTCAGCCTTGATTATGGTTATTTATCTAGTAATGGATGTTATAGAGTTAGTAATGGTTGGTTTTGATGATTGAATGCTTTTTGGATATGAAATTTTAAAGGAAAAGGTCAAATTCCAGAAATTGAAACTAACTTGTTTAGCTTCTGACCTGTTTAATTCGTCCATGTTAGAGGCCGATTCAGTCTTAGATCAAAACATGAAAGTTGTAGGAAATGATGTTATATAGCTTCCTGTAAAATTTCAGCTCGAGCAGAGCATGGTAGGATGTGAAATGACCGAAATAACCCTGACTGCCACAAGCTTCATTTCGTAGACAGTTTTGTGAATTCACCAGTTTGGCTTCGTTTTTTCACCCTGATTCGTATCCAACCAGCTTTTTGCCAAAACACAAAACCTGTAGCCCTATGTTTTATCTTTCCAACGCCTCTGAAAATGCCTCAAACTGAATTGTGTTAGCTTGAGTTATTACCGGTTAAAGTCAGTGCTGACAACCAGACTGACCATGAACGTTTGGATCTGTGATTTGCATATTCAACCTAGATAAACTGTGAATTAGGTTAAGTTGCCTTCATCAAAGTTGTATACCTCTGGCTTAGCTTCAAAACGGCATAAAGTTTACCCCAAAACGATAGGCGTAGCTTTAGTTATGACTGAAACACCAAGAGACGTCAAATCTGCCATTTAGCTATTTGCCTTTAAACTTGATTTCCGGTTGCCTTGTTAAGACATGTGTTGTACTTGGATTATTTTGAGCCTAGTTGAAGGGCTATTGTGGTAATATTGCCTATGTGTGATATTGGGGCTGATTTGAAGGAAATAATGAAGCCATAAATGGCTGGAAAATAGGTAAACACAAGGGACATACCGCCCAAATTTTCATTAGAAGTATAAAACCAGCTTTGGAGTTTTGGTTCAGTAATCTACAAATTTGACCTAGATCTACTAAAAACTGGGGATACGTTGTCTTCATGACAGTTGTAATTTCTTAGCTTTCGAGACGCTACCTAGAACACCTTGATTCGACAACCACAGTTCTAGTTATGGTCAAAACCGTACAACCCATTTTCATACCATTTCATTTCCGCGCACGCGCACATGCATCTCTTGGCCGTTTTTGCCGTTTTTGCCGTTTTAGTCCTTATTGCCATTTGTGATGGTCGATTGACTAATAGTTGACTATAATCTTCTATCACAGGCAGTGACGAACCGGACGGAGTCGGTGGACCGGTATAAAGTGCCTTGATTTGCGTGCTATCTAGTTTGAGTGAGTAATTGGGTTGTTTTTATGTGATAAACCTGTCAAAGTGCCTTGTATATGTTACATGGGTACTTAGGCGAGGGTGTACTTTATCTCACTCGACCTAAACCCAACCTTGTTGTTGATTTAATATGTGAGAATACATGCTTTGTATTGAGAATCACCCTTTTGCTGTGTGCTGTTGGGGTGAACATGACTTGAGTTGAACCCCTTGCTGTGTGCTGTTGGGGTGAGTACTTTGTTGCGTACTTTATTGAGAGATATCATCTAATGAGAGATTGGATATCTCAGGGCTTGGTTCCAGCCCGGTTCTAAGGGTAGACGAACTATTCGAGCCAGTCAGGGCTTGGTCGAAGTTAGTTCCATGCTAACCTTGGGATTTCGTTCTTTGTTAAAGCTTTGGTTTAAAGCTAAGTGATTTGTTTTGCTCGAGCTGCTGTGTGCTGTTGACTGGCCAGCGGGGGTTGATAAGGTGAACGAGAAAGTAAGTGGAGTCTACGGACTATGAGTTTTTGGTTGACGGAGTGTCAACAGGTGGACAAGCTCGGGGAATTGAATTGGCTTTGAAGCCATCCGTATCCTACTATTGTGATGTTACATTTCTGTCTATTGATGTGAAAAATCTTGGTTTACATGTTTATTTGGATATGATTTTACATTTTTACCCCCCGATTATTCACTAAGCATATAGCTTACCCCATTCCATTTGTTTTCCTTAGCAGGGGCCGACGCGGGGAAAGCTTGGGAAGGTGTATAGACTTTTGGTTTAGAGAATAATTGATGTTTTATTCTAGTACTTGTTATAAGTTAACTAGTAAGATGTATATATTTGTTGTGGTTATAGTTAGTAGCTTCTCTAGGGTTTACTTTCTGGTACTAGTGGTGTGCATGGCTTAATGTAATAGTCTATGCAACTTTTGAAGATGTAATAGTGTAAATAGAATTTCTTTTGGCGTGAACTCTAGTTCTCGTTTTAGAGTATCGAGTCCTGGCGCGAGCTAGGCAGGCGATCCGCTAAGCCCTTTGGTACGCCTCTGGGTACGGTGGGGTCGTCACACTCAGCACTACCACATCGGTAGCCATTTTCGATCTTTCCTTTTCTTCCAACAATTATCCTCCATGTGGTTAGCAGCCCCACAAAACCCACATGTCGTTTTGGGTCCTGATGTCGGACCTCCACGTGAGGTACCCCTCTAAGTCTCCCTCCCTGCCTGATCTTTCTCAAAATTTCTCTGATTCGGGATCCCTGATGATTGTGGACCACCGACTCCTCGGCCCATCTTAGATGGTGGCTCGCTCCTCGAGTTCTGTCCATCAATATAACTGCTGGTTGTCAGGTTGTCTTCTTTTCCTATCATGAAAAGCCTTTACTTGACTCTTAGTATTTTCAATTCTTTGTGCTTTTTTCAATCACTTGACTATATGTCTCCAATTGAGCAGTCGCCAGTGCCTCTTGAATCTCCACATTCAAGTCCTGGACAAACCGACGAATTCTTTTTTGGTCTGTCAGTACTAAATTTGGAGCAAAACGAGAGAGTTTGGTAAACTGCGTCTCGTACTCCTCCACACTCAAAGTCCCTTGACGCAGTCGTATAAACTCATCCTCCCGCCTTTCTTGTACAAATGGCGGAAAGTACTTCTCATTAAACTCACTGG
This sequence comes from Coffea humblotiana, assembly GCA_023065735.1. Lineage (NCBI taxonomy): Eukaryota > Viridiplantae > Streptophyta > Magnoliopsida > Gentianales > Rubiaceae > Coffea > Coffea humblotiana. The sequence goes on along the minus strand of JACYVW010000085.1, from coordinate 98,665 downwards.
TGAAATTAACCCATGTCCATGGGGTCTGCTCTCTATCCCATTTGGCTCGAATCATATTCCACCAGGCTCTAGTCGCCCCCTCAAACTGAAAAACGGCGAAAGCTATCTGCCGTTCCTCCGGGTATCCTAATGCAGCAAAAATGTCTAACATTCGATCCAACCAACTCTCCGCTATGTCAGGGTTAGGTCCACCCAAAACTTTTGGCGGTAGAAACTTCTGGAACCGTTCTGAGGCACGATCCTCTCCCTCAGGATTTCCGGGATGCTGCACCTGGCCTTGACCTGTTGGTTGACCATTTATTCTAACAAATCAGCCATTCGCTTGTATGGCTGTAGCTACTTGGGTCTCAGCTTGTCTATTTACATTTTCATTGGTTACCCCTTCGGTTCCTTGTCCTTGTCCTCTACCCCCACCTCGGCCACGGGTCTCCATTGATTGTTTTATAACTTCTATAATTGGAACAAAATATGGTACGAGTTCAAAGCATTGAAAATTATAAAATGTATGAAAATAACCAAAATATTAAATATCATACACTAACTATATACATATATATACAATTTACGCCAAAAGTATACACATGTCAGTCCACATAACAGCCAACATCCAACCAGTACAAAACATGTTAGTTCATGAGCACAACCGACTCCAAAAAAGAGTCAACAAAAACAGGTCAGAGTAACGGCCCTAGCGGAAATCCTCTACCAGAGCCCATAGAGAGATACGCTCCTCGATCAACTGCGTTTCGAGACACGTAGCACGTTTGCCCAAAGGATCTAGCGAGATTGTCCAACGCTTGGATTGCGGACCCTAAAAACCAAAACGAACGACACGATTTGATTAAAGGTGGTAGAACGGACGACTCCAATTGAGGTGATTACTCAAGTGGATAGGTCGGTAGAACAATCAAGGACAAACACAAGATTGCTCAATAACCCTTGCCAAAAAGCAAGTAAAGGAACGATTGCTCTCTACAATGGAAGAGAAACAAACTAGAACTTTATTATCAAAATTGCGTAACCCTTTGGACCGTACAAAGTGAACCTTTATATAGGCTAAGGGGCTAGGCCAAGGGACTAACGAAACCCTAAGAAAGTAAGCAAGGGGGTCGCCCACTCCTTGGACAAGGTGGGGCCGGCCCATGACCCAATTTAACAATCTAATCCACTCTAAACAAGATAAAAACCTAGCACTAAGGCCTAGGGCCTAGTCAACCACCCACTTGGAGGCCCACTTGATTCTTCATGGGCTTGGATCAATCGTGTAGATGACTTGATTATCCCCTTCCAAGCCTTCAATGTCCCTATAGACTCCTTGTTGATCTTGGACGTTTCGCACAAGGGTTTTGGAGTGACTCCTTGAAGCGCTTGACCCGTGCACGTGTGACTGGACCCAATGGCACTCGAACTGGGTCATTACTTGGGCTTAGGTCCGTGCACACATCAGTCCCCTCCTCTTGAGAAGGATTTTCCTCAAATTCTGGATGGAGATGAATGATACTAACAAGGTTAGTAGTATGACACCTCAAATCGCAGTGCGCTTAGAGGTCAGCCACGTTGGGAACAAATGAAAGGTCACGAGCCAAACTAAATGCCGTTGGTCAGCTTCATGAGGCCTCTCAAACAAGGACATGCGCCAAGATAGGAAAGAGCTTGTGTAAGGCTCGTGAAAGTTCCAAGTAGCAATCCAAAGCTCTCTAATCAGCCTTCGGCCATGGATTGTCATATTGTCACCTGCACAATAAAATCTCATAGTTAGTGGTCATAGGCATACAATTGTTGCAACAGCTTACCATTTCTCATGCACAAGATAAGGATCTTCATAATGATGCTCATGGAAGCTAGAGAAATCCTGAATCGGGGTGTACAATGTGGTATAGTTCCGCCCTTCTTCGCAACATGCAGCTGGAACAAGCATGAAATCAGGTTGCAACTCTTTAATCATAGTTGGGAAATTTTGGACAACGTTACAACCTACAAAAACAAAATAACCTTCAACTTGAAACAATTCAGAAATCGGGTAAAGAGCTAATGGGACATTATTAGCTAGATGGTAAGAAGGTGTCGAACAAAATTTAAATGAGAAAACTCCCTTTGACACTTCAATATTCCTTCCACCAATTGATTCAACTTGAGATTCCAGTGCTACTCCTTTACACTTCTCATCAACACCTATATAAGAGCAACAAGAGTTAGTGCTAGTAACATGCTCAAAATAAGGCAGAGGTGATGAATGAACCATAGGTAGAGAACAATGAGTAGAATCTGGAATTTCTCTTTTAAGATGAGCTCGAATGAATCCTCCAATGGCGCGGACAGGTTTGAATGGACATTGTTCCATGAATTGCTACCAAAGAGATTTAGTTCCTAGAAAACAAACTCCATGGAAACTCACAAGGTGTCCAAGTGACTTCGGGATGGAACATGCCATGACTAACTCTACTTGGCTTTGTTTAATCTGCACAAACGAAGAGATATTAAACAAAACACATGTTAGCTGGTTAGCAAACAAAATGTTCACTACTTTCGGCCTTTGTAAACATGGCCAACTCCTCCTCTTTACTCGTCAATAAGGCCAAATTATTCTTGCCTTGTCCCACTCCATTCTTCTCGGGCCATTGTTCATTCATTGCACTTGAGTTTGGATTTTCATTGTCTAGCTCATGTTTCATGGCTCGGCTGCAACTCATTCATATATGGCTCTTCAATCAACGAGAGACTAGGATGAATTTTCCCTTTATTAGCATCGGTTGACACATGATTAAGTTGCTCCAAGTGGGAATCCAGCACTTGGCTAAGTCTTTCCATCATAGAATCAACCAATGCTTTAGTCCGACTTCGGAATTCATCCTTTGATTCACGAAGCTTTGACTCAATTCGAGAATTCTCGAACTCCTTGTCTTGATTGTCAAGGTACTTCTTAGATGACTCTCGTTTGCTTGAGGTTGACCTCGATTTAGATGCTCTGTGCAAACTTCTTTGCTCCTTCTCATACTCATCACAATCTCGTTTATACCTGTCATATACACACGAAGCACGGTAACGTTCCATCTCCTCCCCGGAGTGAACGAAACTCATGTTGTGAAACTAGATTCCATGGAACTAGAGTGCTTGGGAGTAGGCCGTTTGGAACCCCTCCTCTTGAGAGGCTCATTCTCCAAGAATTCTTGGTTGTATGAGTAAGAGGCAACTCCCCTAGGCATGATTACATGACCTGCCAAAAATGGTTAGCAAAGAAAAGAGATTCCTCACGATACACAAGCTCACGTGTATGTGCTCATCACTCGTGTATCACTCAAAGCACTCAAATAAGCTTATCAAGAATTCCTTACCTTGCCGGTTTGAGTAGTTGAGAAATGCTGCGCAAAAATCCAAAAATTGTTCCCCAAACTTTCCACAAGAGTAACCAAGAAAACAAGACACAAATGGGATGCAAAATGGAACAAGGATGCACGGTTTGGAAGCTTTCTAGTGGTGGACAGAAATGGAAAACTAGCGCTAGTGTGAAAAGAATCAAGCGAAACCCTAGCTTCCTAAAATGTAGGAGTGTGTCCAAGTGGAAATAAAAGAGTTATCCAAGTTATCTACTTAGTTTCCTAACTGATTTTGGAAAACAAGTTAGTCTTGGAACTCTTTTAGAAACCCCTTTCCTCTTGGAATTATCCTTGAGAAACTTCCAAAAATATCTTTTTCCCAATCGAAAGTGCAAATCAGATTCGGTCCTTCTTCCTTCTTGCACAATTCCAGATTTGCACATTCATACAAGTCGGTTTGGAGAGGGCTCTATTTAAGGTCCACTACCCACCGCTTCTTGCAAACACAATTACCAAATCAGAATTTCTATTCAAGAAGCAATTTCAGTTTCGGCCTTTTGTCAAAATTAATGGAGAATCAACAAGATGATGCAACAACCCTACTCAAGCTCCCCCTCAATGGGTTACTCAAGATGCTCCCAAGAAATTCACTCCAAAACCAAGGAAACCCTTCAACCACCGCAAGAGAGTACAAAAAGATGTATACTCGAAGGGTGAAACAAGTTCCCAAGAAACAAGATATTCAAGAATTTCAAGAAGTGGTGGATCAAAACTTTTGACTCTTTTCTTTGTTTGATTTTCTGTTTTGGATTTGGAACAAGATGTAATGGTGGTTGTTTTGGCAATAAAAGAACCGAAATTTTCCTTTTCTTGTTGTCCTTCTTGGCCCCACCAGAACTCTCTCTTTTCTTTCTTTCGATTCTATTTTTTTTTTTGACTTAACAAACGGCACAAGCTCTTAGCCGAATGTACCAACAAGAATCTGGTCAGCCGTGACTTTTTTTTTCCACAATCAATGATCAAACTCCAAGATCTTGCAAGAACTTACCAAGAACTCATCAAGAACTTCAAGAGCTTCAAGATTGATTTCAAGAAACTCAAGAAACCTAGATTCTTGTAGGTTTCCCTCAAGATTCACAAATACCAACCAAGTTAATCACAAATCAGATTTGGAAAACAAGTAAAACAACTTGGAAGACTCAAAGACAGCTTGGACAGATTTGCGCAAAGAAAAACCCTAGCACACAAGAACCCTAGCCGTCGCAATTTTTTTTTGTTTTTCTTGTTTTTAAACCCTAACAACCCAAACACAAGATCCAAGAACAAAATTTGGACAGAAAACACAAAAAAAGACAACACCCAAACAGATTTTTGTGTTCGGATGAACAGTACCCGCGGATGAACAGTGACGGTGACTAGTGACGATGAACAGTACCATTTTTTTTTTTTGGAGTAATGCAGCGGAAATACCAAGAACCCTAACGACACAACTACAAAAAAAAACAAGGATATAACGAAAGATACCTCCACCTAAGCTCTGAAGCCAACTGATACGCTCCTCGATCAACTCATTTCGAGACACGTAGCACGTTTGCCCAAGGATCTAGCGAGGTTGTCCAACGCTTGGATTGCGGAACCTAAAACCAAAACGGACGACACGATTTGATTAAAGGTGGTAGAACGACGACTCCAATCGAGGTGATTACTCAAGTGGATAGGTCGGTAGAACAATCAAGGACAAGCACAAGATTGCTCAAAACCCTTGCCAAAAGCAAGTAAAGGAACGATTGCTCTTTACAATGGAAGAGAAACAAACTAGAACTTTATTATCAAAATTGCGTAACCCTTTGACCGTACAAAGTGAACCTTTATATAGGCTAAGGGGCTAGGCCAAGGGACTAACGAAACCCTAAGAAAGTAAGCAAGGGGGTCGGCCACTCCTTGGACAAGGTGGGCTGGCCCATGACCCAATTTAACAATCTAATCCAACTCTAAACAAGATGAAAACTAGCACAAAGGCCTAGGGCCTAGTCAACCACCCACTTGGAGGCCCACTTGATTTTTCATGGGCTTGGATCATCGTGTAGATGACTTGATTATCCCCTTCCAAGCCTTCAATGTCCCTATGGACTCCTTGTTGATCTTGGATGTTTCGCACAAGGGTTTGGAGTGACTCCTTGAAACGCTTGACCCGTGCACGTGTGACTGGACCCAATGGCACTCGAACTGGGTCATTACTTGGGCTTAGGTCCGTGCACATATCATAGAGTCTATCCCATCCATCGGGCCCGCGCTGCCAACCCTAGGTGGCGCCTCTGCAGCCACATCCAAGAGAATCTCACAATCTCGCATAATATCCCGGGCTCTCGCTCTCATCTGCCCCTTCAAAGCGAAGAGGTGGTGGTGGGTCTCCTGAAACTGACGACTGAGAGTATACGTCCGCTCCTCCTCAGCTCGTAACCTCGCCTCGAGGTCACGCAGGCACATGGTCTGTCCATGGCCCACTCCTCTGGTCTCCTCCAACTGTGCCCTCAGAGTGTCAACCGCCTTACCTAGGCGACGACGCTCGTCATCTATAGCCATAACAACCTCGTCAGCGTATCCATAAGTATGTCGACACTCACACGGTCGATTCTTCTGACCGAAAGGAGAATACAGCATATAGGGTTCCCCGACCCTCCTCTGATATCTAAGGACTCGTCGGTGCACCACCTGGTACATCGGTCCACCACCTGGTTCACCGGTCCACCTACACTCTTGGCTCTTATTTCGACATCGCTGGGTCCACCAGTATCGTTAGATCCACCAGCCTCTATACCTACACAACAAAACATCACTTAATCAGTCCTCCGGCATTTCATCTTAATAGATACGATTCAACTTAAAGGCAATCAAATACTTATATGTCCTATAACTTATTTCGCAACTGCCCAAATCCTCTAACCTAGGCGCTCTGATACCACCTGTGACGACCCCACCTTACCCAGAGGCGTACCAAAGGGTTTAGCGGATCGCCTGCCTAGCTCGCGCCAGGACTCGATACTCAAAAACGAGAAAATAGACTTCACGTAAAACAGAATTCCATTTACACGATTACGTCTTCAAAAGTTGCATAAAACTACTACATTAAGTCATACACACCACTAGTAGCAGAAAATAAACCCTAACGAAGCTACTAACTATAACCGCCACAACAAATATATACATCTTACTAGTTAACTTACAACAAGTACTAGGGTAAAATCAACTATTCTACAACCCCCAAAAATCTATACACCTTCCCGAGCGATCCCCACGTCGGCCCTTGTTAAGGAAAACAAATGGAATAGGGTAAGGTATATGCTTAGTAAATAATCGGGGGGAAAAAACGTAAAAATTTTCATCCAAATAAACATGTAAACCAAGATATTTCGCATCAATAAACAGAAATGTAATATCACAATGGTAGGATACAAGTGGCTTCAAAACCAGTTCAATTCCCCGAGCTTGACCACCTGTTGACACTCCGTCAACCAAAATACTCATAGTCTATAGACTCCACTTACTTTCTCCATTCACCTTATCAATCCCCGCTAGCCAGTCATCAGCACACAGCAGCTCGAGCAAAAGCAAAACCACTTTGCTTTAACAAAGAACAAAATCCCAAGGTTAGCATAGGACTAACTTCAACCAAGCCCTGGCCGGCTCGAATAGTCCGTCTACCCTTGGAACCGGGGCGGAACCAACCCCTGAGATATCCAATCTCTCAACAAAGTACTCATCAAAATACTCAGGTCATGTAATCACCCCAACAGCACACAGCACAAGGGGTGATACTCAACACAAGGCATGTATTCTCACATATTAAATCAAGAACAGAGAACGAGTTTAGGTCGAGTGAGATAAAGTACACCCTCGCCTAAGTACCCATTTAACATATACAAAGCAGTTTGACAATTTGTTACATAAACAAACCCAATTACTCACCCAAAATAACTAGCACGCAAATCAAGACAAGTTATATGGGTCCACCGACTCCGTCCGGGTCATCACTGCCTGTGATAGAAAATTATACTCAACTATCAGTCAAACAACCATCGTAATGTAAATAAGGACTAAGACGGCAAAAATGGCAAATAAATGCATGCGCGCGCGCGGAAATTAAAATCGTGCGCGCGACGGAAAAAGGGTATGAAAATTGGTTACATGGTTTCGACCATAACTGGAGCTGTGGTTATCGGATCAAGGTGTACTAGGTAGCGTTTCGAAGCTAAAACAAAGGTTTACAACTTTTAAGAAGACAAGTCAACCCAGTTCACAGTTGATCCAGGTCAAATTTGCAGATTACTGAACCAGAATTTCATTGTCAGTCTGGTTGTCAGCACTAGATTCAAATGAAAATAACTCAGGGTACAAATGTCCGATTGAGGTATTTTGAGATGCGTTGAAAAGATGAAACATAGAACTAAAATTTTCATGTTTTGACCAAAAGCTGATTTGATACAGATCAAAGTGAAAAACGAAGCCATTTTAAATTTCTGGTTTCGATACACCAAATCAAGGAAACTACATCATAACCAAAAGAGTACATATAAATGTATCAACCAAAATTCAACACCTAAGTAAAACTTATGGATATACCAAGCATCTTAAGCAAGTTTATCACCAAATCAACCCAAAGTGGAAGGAATCAAGTTGCCCCAAAAATTGGACAGCATTTCCCCTTAAATTCCTTTACTTTCCACCCTACAATCCATCACCAATCTCAACTCAAATCAACCACAATTGCACACATAACACATAAGTTATAAAACGCACCTAACTAGGGCCACAATACCCTTCAATTTGAGCCAATTGATAGCTTCAAAACCAACCACAATAAAGCCCCAAATTGAAACCCTAAAGCTGAAATTTAACCACACAAGCTGGAATTTTCCGTAAGCAACCAAAACTAGCATATCAAAGCTTCATTTTACACATAACAAAGCTATCATTGCATGGCAATAGCTCAAGCATCAAATAAGACCAGAAAATTCACCAAAAATCTGAAATTTCCCAAGTCACCACTTTCTCAATGAAATTTTTCCATAAAACTACAAAACTCACAACTCTAAACTACTAATTGACAATTAATTGAAGTAGAGGGAAATTCTAGCCAAGGTTACCTTATTCCTCCAAGAAAGCTAGAAGCTTGGTGCTTTCCCCTTCCAAAATCACTCCACCAACAACTTGAAATCTCCTTAGTTAGCACTTTTATGGAGTAGTTTGCAATTTAATCGGTTTGAACTCAAGATTTGAGCAAGAAATTGAAGTGGAAGATGAAGGTTTCTCTCCTTATTTTGCTTCTCAAGTTTCGGCCAAGACAAAGGAAAAATGAGAGGAAATTTGGTCAAAATTGATTTTAGGGAAGTTAAGAAAACCTTTGGTCAAGTTCAACTTCTAATCGGGTCGCGACACTTGGCACCTTTAATGTTTAATCTCATCTTTTAGTCTTCCAATGGTTAATCTATCTAGTTAACCTCTAATTATCTCCTAACACCTTATAAAATAATATCCCTTAACACAAAACTCCAACTAGTTGTCCAAAATTTATCGCACTTACCGCACTAGCAGGTCCCACGTCCAATATACACTACTAATGTCACATGAACAAACTTATACCGGAAAAATGTCTTAAAAACTTAATTCCCTTACAAAAATAGCTAGAAAAGTAATATAATAAAGGAAAGTATAGAAAATATATGCATGGAATTAAAATAATGGCTAGAAAATAAGAAAATTTTTGGGTTCTCACACCTAAGGCAATTGAGGGTTGGAAATTGCAAGGGACATCATTAATGTGATCACCACATCAAATAGCTTAGGGAAAGAAGAACCATGACGGGTCCATGCCTAGATCCGTCCGGGGATCGGGTCGCGGATCTGATATAGAGCATTGTTTCGTTTCATAATCATTCGGTCAAGCATTCTGTACCTTAACCGCGGACTAAATGTGAGAAACCCTCACTTGAAACCCTAATTTTTCCTAAATACATACTTTATTCTAAGATCTAGACCACTTACTATATACCCTTGCATGACATTTCCCATGTATTGCAACATTTTTCATACATTCCATTTCATTCCTTTTTACTTGAAGAAAAACATTTACTTGAGTTGATTTTCAATAATCCACCAATTATTTGTTTCCAAGTGGCTTTGATTTGGATTGAGGACTTTAAAAGATAGGTTTAGGGTTGTTAATTAAGTATTGGTACACTTGGAAGAGTTGAATTAGCATTAGTCAAAAGATTAAGAGAGATTATGGACAAGAATTGAGCCATGTGGCAAAACCCTAACCAAGCTTTTGTTTGACCAAGGGTTAGCTAACTTTTTTAAAACACTTTGGCCCTCTTATAAACCCTCTTATGGCCAAAATTCTGGACAAGGAAAAGAAGAGAGAGAGCTCCAAAAATTTCAGCTTTCAAACACTAGCAACTTAGAGCAAAACAAATCCAAGAGAAAGATTGCATCTTAGTGGAAGTTTTCCTTCTAATCTTGGTACTAGATTCAAGCTTCAAGGCTTCATTTGGTGGGTTGATTTGGTGGTTCAAACTTCCTACAAGAGAGGTAAGTGTTCTTTAAATGATGTGGTTGATGGATTATGATGGTTGTAAACTTGAAGAAATTGAAGATTTATCATCACTTTGTCATAGTTAAGTAAGCTGAAAAATGTTTCCAGCTTTGATTCCAGTTTTTGTACTTACTTCAACTGGATGTTCGACCATGATAATGGCCAAACTAGCTTTTACACAAAACATGAAAGTTGTAGAGAATTGGGTGTAGAATATGCCTGCAACTTTTCAGCTCAATCGGAGCAAGATAGCTTGTGAAATGACCAAAATGCCCCCGATGTCCTGTTTCTGTCCGAACTGATCTTTTGCCTCTGTAATTGGTCATTTTGACCAGGAAGACAACTGATTTAGCTTTTGATGCCTTCTTAACAATTGTAGCCTTGAATCTTAGCTTTCAAATGGGTTTTGGAATCACCTGAATCGGAGCTGTGTGAGTTGAGATATGATTGAATAAATCAGTACTGCTAGTCGAAGTTCACAGTGATCTGCGAACTGGAAACATCTGAGACTGTTTGGGTAAATTTGACTAAGTTAGGTTGAGAACGGGGTTGAGGTGTCTTCATAAGAATTGTAGAGCTCTGTCTTACCTTCGAAATGGTATAAGGTTTGCCCTAATCCAATAAACATAACTCCAGTTATGACTAAAATACTATGGGATGTCAAATCTGCCGTTGGTATGCCTACCAAGTGTTTGATGAAATGTATGTCCACCAAGTGTTTGATGAAATGTTTGCCTATTGTTCATGGTTGCTTATGAAGTATTTACATGTTTTAAACCTCTTTTGAGCTAGATCTATACTTGATATGTGGTTTAAGTGCAAATCATTAGAAGATGAAGGTTAGTGACATAATGGAAATTGTGGACGGTTTTCCTTCTCCATGGCTGACCGGCTTATGATGAAAGGGTTCTACCTTGATTTTGTGGTTTATTTACAGATGAATCATGCCTAAACAACTTGGCTAGAGGTTGGCTAAGCTCATGGATGAATTGGAGTGAAATTGGATCAAGAAAAGTGGGTAATTTTGGTTACTAGGGAACTGGTTTAGGGTTTCATGGTGATTGGCTTATTTTTGGTACTCTTTAATCATGTTTATGTGTTAAATTTTGAACTCCAATGATGCCAAATGACTTAACACCCTTTATATGAACATTAGAGGACTGATTTGGGTGAATTTGAACCAAAACGAATGAAGATAGCATGAGGAATTAGTTTGCATTTGGTAGGGTTTGAAACTGATCCACGGTTGGAAAATCATCCAACTTTCCTGAGCTACTGTTTCTTCTAGGAGACGAACTAGAAAGTGTACAAGGTACCGTTGGAAAGCCCTTCGAGTCTAGTTTCCAACGCCACTGACGGAACCTAATTCCAACCTTTCTACAGAGAGTTATGACCGTTTTACTGGGACTGCATGGGCGCGACTGTTTACCCGCGAAGAACCTATGCAAACTTGAATAAAACTTTTTCTCTTGGCCAACTTTCTTGTACCTGTTAAACTTGTTTACTCATGAACTTTTACTGCATTTTGGCCTAAATTTTGTGGTGAATTGAGTAGAGTTAATCACTCACTTGGTCACTTGATGAGCTCATTATTGCTTGGAATTAAACCTAGTCGTTAACCTTTTCACACGTTTACCCTAGGAGGGGGAAACGGCGGTGAACGTAACCGCACAACTTGACGCTTGACTGCTACCTTGCTTGACAGGTGAGTGTTCCACTACCTGCTACCTGCTTATATGAAATAACTGAATACTTGAATTACTACTGTTTGAGCCAAACCATGTTTTAATAAAAGTGGAGGCGAGCGTGTACTTTATCGCACTCGACCTCCCTCATTTTCCACTGTGGCTCTGTATACTGCAATCATGAGTTATGAATTCTCTATATGTGTGACTGCACTTGAGTTGCTTGGGTGATACCCATCAACTACTGCTATGTTTGGTACTTGAGTTGCTTGGGTGATACCCCATCAACTACTGCTACTGTTTGGGTACCCAACCTCATAGGTGAGTCGGTTGGATCGAGCCAGCAAGGGCTTGGTCGAGACGGCCGATAAACCTTGGGGACTGTTTACTGATCACTGGAAACCGGTATACTCGAGTATTACCTAACTACTGTTTATGGAGTGCCGGGCCCGGTAGGGGTTGATCGGTGGACGGAGATTGGAGAAAGTGGTGTTCTACGGACTGTATATTCTATGAATGCAAACGTTGACGGAGAGTCAACGGACCCTGGTATGATCAAGCTGAAGGGAGTTTGGCTTTTGGAAGCCACCCGTATCCTTGAATTGCACTGTGATTAAATTGTTATTGTATTATTCGATGTTTACTTGATTATTTTATACTCTTATTTGGCTATGTGCTTACTTGCTTTACTTGGAACCTCACTGGGCGTTAGCTCACCCCACTCCCTTTGTTTTCCTTAACAGATCGGGGACGGACTTAGGATCAAGAGCCTTACTAGCTTCCTTTTGATTAAACTTGTAATCCTTTTGTTGTAATGACTTTATTTTCGACTTGTGTAAGTTTCAATACTTAAGTTTGACTTCTTAAGTTTGGACAGTTGGTTGAACGGATTACTTGCTATTAGGGTTTGTACTATTTGATTTAAAGTTTTCCATTAAGTATATTGAGTTACTAGTTCTTTGATCGACCGAGGTCCTGGCGAGAGCTGGGCAGGCAGTCCGCTGATACCTAGGGTTCGCCCTAGGGAGAGGTGGGGCTGTCACAGGTGGTATCAGAGCTTAGGTTTGAAATGACCGGGAGAGTTAGAAATTGTCGACTTGAGGATTATATTTGATTATTTCCTTTAAGGGTACTTAAGTTTATCTCCACTTTGTGTAGAGTAGACGGATCTAGTGGCTTTAGCGATAGACCGGTTGGCGAGACGTCCCGTGAGGACTTACCGATGGTTAGATACCAAATCAAGCTTGGAGGTGCTAGAGCCTATTGGAGCCATCTGACCGCTATAGGCGTTGCGTGTGTCACCATATTTGCACTAATCTTAATGAAGTAGTTCTGGCCATTTTGAAGGAGCGGAAGGTCCTAGCGAGGGACAATACTAGGTTTGGACTTGAAGTGAATTACCTGAAGGAAACTATTAAAAACAAGTCGAGCGGATTAAGGAGCTTGAGTATGAGGTGGCCAAAGGCCGAGAAGGGGTTGATGACTTGTGCGCGCAGCTTGGAGAAACTCAAGAGCGCATGTCAAGAGTTCCATGAAAGTGAGGAATAAAGCGGAATCCATTCTGAATGTGTGTGATGACCTACTAGGAGAAGCGAGTGATGAGGCTTCTCACATTGGAGATAGCACGGGATCTGAACCCGCCGAGGTTAGGTTGAGGTCAGCTAGTCCCGTCGCGATTAAGACCTTCACCACTAGGTTACTATAAGGATGATTTACTGCTGTACATAGAAAGGTTGGGATTGTGGTGACTCGGTGTTGTACAGTTTCTTTTGACTACCTGCACTAGATTTGCTTGATATGACTGTACGACTGTATCTGTACTTTGGGACTCATACTTGATACTTTTGGTCTTGTTACCCTGTAAATGACTGCCATGAGCCTTTACTGTGACTGTTGATTTTGACCATTGACTTTGACCATTGACCTTGACTTGACTTTGACTTTGTTTTTTGACTTTATTTCGAATTGGCATTTAACTGCTTTGTGTTTTCCTGGCTTATCGCGATTTTTACTTCCTTTTCTTTGATTTTTGGCTTGAATAAAATCTATTACATATCCAAAACTTACTTATCTATTAGTTATGATATTTGAACCCTAGCCAGTGAGTGTTCCAAGTACATGAAAATGTTTACGTGGAATGTTTTCTTGCTTTAATAGCATGCTCATTTGGTTAAAATAATTGCTCTTGAAGATAACCCTTGAGACGAGATGTACTTTATCATACTCGATCCTTTGTAGTTTACTTCGTGAAAGGTATATGAAATGAAGTGCTTTGCGTATACTTCACTTGTTGGTCCCGCACTTTGTTTCTTGCACTTGACTTCTTGGTTTTGCACTCGACTTGTTGGTCACTCGAGTGGTTATTCCACCGACGTACGTGTTGCATGTCCTTTATGGTTAGGCAATGCTAAGTACTTGGTCTCTTGTCTCACAGACAAGTGTGTACCTTATTGCACTTGATCTTGCTCGACTAAATTTTGATATTTTGTTAAGATATGAACTTGACGTTTTGTTACAACTGATAGGTGACCGGATTTGTTAAAGAGATTTCTAACTTTCTCCGATTCTTCTTATGTGATCAAGTTTTTGTAACCATCAATTTTTCAACTGTTTGGACTTGAAATACTTGAAATGCCTGAAACCTAAAAGGCTGAACTTATTTGTGACTTGAACCTATTTAGACGAGTGTGCTCTTATGTACACTTAATTGACTTGATTTGACTAACATTTGATATTTCATTTTTGCATGAGCAAGTAATTTGATTTGTATATGACCTGTAGATTTATTTGAAATACCTGGAACACTTGAGAATATGAATTGCTGGACATTACTTGTGATTTGACTCTGGCTAGGCGAGTGTGTCATTACCACACTTGGCCTCTCTTTCTTGAATGATCCTGTACTTACTTGAACCTAATTGATCTATACCTGTGTTTGTACTTGTACCTGATTTGCAAGTGCTGAGCGGCCGTATGTACCACACTCCATCCGAGTGGGAGGTACCTCTCATCCCGTCTCAGTACCTAAATCCTGTTTTGTCGAGTGGAGGGTTATCTTCTCGACAAATTGGTATGCTCGAATATTCCCACCACTGTTTATTTCTAAATACGGGGCGTTAAGTGATATCTAACGTCTCCAAACTTACTGTGTGAGCGTTGGACAACCGCCAACGACTCCAATCTTGAATTACTATATATCTGGGACTATAAGTCCAACCTAAGGTTAAGTTGGTCGAATCGTGCCTGTTATAAAGTGTAAATCCTTTTCATTGCACTTCGGGAAGGTAGATATGTACGTCAGGTAGGAATCTCTGATATGGGAGGTTTACTCTTGGGACCGGCCGGCTCGAGTTGTGAACTATCTTATGTTGGATTCTTATACTTGAGTACAAAAAAAAATGAGAGCACTAGAATCAGGGTCTATCTCCTGACCATACATGAGGAGTTTTGGACTGATTGAGGTAATGATCTTGGAAAGTTATCATGGGACTAATCCAGTAATAGTCTGGTAGAATTTCTATAGATAGTAACCAAATTATTGCATACGTCAAGAAAATTTTGTACTGACGACCTATTTACTTCCTTTATGACTGTGAGGACTTGATAAGTGTTTATTTGATTGGGAGACGGTATTAACTACAACTATTGTGGGTACTTCTACCCCTTTTGAGACATTTGACACCGTAGTTTGGTTCTCGATGAACTACCATTCCTATACTTCCTTAATACCTACCCAATAATGTCAAAGTATGGACTTGCTTGATTATTATCGTGTCGAGATCGAGAGTTTTGAAATTTTGTATAGTGATTTAAGAAAAGAATAATGGGTTTATACTTGTATGCAAAAGTTTGAGATAGGATGTGGAACTTTTGATATATGAAACATGCTTTAGGGTTTTGTTATGTATATAAGTTGATAAGTGATATGGTATTTTAGGGAATGCCCTAACTAATTTTTCTACTTTCTTATTGATATCATTTGAGACTATCTAAGTTTCATCTTCCGTGGTTGGATTGGAAGCAAAAAGAACTTGACAGTTATATGGTTAGAGTTCCAAGTGTACTTAGTTACTTATTTTTGATCCAGTAATTACCGGCAGACTATTACTTGAATTCAAACGAAATCGATGAGATAGCACATTTGACTGATATGTATAAGGAAATAAAGATTGTTTGAAAGGAAGTAAAGTTCCAAAAGAGATTAGCTGAGCACTAGAAAGGACGATGGGAACAAGAATACTTGGAGAAAATTAAACTATTGCACCAGAACGTAGAATTGAAAAAGAAATACGAAAGGGATTTCAGAAGAGGTACAGAATAAGTTGAATTGGTGCATACGCTTAATCGAGTGGCATTTCAGAACATTCATAGTCAAGTTAGTCCTTAATGAGGTCTTACCTGAAATAGTGTGATCATTGAAACATTGGCGTAGTGAAATTTATGTAGTAAGCTGTATTCCCTTTAGGAACAGTGGACTTGGTACCTGCTATTTTAATAAGTGCTATTAAATATTGGTGGTTGGACAGTATTGGACCCTTCTCCACGAATCTATGACTATAATTTAGTCTTTCAATTAAGTGAAAATTTTTCATTTGTGATTCAAACGGAGGAAATTATTCAATGTACAGTGTGTGGATTTAAGAGCTAGCAAGAATAGCAACCAAGTTGTAACTCTTCTTTTCATCGAGATTAAAGTTTGTGTCACTTCTCACTTTTTGATATCTTCACTGAATTTTTATTAGCATGGTGTTTTAGCCATTGCGTTATTTCAATTTTCTCTCTAGATAGACTATGGTAGTGGCACGAGTGGAGAGATTTTTGAAGGAAAAGGACTAAACTTCCATCTTTCTTTGAAGGTACAGGGTAACTTTGGCAATAAATTTTCCTCTACTTCAAATAAATGCAAACTAGTGGTTTAGGGTTTCAATTTCGGTGGTTTCATGAGATAATTTCATGGTTTGAAGTTGTGATGTGAAATTTCGAATTTTTATGGTAATTTTCTGCCCGCACATGGTGCTTAAGTGTTAGCCATGGTTTGATAGCTTTGCAAATGTGAAATATCTAGCTTTTATATGCTAGCTTGACTTGTCTAAAGAAAATTTATGTTGGAATTTGACTGACTTGTGAAGTAGATAGTACCATGGTACCTTCTAGAAAGCTGTAACCCTTTGAGTCTATTTTCTAACAATATAAAGTCTATAAATTTTTAGACTTAAGGAACTTGAGATATGATTTCAAATGCCGTCGCGCAAAAACTAGGAAATTTTTATTTTCATAGGACTGCTCGTACTTTCATTTCCAACTTTAGGATTGGAGTTGATAATTATTTTGAGGTTGATTTATGAGTGGAATTGAGTTTAAATGAAAGGAATGAGTTTCTTCAAATCGTTTTAGGTCAGACAATTTCCAACTTTGTATTTTTAACATTTTTTTCTAATTTCTCCAAATGTTTGACTATAAGTGGGACTCTTGTGCTCCAAATGACCTTTGTAATAATTGATTAGTAAGTACCAGAGAATTACTCCTTGATTGGAACAAGCAATTAGTATATTTTTGATAAGTTACGAGTATAAAACTTTAAAGTGATGCATGTTCTAAATAAAGTTTTGGAACCTCAATTTCATTATATATTTTGGGTTTTGTAATTGCTAGTCTTTTACTATAATATGTGACCACAGGACTCAAGAAAATTCAAGAAAACATTCGTGTAAAATATCCTAAACTACTCAGTGATCAAGGTGAGAATTTCGAGGACGAAATTCTTTAAGGGGGAGAGAGTGTGAGAACCCTCACTTGAAACCCTAATTTTTCCTAAATACATACTTTATTCTAAGATCTAGACCACTTACTATATACCCTTGCATGACATTTCCCATGTATTGCAACAGTTTTCATACATTCCATTTCATTCCTTTTTACTTGAAGAAAAACATTTACTTGAGTTGATTTTCAATAATCCACCAATTATTTGTTTCCAAGTGGCTTTGATTTGGATTGAGGACTTTTAAAAGATAGGTTAGGGTTGTTAATTAAGTATTGGTACACTTGGAAGAGTTGAATTAGCATTAGTCAAAAGATTAAGAGAGATTATGGACAAGAATTGAGCCATGTGGCAAAACCCTAACCAAGCTTTTGTTTGACCAAGGGTTAGCTAACTTTTTAAAAACACTTTGGCCCTCTTATAAACCCTCTTATGGCCAAAATTCTGGACAAGGAAAAGAAGAGAGAGAGCTCCAAAAATTTCAGCTTTCAAACACTAGCAACTTAGAGCAAAACAAATCCAAGAGAAAGATTGCATCTTAGTGGAAGTTTTCCTTCTAATCTTGGTACTAGATTCAAGCTTCAAGGCTTCATTTGGTGGGTTGATTTGGTGGTTCAAACTTCCTACAAGAGAGGTAAGTGTTCTTTAAATGATGTGGTTGATGGATTATGATGGTTGTAAACTTTGAAGAAATTGAAGATTTATCATCACTTTGTCATAGTTAAGTAAGCTGAAAAATTTTTCCAGCTTGATTCCAGTTTTTGTACTTACTTCAACTGGATGTTCGACCATGATAATGGCCAAACTAGCTTTTGCACAAAACATGAAAGTTGTAGAGAATTGGGTTAGAATATGCCTGCAACTTTTCAGCTCAATCGGAGCAAGATAGCTTGTGAAATGACCAAAATGCCCCCGATGTCCTGTTTCTGTCCGAACTGATCTTTTGCCTCTGTAATTGGTCATTTTGACCAGGAAGACAACTGATTTAGCTTTTGATGCCTTCTTAACAATTGTAGCCTTGAATCTTAGCTTTCAAATGGCTTTGGAATCACCTGAATCGGAGCTGTGTGAGTTGAGATATGATTGAATAAATCAGTACTGCTAGTCGAAGTTCACAGTGAGCTGCGAACTGGAAACATCTGAGACTGTTTGGGTAAATTTGACTAAGTTAGGTTGAGAACTGGGTTGAGGTGTCTTCATAAGAATTGTAGAGCTCTGTCTTACCTTCGAAATGGTATAAGGTTTGCCCTAATCCAATAAACATAACTCCAGTTATGACTAAAATACTATGGGATGTCAAATCTGCCGTTGGTATGCCTACCAAGTGTTTGATGAAATGTATGTCCACCAAGTGTTTGATGAAATGTTTGCCTATTGTTCATGGTTGCTTATGAAGTATTTACATGTTTTAAACCTCTTTTGAGCTAGATCTATACTTGATATGTGGTTTAAGTGCAAATCATTAGAAGATGAAGGTTAGTGACATAATGGAAATTGTGGACGGTTTTCCTTCTCCATGGCTGACCGGCTTATGATGAAAGGGTTCTACCTTGATTTTGTGGTTTATTTACACATGAATCATGCCTAAACAACTTGGCTAGAGGTTGGCTAAGCTCATGGATGAATTGGAGTGAAATTGGATCAAGAAAAGTGGTAATTTTGGTTACTAGTGGAACTGGTTTAGGGTTTCATGGTGATTGGCTTATTTTTGGTACTCTTTAATCATGTTTATGTGTTAAATTTTGAACTCCAATGATACCAAATGACTTAACACCCTTTATATGAACATTAGAGGACTGATTTGGGTGAATTTGAACCAAAACGAATGAAGATAGCATGAGGAATTAGTTTGCATTTGGTAGGGTTTGAAAACTGATCCAGGGTTGGAAAATCAGCCAACTTTCCTGAGCTACTGTTTCTTCTAGGAGACGAACTAGAAAGTGTACAAGGTACCGTTGGAAAAGCCCTTCGAGTCTAGTTTCCAACGCCACTGACGGCACCTAATTCTGACCTTCCTACAGAGAGTTATGACCGTTTTACCGGGACTGCACGGGCGCGACTGTTTACCCGCGAAGAACCTATGCAAACTTGAATAAAACTTTTCTCTTGGCCAACTTTCTTGTACCTGTTAAACTTGTTTACTCATGAACTTTTACTGCATTTTGGCCTAAATTTTGTGGTGAATTGAGTAGAGTTAATCACTCACTTGGTCACTTGATGAGCTCATTATTGCTTGGAATTAAACCTAGTCGTTAACCTTTTCACACGTTTACCCTAGGAGGGGGAAACGGCGGTGAACGTAACCGCACAACTTGACGCTTGACTGCTACCTTGCTTGACAGGTGAGTGTTCCACTACCTGCTACCTGCTTATATGAAATAACTGAATACTTGAATTACTACTGTTTGAGCCAAACCATGTTTTAATAAAAGTGGAGGCGAGCGTGTACTTTATCGCACTCGACCTCCCTCATTTTCCACTGTGGCTCTGTATACTGCAATCATGAGTTATGAATTCTCTATATGTGTGACTGCACTTGAGTTGCTTGGGTGATACCCATCAACTACTGCTACTGTTTGGTACTTGAGTTGCTTGGGTGATACCCCATCAACTACTGCTACTGTTTGGGTACCCAACCTCATAGGTGAGTCGGTTGGATCGAGCCAGCAAGGGCTTGGTCGAGACGGCCGATAAACCTTGGGGACTGTTTACTGATCACTGGAAACCGGTATACTCGAGTATTACCTAACTACTGTTTATGGAGTGCGGGCCCGGTAGGGGGTTGATCGGTGGACGGAGATTGGAGAAAGTGGTGTTCTACGGACTGTATATTCTATGAATGCAAACGTTGACGGAGAGTCAACGGACCCTGGTATGATCAAGCTGAAGGGAGTTTGGCTTTTGGAAGCCACCCGTATCCTTGAATTGCACTGTGATTAAATTGTTATTGTATTATTCGATGTTTACTTGATTATTTTATACTCTTATTTGGCTATGTGCTTACTTGCTTTACTTGGAACCTCACTGGGCGTTAGCTCACCCCACTCCCTTTGTTTTCCTTAACAGATCGGGGACGGACTTAGGATCAAGGGCCTTACTAGCTTCCTTTTGATTAAACTTTTAATCCTTTTGTTGTAATGACTTTATTTTCGACTTGTGTAAGTTTCAATACTTAAGTTTGACTTCTTAAGTTTGGACAGTTGGTTGAAACGATTACTTGCTATTAGGGTTTGTACTTCTTTGATTTAAAGTTTTTCCATTAAGTATATTGAGTTTACTAGTTCTTTGATCGACCGAGTCCTGGCGAGAGCTGGGCAGGTAGTCCGCTGATACCCTAGGGTTCGCCCTAGGGAGAGGTGGGGCTGTCACACTAAAACTGCAAAAGAACCAAGGCAAATTGTCCGCCAATTACAAATTGCAGGACTAAATCAGGGGAGACTCCATAGCAAACCATCCGCCGGTTTCGTGTCGAATCACGAACCAGTATTCACTTCATTTTGTCATTTGTTGCAGTTATCTAATATAAATCATGTCCAAAATTCTCATGTCGAGTTGGACTATGTTTCATAGCTATTAGTTTTATTTGTAGTTTGTTATTAAATTCGATGAGTCACTGCCAGCTTTAGTCAAGATAAAGCCACGGCATCGTCTCTAGTAGTTTCCTAATTTGATTTAGGTTTCTTAGTCTAGTCGTTGCCTATATAGAAGGCTTAGCATTGCTTTATAATAGATACATTATTCTAACAAAAAATTGATAGAATTTTTCCTAGCTTCTTTGAGGCTTTCTTGAATAGCTTAGGAGTATAGATCTAAGAGTTCAATTTAACTTATTAATCAAGGACTGTGCTTGAATGTGGCATCTTTCTACCCATACCAAGGTTCGTTGTCCATATGAACAATGGGGTTGAGGTCTTCCGCCTGTGTGAGTTTCAAGTGTCATGTCAAAACTTTGATTCCTTAATCTAGATCCTGGGCTTTGTTCTTGCTATAGGTGTTGTCATGGGGTTGGCGGGGTTCATATCACATACTCACCAAGTAATTCCAGCTTGTATGCATTGTCATTGAAATGTTCAATGATTTGAGAAAGGTCCATCTCCCCTTAGAAGGAATTTTAATTTCCTTTGAAAAGAAAATCTCTCCTTGTGCGTGTGCAACCACACCCAATCTCCAGATTTGAGACAATCGTGGCGGCGGCCTTTATTTGCTTGTTCCACATATTGCTCCATCTTCTTCTCAATGTTTAATATTCTTTCCAAAATGTTGAACTCTAAATTTAGCCCTCCTGCATAAGATACACATCTCACCTCATGTGTGGCGCTAATAGAAATGTTCCTGAAATACTAATAGCGTGATGTGTGCACGGACCTTAGCCCAAGTAGTGACCCAGTTCGAGTTCCATTGGGCCCGGTTACACGTGCACGGGCCAAGCGCTTCAAGGACTCACTTCAAGCCTTCTACGAAATGTTCAAGGACCAACAAGGAGCCCATAGGAACATTGAAGGGTTGGAAGGCGATAATCAAGTCACCTACACGATTATCCAAGCCCGATGAAGAATCAAGTGGGCCTCCAAGTGGGTTGGCCGACTAGGCCTTAGTCCTTTGTGCTAGGTTTTAATTGTGTTTAGAGTTGGATTAGTTGGTCGCATAGAGTCATGGGTCGGCCCACCTTGCCCTTAAAGTGGCTGAACCCCCCTTCCCATTTCCCTTAGGTTTTTATTAGCTCTTAGCCTATATAAAGGCTCATTTTGTACGGTTAAAAGCGGTTACGCAATTTTGATAATAAAACACTTAGTTTGGTTCTTGGTTACTCTTGTGGAAAGTTTGGGGAACAATTTTGGATTTTTACGTGTCATTTCTCAACTACTCAAAACCAGCAAGGTAAGGAATTTTTGGTAAGCTTATTTGAGTGCTTTGAGTGATACACGAGTGATGAGCACATACACGTGAGCTTGTGTGTCATGAGGAATCTCTTTTTCTTTGCTAACCATTTTGGCAGGTCACGTAATCATGCCTAGGGGAGTTGCCTCTTACTCATACAACCAAGAATTCTTGGAGAATGAGCCTCTCAAGAGGAGGGGTTCCAAGCGGCCTACTCCCAAGCACTCTAGTTCCATGGAATCTAGTTCACAACATGAGTTTCGTTCATTCCGGGAGGAGATGGAACGTTACCGTGCTTCGTGTGTATATGAAAGGTATAAACGAGATTGTGATGAGTATGAGAAGGAGCAAAGAAGTTTGCACAGAGCATCTAAATCGAGGTCAACCTCAAGCAAACGAGAGTCATCTAAGAAGTACCTTGACAATCAAGACAAGGAGTTCGAGAATTCTCGAATTGAGTCAAAGCTTCGTGAATCAAAGGATGAATTCCGAAGTCGGACTAAAGCATTGGTTGATTCTATGATGGAAAGACTTAGCCAAGTGCTGGATTCCCACTTGGAGCAACTTAATCATGTGTCAACCGGTGCTAATAAAGGGAAAATTCATCCTAGTCCCTCGTTGATTGAAGAGCCATATATGAATGAGTTGCAACTGAGCCATGAACATGAGCTAGACAATGAAAATCAAACCTCATGTACAATGAGTGAGCAATGGCCCGAGAAGGATGGAGTGGGAAAAGGCAAGATATAATTTGGCCTTAGTGAAAGAGTAAAGATGAGGGGTTGACCGTGTTACAAAGGCCGAAAGTGTGAACATTTTGTTTGCTAACCGACTAACATTTGATTTGTTTAGTATCTCTTTGTTTGTGCAGATTAAACAAAGTCAAGTAGAGTTGGTCATGACATGTTCCATTCCGAAGTCACTTGGACACTTTGCGAGTTTCCATGGAGTTTGTCTTCTAGGAGCTAAATGTCTTTGGTGTCAATTCATGGAACAATGTCAATTCACACCTGTCCGCACCATTGGAGGATTGATTCGAGTTCATCCTAAAAGGGAAATTCCAGATTCTACTTCTTGTTCTCTACCTATGGTTCATTCATCACCTCTGCCTTATTTTGAGCATGTTACTAGCACTAACTCTTGTTGCTCTTATGTAGGTGTTGATGAGAAGTGTAAAGGACTAGCACTGGAATCTCAATTTGAATCAATTGGTGGAAGGAATATTGAAGTGTCAAAGGGAGTTTTCTCATTTAAATCTTGTTCTAACACCTTCTTACCATCTAGCTAATAATGTCCCATTAGTTCTTTACCCGATTTCTGAATTGTTTCAAGTTGAAGGTTATTTTGTTTTTGTAGGTTGTAACGCTGTCCAAAAATTTCCCAACTATGATTAAAGACTTGCAACCCGATTTCATGCTTATTCCTGCTAAAAATGGTGGCACGTTCGCGCTTCATGTCATGTCCAAAAGCTGGTCACCACGAGCTTACTTTACCAACTCCAACTTGCGCAAATTCAAGCGATTCGTATGGAGCGCGTTTCACTTCATTGCTGCCACTTATGTCGGGTGATGCCCACAAATATGTCAATCAAGATCCGAATGGTGGTCTTACCTCGCTGGTTCGTGCTTCTAGGGAAGTGCAACCCGATTGGTTCAATGTTCCACCTCCAGATAGGCAAGTTGTGCCAAATCAGCGACAACCAGGGAAGAACTATACCACCTTGTACAACCCGATTCAGGATTTCTCTAGCTTCAATGAGCATCATTATGAAGATCCTTATCTTGTGCACGTGACTGATAAGCTATTGCATAGTTTTATACCTATGACTACTCACTATGTGATTTATTGTGTAGGTAACATCATGCCAGTCCATGCTCGAAGGCTAATTAGAGAGTTTTGGGTTGCAACCTGGAATTTTCGCAAGCCTTTATACACGCTCTTTCCTATCTTGGCGCATGTCCTTGTTTGAGAGCCTCAGGAAGCTGACCAAACGGCATTTAACTTGGCTCGTGACCCTTCATTTCTTTCCAACGTGGTTGTCCTCTAAGCGTACCGTCGATTTGTGGCCAAATCGCTTTCAAGAGGAGGGGAATGATGCAAACATGAAGATCATCCTCCCAAACTATTGAGTCAAATGAAGAGTGGCTGCAATCTGTTTCCAATTTTGAGTGCTCCACTGTGTCAACAACAATGTTTACAAATTGGACTTACCTGGGGGAGTGCAATGTTAGCACAACTTTCAATGTCGCGGACTTAAACCCATTGCTTGAGGAGGAGGATCCAGATTTGAGGACAAATCCTTCTCAAGTGGAGGGGATGATGTGTGCACGGACCTTAGCCCAAGTAGTGACCCAGTTCGAGTTCCGTTGGGCCCGGTTACACGTGCACGGGCCAAGCGCTTCAAGGACTCACTTCAAGCCCTTCTACGAAATGTTCAAGACCAACAAGGAGCCCATAGGAACATTGAAGGGTTGGAAGGGCGATAATCAAGTCACCTACACGATTATCCAAGCCCATGAAGAATCAAGTGGGCCTCCAAGTGGGTTGGCCGACTAGGCCTTAGTCCTTAGTGCTAGGTTTTAATTGTGCTTAGAGTCGGATTAGTTGGTCGCATAGAGTCATGGGTCGGCCACCTTGCCCTTAAAGTGGCCGAACCCCCTTCCCATTTCCCTTAGGTTTCTATTAGCCCTTAGCCTATATAAAGGCTCACTTTGTACGGTTAAAAAGGGTTACGTAATTTTGATAATAAACACTTAGTTTTGTTTCTCTTCCATTGAGAGATTCGATCCTTTACTTGCTTTTGGCAAGGGTTTTGAGCAATCTTGTGCTTGTCCTTGATTGTTTCCACCGACCTATCCATTTGAGTAAACACCTCGATTGGAGTCGTCGTTCTATCGCCTTTAAACAATTGTGTCATCCGTTTTGATTCTAGGTTCCGCAATCCAAGCGTGGGACAACCTCGCTAGATCCTTGGGCAAACGTGCTACGTGTCTCGAGACGAGTTGATCGAGGGCCGTATCATAGCATCTTGGTGACACCAAATGTGTCTTATAAACCATCACTTTGAAACTTTTGACGTTAGTAACTTATGCAAAGACCATTGTGAAATACGTAATTTATCTATGTGAAAACAATAACCTTTAAATTGATAAAAACTTGTCACATGCAACTTCTTGGTTTCATACTCTTGACTAAAGTCTAGATCATTAGCATATAGTTTCTTGATTTGTTCAAATCCAAGTAATTTAGCACTAAGAGTAGAAAATAAGGAATACCTCCTTCAGAATGCATCCATGACTACATTTCATGACCTTGCTTATAGTGGATTCGGATGACGAGACGAGAAGTGTCAACAAATGCAATCGTACCTTGCATGTCTCTTACTCAACTTGTATTGACTCTTCAAATGCTTCAATGATTTAGGGTTTGGTATGGATCATGAAGTCTTTAGGAGAAGTGATGATCTTGATCCCTGTCCTTTGATGTTTAACAAATAATTGGATATTACTAATCTCTTTTCAATAAGAAACTTTTCCAGTTCGAAGAAATTTGATTCTAAGAACAAGAGGAATTGAAAGAGATAATGAAGTTGAACACTGTCGGACAGCTCCGTGAAAACAACACCGGAACGTCCGATAATCAATGCAAACACCAGACGTCCGATAGATTGAGATACTCTCGTATCTGCTATCGGACGCAAGCATTAGAAGTACCAGACGTCTGAAAGAATTAAGATGATTTCTCAAACTCACTGTCTGCTGTCGGATGCAAGCATCAGCTGTACCGGATGTCTGATACTCCCAACGGCTAGTTGACTCTTCAGCTACTTTCTATCCGTTGGAAACATTAATGAAGCACTTTCTTGGTCTTATATAAATAGTGCATGATCAGAAACTTCAAACAATTTTTGCACACTAAAGGTACAAAAGATATAGAGTAGTTTTAGTGAGAAAACACTCTCCAAAGCAGATTTGTAGTCTTGGTGGTGTGAAGTTCATTGTAAGCTTTTCATTTGTGAGTGAATACTTCAATAGTGTAGCTCTGTGAGGCTTGTCCTGAGGGATAGTAAAACTTCCAAGTTTGACCGAGTGGAGCTTGGGGCAAGAAGGAAGTGAGCCTTCCTTTGTACACAAGATTGGTTGTATTTCATCAACTTGAAGAAGCTTGTTTGAATTGATCTTCAAGCTCAAGAGGAGTTTGGTAGTCAATTGGTTTGCAATTCCTTTCTTCTTATTTACTTATTGTTATCTTGCGATCTTTAAATTGCTTATATCTTCTACTTGTCTCAAGTGATTTTGTTCATTCATTGATTGATTCATTGTGTGATCACTTAGAAAAGAGGGTAAATTTCATATTGAGCAAAAAGTGCCCATAACTTGATTAGCTTTATAATCAACCTAATTCACCCCACTCTTAGGTTGTTTTCAGGCCTAATATGAAGATAGTGTTCACACATCTCCAATGCCCTCACTAACGCTTATAACTCCTTGTCATATATAGGATAGTTCAAAGCCGCTCCATTCAACTTCTTGCTAAAATACGTGATTGGCTTTCCTCCTTGTGTAAGCATGGCTCCAATACTTACACCAGAAGCGTTACATTCAATCTCAAAGGTATTGTTAAATCAGGTAAAGATAATAATGGAGCATTAGTTAATTTTGCTTGATCAAATTAAAAGACTTCTCTTGGGCTTCCCTCCAGTCCAGTGAAATTTGTCATTTTTCTTGATTGTGGCTATAAGGAGCACTCAATAGTGTTGATATCTTTGACAAATCTTTTACAAAAACAAGCCAATTTGTGACAGCCCCACCTTCCCCTAGGGCGTATCCTAAAGGTTAGCGAACTGCCTGCCCCAACTCTTGCCAGGATACGAAGTCGAACACACTAAGGCCAAACCATTCCGAGCGATAGTATACGATCAAACGCTCAACGAAAACGAAGAACGAAGAACGAAAACGAAAGCCGCGGCAACGTTCACAATCCGGCCGGATCAAGGCAGAGAGCAATTCAAATTTTTTTTCGATTCCCCCTGCTAATCCGACCAGGTATCCGGCCAAAAACTGGCCAGATATATGGCCGGATCATTGAACAGTGTTTCCCGCCAAAATTTTCTTTTCTCGTTCAAACTCCGCACCGAACGATTGCCAATAGATACAAGTAAACTTTATATAAACCTAGAGAATGCACATCCAACAAATATGCCGAAGAAACATGATCAACAACTTATATACACACATTGGTAACTTTACAAGTCAAAAGGTGACATTTGATCAAAATACAATTTGGGTTTTCAACTACAGAGGAGCTATACAAAAGAATATCTATACTAGCTCGACTCCCTCTTCAAAACATCACAGTTCCAAAATATTGTTCTCTGTAAGGAAAAACAGAAGCAATGGGGTGAGATTTCACCCAATGAGGTACCAACACGCCAAGTATTCAAGAATCACAAAAGTACAATTTACTCGATCCAAATATAGCATCAAATCAATAGGAATGAACACCACACATAAACAGGGAGTAAAAGGATACAGACAGCTCTCAAGAGCCCATTTCTTCTTTTGCAGTACTTGATCCAGCTCGTTGACTCTCCCGTCAAACGCTTAAAGAACAAACGTGACCGTAGACCCCACTTTACCCCAAATTCCGTCCACCACACATACCCCTTACCGGGCCCGACACCAAACAGAATAGAGGTGGTAATACTCGAGTATATCGAGAAATCCAGAATCTCCAATACCCAAGATTCCCCAGAAACAATCCCCAATGGCTTGTCATTTTCCTCGACTAAGCCCTTGCTTGCTCGATTCAATTGACTACCAATGAGGTTGAGCTCAGATTTAACAGGAAAGGTCGTTGGATACATGTCCAAACTGACATCAGATCAGGCACAACCAAGAGATTCTAGTTATACAGTAAACAGTCAAATAAGCAAGAGAGAGAACGAGCGTGATAAAGTACACCCTCGTCTCATCCAGGAATAAACAGAAATCACAGTCATTCAAGTCACAGATTTCAAGTACAAGTAAAGCAAGGAAGCAACAATCATGTGAGTGGTACACTCACCGGTTCAAATAAAGTTAACTTCAAACGTTTCCTCCCGAGGTACGCCTTGAATCACCGGCACGTCCTACGAACAACCAAGAAAAACAATTGAGACTCGATTACGAAGTTGTTATACCTATTCAATAAACTACTAATGCAAGGCAAAAATATAGCTTGAGACTGAAAATAAGTAACAATTGGTGCTAAAGCATAAACGACCCCAAAGCCTTTCATTTCTACCCAAAATCCACCTAAACTCAAAGGAACCAAATGGCCTCTATATTTGGACAGCACCTCTCCTTAAATTCCATACTTTTCCATCCTACACTTACCACCAACATTCATTCAAAACAGCCGCAATTACACACAAAAATCATAGGCTATTAAACACACTTCCTTAGGGTCACAACACCCTTCACATATAACCGTTAGATATCTCCACAACCAATCACAATAAAGCCCCAAATTAGCAACCCTAATCTGAAATTTACACCCACATGCTGAAATTTTCTTTAGGCAAGTCCATCTAGCACATAATACTCTAATTTATCACATAACAAACTAGCAAACCATGGCCAATCATTAATCATCACATGAGGGCAGAAAATTCACCATAAAAACTGAAATTTACCATAACTCTACCTCAAACCATGAACTTTCTCACAAAACTACATATTTAACAACTCTAATCCACTAATTTGCAATTATTAAGAGCAAAGAGGAATTTCTAGGTAAGTTACCTTTGGAACCTTAAGGAAGATGGTAGCTTAGGGTTTCTTCTTCCAAAATCACTCCACAAAACCTCTAAACCTTCTTAGTGAGTAACTTTTGTGGAGTAGTTTGCAATTTAATCGGTTGGAACTCAAGATTTGGACAAGAAATTGAAGAACAAGATGAACTTTCTCTCCCTTTCTCTCCCTCAAAGGTTTGGCCAAGCTTGAAGAAAAGTGAAGATGATTTTGGTAAAATTTGATTTTTAGTAAAGGTAAAGAAAGGTTGGTCAAAGTCCACATCCATTGATTTCATGACACTTGGCTTTTCCTATGTTTATTCTCATGCCTTTGTCTTCCAAGACGAACCTATATAGCTAACCTCTAATTATCTCCTAACACCTTGTAAATAATATCCTTTATGCAAAACTTCACTTAGTCGTCAAAATTTATCGCAATTAACGCACTAGTAGGTCCCACGTCCAATATACCCTACTAACGTAACATGAACTAACTTATACTAGGAAAATGATTTAAAAACTATACTCACTTATAAAAATATCTAGGAAATTAGTCTAATAAAGGAAAATATAGAAAATGTGTGAGGACTCGAAAATTTTCTTATTTTATCGTATATTACTAGCTTATTTAAATATTTATTCACCCGTTTTCTCCGAATAATTTATTTCAACCATTTTAAATCCATTTATATGAAAACAATGTCTCACTTACGTTTTTAAAACGTTTCGTTAGAAAATTTATTTTTCGAAAGCTCGTTTAGTTAGGAATAACGAGTTCACATTTTTTTTTCGAGGTAATAATTGAATCGAGAGTGTAATAATAATTTTGGAGAATTAAGAATGATCAATAGTAGACCAAGAAAAGTTAATTGAGAGATTAGATGTGAGTGAGTTAAAAATTAAGCTTATACCGCTCGCGCGTCGATAGTTTTCCGAAAGACGCGTCGATACAAAATTAATTGGTGATTTGAGGAATTAATACTAGACTCATGTGAGGAGTCATGTTTTTATTTCTAAAATAGTTATTTTCATGATTAATTACCCTAGTATTGGTTAGTATATTATCGTTACAAAAATTTCTTAGAAATTACGCGTTATCGCGCGCGAGTCGGAAGTTCGCTTTTTCACGCGCGCGACTAATTGGAGGACTTTAGAAATTTATTTTAGACTACTAAGAGTGAATAATAATAGTGTTATAGGAAGTACATTAAAGGTTTAGTGCACAAGTGAAACGAACTCGAGAGAAAACGGACACGAAACGCGCGTGTGCGTACACTATTTAAAGTTGACTTTTGGCTCAAATTTGAACCACCAATCACCAAGCTTCTCCAAGAAGCTTTAGAAATCAGATCACTCTCTCTCTCTTCTCTCATTCTTGGTCGGCCAAGCTTCGAAGGGAAGAAGGAGGAAACCCAACTTCATCGTGCACCATTTTTGCTCCAATCTTGCACCCAAAAACACTATCCAACTTGCAAATCACTTGGAGATTCACTTGGACTAGGAAGGAAGCATCTTTCTCACGGTTTTCTTGGGCCTTGGAGGTGAAAAAATTTCTGATTTATCATCAAAGCAAGGAGGTAATCATCCAAACCATCCGATCTTCCATCTTTAGCTTTAGTGGGTTTGATATTGGCCATGAAGCTTGTAGCTTCATTGTGGGTGTTGTTATTTGGTTGTAAATGATTGGAGTGGACTCTATGAAATCCCACAATGGATGTATTGGACTGATATGATGATATAGTGGTTGGTTTGAGTTGTTTTAGTGTTGTTTAAGTTAGTTATGGGTAGAGAATTGAAAGGAAAGTTGAGGAAAATTTCAGTTGGTAGCTGACCAATTCTGCTCTGCTTTTGCCGAGCCTTTGATTCGAAATTTGGTGACCAAATGACCTTGAATCTGATGTAGATATGTTGTGTAGAATGTGTGGAAAGTTTCCACCAAAAATCACTTGATTTGGTTGAGAAAAAGTTGAGTTTTGGGCAAGAACAAAACTGGAAAATCGTATAACAGGGGCCCTCTGGCAGTGAACGTTGAACGATCATAACTCTTTACTCGGATGTCAAAATCAGGTGTTGTTCATGGAATTTGAAACTAGATATCCATAGTTTTCTAACGGTGTATCATGCACCTTTTAATTCTAAGTGAGTCATCTGTAGTGACTAATCAAAGTCGACTGCTCTCTTCTGCCAGTGCAACCGAGAAAATTGTAGAAGCTGCAACTTGTAGCTCCATTTTCTCTTATTTTCAAACTGAATTTCAGAACGACTCTTTCTGATGAAATGTAGCCTTTTGAATTTAGTTTCCAACACCACAAACTATGTCCAATTCCAAGTTGAATTGAGTGAGATATAGTCCAATTCCCAAACTGTTCCAAATCTGGAAAACCCTAATTTTGGCTAGCCGAATGGCCTAGCTTGAATTGGGACTTGTTATTTTGAAACTTTTGGTGCCAATCACCTACCAAATGTATATTGGATGTTTCTTAGACCGTTTTTTTCATAAATGAGCCAGATTTGAATCATTTTCATTGGGTAAAATGTTTGAAAAAGAAAAAGGAAGCAAGGAGACAAATTTGTCTTGGAAATTCCTTAAACTTTGGTAGTTTTGTTAACTACCTTCCCGTGTGAAATTTCAAATGAAATTTGGTAGAGGAGTATTCCTCATATGGAAGTTTTATTGTACAAATTTTGGTGTCATTCTAAGACTGTTTTGAGATACAAATGATAGGCCAAAGTTGTCTTCAAAATCTGGAAAATTTTACCAATAGTCTTCCTTTTGGGTCAACTTTGAGCTGCTATATTTTGGCACTCAAAACTCCGAATTTAGCTCCGTTTTCTGTGTTTGAAACTTTGTTTAAAACTCTCATTTTAGTTCAAATTTCAGAGGCTATTTCACATTCTGTGAATTTTTCCGAATTTCCAAAGTTTACCGAAAAACAAGACTAAAACTGTCTTGTGAGCCTATAGCAGCCACTTTGGGCTGAAATTTGAGTGTCTTCCATTTTGAATCTTGGAAAAGTGTCTTCTAGGAACTTTTAGTACTTTGAAACTAGTTTCCAACGGTACCAAGTTTTCTAATTTTGGGCCTTCGGAGTGTAAGATATCATGTTTCAAAGATTGCTCCTTAAAACTGAAATTTTCGAACTTGATAAGAAATGAGTTTTTGGAAACTTTTCTCTATCCTTTGATAATGATTAATCGTTTTAAACTCGATTTTGTGAAGGAAATCAGTTTTTCTTGTGTTAATAAATCCTCACTTTTGAACCTTTATTTTGAGTGGTTAAGGTTCGTGTTTGAGGTATCAACTAGTCAAATTAAGTGTGCCTTCTTTCTTGATTAATACATGATTGTGAGTGAGAAATATTTGTTAATTGTCTAGGTGCTCAAGGAGATTTCGAAGGGAATCTCGGTGCGGACACCTAAAGCTTTGTTTGCTCACTTATTTTGAATCGGTGAGTGTCAAGTGTGTGAGACCCTGAAATTTTACTTTTCTTTATAACCCTTATGTGAACTCACTTACCTTTGATTCTTGGTTGCTTTAATGGTTGAATTTGAGTCAAGGGAGTGAATTTTGTTAAGAAAAGTTTTATAATCTCAAGTTGTTAGAAAATCTAGAATTTTCGCAGGAGGCTTTGCGCAACTTTGGGAAATGGGCTATAACTTCGTATAGGAAAGTCGGAATTGAGTTCCGTTTGTTGCGTTTGAAACTAGACTCAGAGGGCTTCCTACAGTGTAAAATTTAGAGTTTGAATCAATGTCTATGAATTCTAGGAAATTGGCAAAGTTGACTGAAATTCTGCCCTGCACAAGTAAAAATAGGAATGTTGTAGTAGCTTATGGCTCAATTTGGACTAATTTATGAATTAAATCTCTTTGAAGTGTCTTCTAAAGATTCTTAGTATTTGAAGTCTAGTTTTTAACAAGCCCAGTTCTATAAATTTTTGATATTTATAAGTCAAGTTATAATTTTTCTAAAGGAATGGTATAAGTTAGGGTTTTTGTGCATACTAGGGTTTTGGTGTGTGTTTTTGTGTGGCATTTTGGTAGTGTGATCGTGAGGACTTGTAAAATTCCTCATATTTTCTTAAAAATTCTCTTTTATTTGGAATCCATTATTTTACAATAGCTTTACTACTCATTCACTTCCTCCTTAGTTACAATTAATCATAGAACCAAGGGTTTTTCCTTTACTTTCATCGTTAAGGTAAACTAGGGTTTTTACGTCTTTTGGTAGTGTGATTAATCGGTGTGGAGTGTGTACTCAATTTGATGATTAAGAGTGAGTTTTAGATAAGAGAAAGTGGTGTGATTAGAAGTGATAATAATAAGTTAGTGAATCATAAGTTAAAACCCTAGTACGCGCGATTTAAGGAAAATCGGTTTGAACCGACGGTACCGTTCGCTACCGATTGAGTGCACCACTTGAACACTACTTTATTACTTTAATCTCCTTGTTATTAATTGAACAAAATCAGCCTTAAATATCTCCTCTAATCAGCCGAAATTATTGACTAATAAAAGAGAGGAAAAGAAAAAAAATTGAGCTTTGATCCTACGGCGACACTTGTCGGAAATCTACCCAACTTTGACCCAAGTTTCTTACCTTTACTAAAACTCAAAATTTGACCAAAGTTTCCTTCACTTTCTTGTCTTCTTGGCCGAAAATAGGGAGAGGAAAAAAGAGAGAAAACTTCATCTTGCATCTTCAATTTCTTCCTCAAATCTTGAGTTCTAACCGTTAAAATTTCAAACTACTCCATAAAAGTTACTCACTAAGAAGGTTTAGAGCTTTTGGTGGAGTGATTTTGGAAGAGGAAACCCTAAACTACCATCTTTCTTAAGGTTCCAAGGTAACTTGTCTAGAAATTCCTCTTTGCTCTTAATAATTGTAAATTGGTGGATTAGAGTTGTTAAATATGTAGTTTTATGAGAAATTTCATGGGTTGAAGTAGTGTTATGATAAATTTCAGTTTTTATGGTGAATTTTCTGCCCTCATGTGATGATTAATGATTGGCCATGGTTTGATAGTTTTGTTATGTGATAAATTAGTGTATTATGTGCTAGATGGACTTGCCTAAAGAAAATTTCCAGCTTTAAGGTTGAAACTGCCCTGTTCTGACCTGTTTAATTCGTCCATGTTAGAAGCCTAATTAGGATTAGGTCAAAACATAAAAGTTGTAGGAAATGGTGTTAACTAGCTGCCTACAAAATTTCAAATCAATTGGAGCATGGTATCATGTGAAATGACAAAAATACCCTTGACTGCCAAATGTACTGTTTTGTGGACAGTGTTCTGTTTTCTCTGAGATTGCATATTTTGACCTTGAAAATGAACGAATTGGGTGTTTATGTCTTCATAGGAAATGTAGTACTCTGTCTTAGCTTCGAAATGGTATAAAGTGTACCCCAATCCGATAAGCGTAGCTTTGGTTGTGACCGAAACACCAAGAGATGTCAAACGTGTTATTTTGTTATTTGTCTTGAACATTAGTTCCGGTCGCATTGCTAGCATTATTTTGTAATTGAATGAAATTGAGCCAAGTGAAAGGCTATTGTGGTAAGATTATTTGTGTGTGATTTTTGGGCTGAATTGAGAAAAATAATGAAGCCATAAATGGCTGGAAAATAGCGAAATACAAGGGGCATGCTGTCCAAAATTTTAGGGCTATTTGACTCCTTTGAGGTTGGGTTGATTTTGACTAGAAATGAAGGGGTCTAGGGTTGTTCATGTTTTAAGACCAACCGCTACCTTTTTACTCCAAAGCCACATTGTTATTTCTTTGCCCTAGTAGTTAACTTGACTCGGCCTACGACTTGTGGTCGAGTCTCATTTGTGCATTCCGTTTCTTGGGTTTGTGGATGGGGAAACTATAATTGTTTTACCTTGGTTGTTATTAGGACGTGACGGTGACCAAAGCCATCCTTTGGGAGGAAACGTTTGAAGTTATTTTTGCTTGAACTGGTGAGTGTACCACTCCCCTGATTTGTTGCTTAACTGGTTTATTTGTACTTGAAATCTGTGACTTGAATGACTATGAACTCTGTTTATTCTGAATGAGACGAGGGTGTACTTTATCACACTCGTTCTCTTGCCTGTGTGATCATTTACTGTATGAAATTGAATCTGTTATTTGTGTCTGTTCTGACGTCGTTTGGAGGCTTGTATCCAACGACCCTTCTATGACCTCTGAGCTCAAATCCTGTGGCTAGTTACTCGAGTCGAGTCGGCAAGGGCCTTGTCAATTAGATAACGAGCCACGATAGTCTGTTTCTGGGAAATCTTTGGGTATTGGAGACTCAGGATTTGCGGTATACTCGAGTATTACCACCTCTGTTCTGTGTGTGATGTTCGGGCCGGCAAGAGGTTTGTTCGGTGGACAGAATTTGATGTCAAGTGGGGACTACGGTCATGTTTGTTTCTTTCGAACGTTGACGGAGCGTCAACGAGTTGGGATCAAGTATTGCAACGGGAATTTGGCTCTTGAGAGCCACCTGTATCCTTTCTATCTGAAGTGTTTGTTCATTTCCTTATATGATGTGTATATGTGCCTTAAAAGTGAAATGTCATGATTCTTGACTACTTGTACTTGTGGTACCTCATTGAGCGTAAGCTCACCCCGTTCCCGTTATCTTTGTTTCCTTACAGGGTTTAATATTTTGAGAGCTATGATTTTTGAAGAAAGAGTCGAGCTAGTGTAGACATTCTTTTGATCATGCTCCTTTGTAACTGAAACCCTAATTGTATTTTGTATACGTATGGTTACTATGGCTTGTATTTCAAGTTAACTTGCTGAAGACTCTGATATATAGATGCATATAAGTGTGTAATCAAGTGTTTCAAGCATATTCATTTGAGATTGTACGTTTCTATGGTTATGTAAACTTTCTTGTATCCATTGGGGATATCGAGCGAGTGTGAAGCTTGAACGAGGAAGAAACATTTGGTCGGATTATGACGTGGCCACGGTCCTTTGCGCTTTTCGATGATTCGTTTTCTCGAAATTCTTTGGACCGTTTGGTAAGGTTTATGAATGATTTGATCTGTAATCCTGGCGAGAGCTGGGCAGACGGTCCGCCGACCCTTTGGTTCGCCTTAGGAGGAGGTGGGGCTGTCACAAAATGCATGACTTGTTGTGTTTACTTGATTTATCTGCTTATATACGTGAATATCACTTGGTGAGACGAGTGTGTACTTTATCGCACTCGCTCTCCTTTACTCAAACTTTACTTACATTAAACTTGATTTTCAAAGTCGATTGGAGTGAATCTCATCGGTAAAATATACTTGTTTACGTGTGCATGTCGTGTTGTCATGCGTGTCGTGTTGTCATGCGTGTCGTGTTGTCGAGTGGAGTGAACCTCCTCGACTTATGGGACGCCCAATTCTCTTAGCTAATCTTGCAACTCGGGCCGGCATGAGCTTGGTTGAGAAGTTTGATAAACCAAGAGAATAACAAAACAAAATTTGATCTTTTGAGATCTTGTTCGGCATACTCGTCAAGTATCGCCTTTTTTCGCGCGTGTTTGGTTACGGATCCGAGAGGGTGGAATGTTGGCTGGAGGTAGTAAGTGGAGCTTCTACGGACTTCAAAACTGTGACGCCTCCACTTCTCCCTAAGGCGAACCAGAGGGTATTCACGGGACGCCTGCCTAGCTCTCGCCAGGACTCAAGGCAATTTCCGATCAAACTTAATGAAATACTAGCCATCCACGAAGTAGAGTAAGAAAATGCAGAAAACTTTCAAACTTAATAATATATCATAATCATTCAATCCTTACATCGGATTTCCAAAAGTTACATCAAATCCCAAATTATACAATAATCCAGAGTCTAGCCATGTACATTGAAAAAACCCTTATACAAAAGTACATCACAAGGGGTTTTCTTCAAGTTCACTCCCATCCATCCCTGTTAAGGAAAACAAATCTACAGGGTGAGCAAAATGCTCGTGAGGCCAAGAACACACATGCAAGCACATAGTCCAAGTAGCACGTCCAAATAATAGGTCAATTGATAAAGTACGAGTAATTAACAATTTTAATGAAATGTAAACAGAAAACAATTCAAGGATATGGTAGCTCTCAGGAGCTTAAGTTCCACTTGCTTTGCCAGGGTCATTCGTATACCTTCCCGCGATGACTCTCCGTCAACCGGGTCGGTATTTCCAATCCGTAGATCTCCACTTACTTCTCATATCCATCCACCGTACACTGCACCGGGCTCGCACAACATTTATAAGACGATACTCCACAAGTATGCCAAGCGAGACCTCTTCGATAGGTTTAAGTTTATCATGTAATTCTCATGGCTCACCGAGATTCCCGACCAAGCCCCTGCCGGCTCGAGTCCCAAGGTCGGCCTATGAGTTTGGGCGTCCCCCATGTAACATTTGTATGTCGAGGAGATTCACTCCAGCGACATATGCAGCCATAACATACAAATTCGTGTCATTAAAGCATTTGATATATCCAAGCATTTGATAATTTCAAGCATTTGATATATTCCAGCATTTCAAGCATGAGTTATTCATTTCAAATGAGAACGAGTGCGATAAGGTACACACTCGGCTCCATTTTCAAAATCTCAAGTCATGGATAACAAGTAAGCATATATCAAGTTCACAGGAGTTCAAGTAATCATGCACTTGACACTCACCAAGTAAACAAGAAGGAATGTCACTCGAGATTCAAGCGTTCACCGTGGGATCCTCTTGAAGGTCCTCTTGAGTGCCTGAACAATTAATAATAATCTATCACTCATAAACCCCAATTATCAAGGAAGATTGTATACTTGTACAATCTGAGAAAATTTTATGAAAATGAGCCCTATTTATTCGTAAATCGAGACTCAAAGGTGGGGTTTTAAAGCACAAGAGAAATCGAGTTTTCACCTTTGAAATCAAGTGTAAAAACGTTCAAGTGATATCGAGGGAAAAAGGAGAATTCGAAAACTCCATTTCCTTAAGTTTCGAAAATTTCAGCTTTGATACGAGATCTTTGAAAAATCGTATCTCACTCATTACAAGTCCAAAATTGGAAAACTTGGGTACCGTTGGAAACTAATTCTAAAGTACTAAAAGTTCCTAGAAGACACTTTTCCATGATTCCAAATGGAAGATATCCAAAACTCAGCTCAAAATTGCTGCCTTAAGCTTACTAAGACAGTTTTGGGTTGGTTTTTGGCCAACTTTGAAAATTCGGCATAATTCATAGAATTTGAACTAGCCTCTCAAATTCGAAACTCAATTAGAATTACAATCCACGTTTAAAATAAATAAGTGGAACAAGAATTGGAGTTTTGAGCACCAAGGTATGGTGGCTCAAAGTTACTAAAATTTCCTCGCTAAACAAGGTTTTCCAAACTAAAACCATGAACTTTGGGACTTCGGTTGAACATCGAAATGAACTCGGAATGGCACCCAATTTTTCAGAATTATACTACCATATGAGGGATATTCCTCTATCGAATTTCATGGAAAAATACGTACGGGAAGTTGGTTAACCCAATCACGAAAGTTCCAAAAGTTCCAAGGTAAATCTGCCTTGGTCGTTCCGTTTTCCGTTTTCAAAACGTTTGGTCAACCAAGTATCTCAAACACGGTCCATTTGCATAGACAAGGTCTAAGAAACATCCAAGATGCATTTGGTGGGTGATTAACACCAAGAATTTCGAAACAACAAGTCCCAATCAAGATTTAGACATTTACTAGCCAAAAGAGGGTTTCAAATCATTGGGGTCAGTTTCAGATTTCGGCCACAACTCACTCAATTCAACTTGGAATTGAGCGTAGTCAGTGGCGTTGAAATTAGATTTCATAAATCTACAATTTCTCAGAAGAAATCGTTTTCAAAATCTGTCCAAAACTAGCTCATATTTTGAGCATCAATTCGCTGCTCAAACAGAGCTCCCAGTGTAGACGCGAAACAGGACAGTCATGTTCAAACGATTGGTATGGACTACTCAGGTGGAATCAGAATGTGAATTTTATACCGTTGGAAATCTGGGAATGTGTACTTGGCAGTGCCACAAACGACACTCTATTTCGACATCGGAGCAAAAAGTTATATCCAAAACAAAAACACTGCCAGAGCAGTTACGGGAAAATTTCCAGTTTTTGCTGACTTCCGAAAACACATCATTTGGCCAACCAAATCATGAAATTTTTTGATGAAACTTTCTACACATCCCACACAACATGTATACATCATAACCAAGTCATTAGAACCACAAAAATTTGCCCTAAGGGCACGGACATTCACAGGGGCAGAAATGGAAAAATTCTTCCCTTCACCTCCTTTGAGCTATCATCCATAATATCACTTATTTCTACTAATTTAAGCACTAAACCAACATTAACAACTTCAAAACACCACAAATCAGTCCAACAAG
This sequence comes from Coffea humblotiana, assembly GCA_023065735.1. Taxonomy (NCBI): domain Eukaryota; kingdom Viridiplantae; phylum Streptophyta; class Magnoliopsida; order Gentianales; family Rubiaceae; genus Coffea; species Coffea humblotiana. The sequence continues at coordinate 59,272 of JACYVW010000085.1, read as the reverse complement.
CCATAGTGGGAGTTCATAGAGCCCACACACCAAATTTCCACATAAATAAAGCTACCCATAAGAAATTATGAACTCATAAGTGCTAAACAACTTCCATAAGTCAAGATTTGCAAGGTTGATCGTCACTTACTTTCCTAGATGTTCAAGGCAGAAATTTCGGTCCTCCTTAGCTCAAGAAAAACCGTGGATTTGAAGCTCTTTTGTAGCTTGAGTTGCTCTCCAAGTAGGGGTGAGCAAATTCGGTTCATACCGAATTCATAACCGATTTCAAATTCAATTCGGTAATTTGAAATCGGGTATTTGGTAATTTTGGTACAAATTCGGCACATACCGAATTCACCGAATTGTAATATGGTATGAAATAGGTAATGAGATTATGAATTTGGTAATAACCGATTTCGCATTCAAATTCGGTAATTGAAATCGGGTACCGCATTACCGCATTCGAATTACCAAATTGGTATATAAAATTATATAATATATAGATAAATGCTATTTAGTATTAGTATATACTACTAATACTTTATTATATTATATAGGTAAATGCTATTAATAATAATTAGTATATGGTATTATCATCATACCATGTACTTATAATAATAATAATATATAATAATGTACAATATATTATTTTAGTATTTGTTAATTGTTATATGACTATAATAATACATAACATGATAACAATATAAGATAACTATAATACTTATTATTTTATACATGAGTAACATGACTAGAATTAGATAATAATTAATACATATATGTATAATACTAAATATTAAACAATAAACATAATTAGTAATTAGAATTTATATATTGGTAATTTGATATATCATTCATGTTTGAAACTTTGAATTATTGAATATTTGAATGCGTAATCTGTAACTTGCAAGTATTAGTGTACTCTACATATTTAACATAAAATTCATATTATCTATTCACTAATCTTAATTCTTAAGGCTTTAAGTATAGATAAGACAACTAAGCAGTTAGCAGTGTAAGTAAATGCATATGAATTACAAATCAATGTATTAGTGTATTGACTTTCACAATAACATATATAAGTAAATAAGTTTTATTTTGATTGGAAATAAATTATAAGTTTGTAACTAATATAACTTATCACTAATCATTGTAATTTGTAAGTTTGTAACTAATATTACTTATTATTAATCATTGTAAATTATAAATTCATAAATTATCACCAATCATTATACAGTCTAAGGTTTATTCTAGTTTGAATTAATCACTTTTATGTGTTCCTTAAATCATAGACTAAGGATTCTAGGTATAAGTGATCAAATAAATGCCAATTAAACTACAAAATGATTAGAACATAAGTAATGTGTTCAATTATGAATAAATTTGAGGATCAAAATTCGTAATAATTTTTAAATCATTGAGGAGCATAATGAATGTATTATAATTTAGGAGCCCCAATTTGTAAATTAAAAATTACACAATCACTTCGGGTAAATTTGGGAAAAGTCGGATTTCAGCTAATAGATGAATTTGGGAAAAAGTTTTGAAGTTTTTTTTTTAATAATAGATGAATTCGGTTAAACCGAATTCATTAACCGTTTTCGAATTTGAAATCGGTTGCGGTAATGAATTCGGTTATGTCCAATTCGGAATTGAAAACGGTTTAGATTTCTAGAGATAGAATAACCGAATTCACCGAATTCAGTGCACCGAATTACCGAATTTGCACCGAATGCACACCCCTATCTCCAAGTGTTTAGCAAGTTGTAATGTAAAATTTGAAGTGATTTGGTGAAGATTTGAAGGTGAAATGAAGAAGAAATGTGGGCTGTTTTTCTTCCTTGGATGGCCGGCCAGAAGAGAGAGGGAAATGGAGAGTTTTGGTGTTGCAATGAAGCTTCCTTGAGAAGGTAAAATGTATGGCTAAGAATGCCTCAAAAGTCAACTCTCTCCCCGCGCGCACACGCGCCGCGTTTCGTGCTCGATTCCGCTCGAGTTTATTTCACTTGTGCGCTAAACCTCTAGTGCACTTCTATTCATACTATTATTATTCACTCTTAATGGTCCTAAAAATAAGGGTCTAAAGTCCCTCAATTAATCGCACGGCGTGAAATCGCGTACTACCGATTTGTGCGCGGTAAAGTGAATTTTCAAGAAATTCTTATAACCGATAGTATCACTAACCTAATAATTGAACACTTAAACATAAAAATACCTATTTAAAACTAATATACAAGTCTCCAATTTTCCAAACTTATTGTATCCTCGAATCGATTATTATTTCCAACGCGCTTTTACTATTCACACTTAACGAGTTTCCAAAAATTAAAATTTTGAAACAGGTCACTTTAAAAATATAACTAGGCTATAGATCCATGTAATTAGGTCTAAAAAGGTTAGAAAATAATATTCGGTGGCAATTGGCCAAATAAATAATTAAATAAGCTAGAATTAGGAGTTTAAAATAAGAAAATTTGCGAGTCTCACAAAAATCTACCCGGTTGACGGAGTGTCAACTCGTGGAGGTAGTGGATCGAGCATTGGCAAAAGCATGTGGAAATTAGCTCCTGAGAGCTCTTGTATCCTACTCAAGTGTGTTTTAATTGTTAATTGTCAATTACTTGACTTTATTGCTTTATTTATGGCATAAATGTTATTGATACTTGAACTACGTACTTGCATGACTTTCTTGGCCTCATTGAGTTATTGGCTCATCCCATTAGTTTGTTTTCCTTAACAGGAACCGGAATGGTAGAAGTTAAGGAAATGCTGACTTGAGGCACTTTTGTATTAGTGTTTTGATTGTAATCGACTAGACACTTTTGGATGTTGTATATTTTGGGGAAAGTAATTGTAAGTTAGAAATTGTGATGTAAGACTGAATATTTATGTATGGAAATGACTTCGTACCTTTATTCCGACTTTCATTGTTAGTATTAGACTTTAACTTTGAATTGGAATTGTCTCGAGTCCTGGCGAGAGTTAGGCAGGCATCCCGCAGATACCCTTGGGTTCGCCCTTGTTAGAAGTGGGGGCGTCACAAAACGTATGTAAGGAAATAAAATAATGACTAGAAAATAAGAAAATTTTCGGGTCCTCACACTCTCTCTGTGAGGACTCGTAAAAGTTATCTATTTTAAACTCCTAATTCTATCTTATATAATTATTTATTTGGCCAAATATTTCGAATATTATTTTCTAACCTTTTTAGACCTAATTACATGGATTTATAGCTTGGTTATATTTTGAAGTGACTCGTTTCAAAATTTAATTTTTTGAAGGCTCGTTAAGTGTGAATAGTGAATGCGCGTTTGAAAATAAAAATCGATTCGAGAATACAATAAGTTTGAAAAAATTGGAGACTTGTACATTAGTCCTAAAGTGGTTAATTTTAAGTTTAAATACTCAAATGATAGTTAGTTTATACTATCGTTATAAGAATTTCTTAGAGATTTCGCGTAATCGCGCACAAGTCGGAAGTTCGCGTTTTCGCGCGCGTGACTAATTGGAGGACTTTAGAAATTATCTCTAGACTATTAAGAGTGAATCATATTACTATGAAAATAAGTGCATTAGAGGTTTAGTGCACAAGTGAAACAAACTCGATAGGAATCGAGCATGAAACGCGCGAGTGTGCGCGCGGGGAGAGAGTTGACTTTTTGGGGCAATCTTAGCCACTCATTTTAGCTTCTTAAGGAAGCTTCATTACAACACAAAACCCTCTCTCTTAAGCTCAAGAACAGCCGGCCAAAGGAGAAGAAAAACAACTCCAAAGTTCTTCAAAATTTTCCTTCATTTTACCTCCAAACTTCCACCAAATCACATCAAAATTTAACCACTCTTAGCTAAGCACTTGGTTATCATCTTAAGCTACAAAAGGAGCATCATTTCCACGGTTTTGCTGAGCTTAAGGAGGCCGAAAATTTCTGCTAGAATCATCAACTAAGGTAAACGGCGATCAACCTTGAAAATCTTGGTTTATGGAAGTAGTCTTGCACTTATAAGTTCATATGATCATGTGGGTAGCTTTATTTATGGTGAAAATTGTTGTGTGGGCTCTATGAATTCCCACTATGACTTGTTGGACTGATTTGTGGTGTTTTAATGTTGGTTTAGTGCTTAAATTAATAGAAATAAGTGAGATTTTGAAGGATAGTTCAAAGGAGGTGGAGGGAAGAAATTTTCCGTTTCTGCCCCTGTGTTGTCCGTGGCCTTTAGGGCGAATTTTTGTGGAGCTAATGGGTTAGTTATGATGTTTATATGTTGTATGAGATGTGTAGAAAGTTTCATCAAAAAATTCCATGATTTGGTTGGCCAAATGTTGAATTTTCGTAAGACAGCAAAACTGGAAAATTTCCCGTCACTGCCTTGGCAGTGTTTTTGTTTCGGCTGTATCTTTTTCCTCCGATGTCGAAATCGAGTGCCGTTTACGGAACTGGAAACTAGACATTCCCATATTTCTAACAGTATAAAATTCATGTTTTGATTCCATCCGAGTGATCCGTACCAACCTTGTAAAGCGGACTGTTCTGTTTCTTGTCTGCACTGAATGCCCTGTTTTGAGCAGCGACTTGATACTCAAATATTAGCTATTTGTGGACCTATTTTGAAAACGATTTCTTCTAAAAAATTGTAGCCTCATGAATCTCGTTTTCAACTCCACTGACCACGTTCAATTCGGAGTTAAATTGAGTGAGTTGTGGCCGAAATCCAAAACTGACTCTGAGGTTGAAAACCCTCTTTTTGGCTAGTTCACGCCTTCACTTTGTTTGGGACTTGTTATTTCGAATTTCTTTGTGTTAATCCCCTAACAAATTGCACTTTGGATGTTTCCTAGACCTCTTCTTCATAAATGAATGATGTTTGAGGATTTTCATTGGCCAAATGTTTGGAAAAGAGAAAAACACAAGTACAAGGCAGATTGCCTTTGGAATTTTTGGAAACTTTAGTGGCTTTGTTCATTAGCTTCCCGAATGAATTTTTCCATGAATTTTGAGAGAGGGATAGCCCTCATATGGAAGTATAATACTGACAAATTTGGTACCATTCCAAGTCCGTTTCAATGCCCAACTAGAGTCACAAATTTCCAGCTTTAAATCTGAAAATTTGTCCAGTGAACCTCATTTTTCACCAACTTTGAGCAAAACTCCGATTCTTGTTCCATTTTTTGGATTTTAAACCTTGTTTGGTATTCTAGTTGAGTTCCAAATTTCAGAGGCTAGATCGAATTCTGTGATTTTTTCCGAATTTTCAAAGTTAGCCGAAAACCAACCCAAAACTGTCTTAGTAAGTTTAAGGCAGCAACTTTGATCTGAGTTTTGGATATCTTCCATTTGGAATCGTGGAACAATGTCTTCTAGGAACTTTTAGTACTTTGGAAATAGTTTCCAACGGTACCAAGGTTTCCAATTTTGGACATACGGAGAGTGAGATACGACTTTTCAAAGATCGAACCTCAAATCTGAAATTTTCAAACTTGACGGGAATAGAGTTTTTGAAACTCTTCCCTATCCTTCAATACTAATTGACCATTTTGGACTTGTCTACATGAAGTAAATCTGTTTTTCCTTGTGTTAATAAACACTACTTTTGAACCTTGAATTTTGAGCAAATAAAGCCCCATTCCATGGTATTTTCTAGATTGTACAAGTGTACAATCCCTCCCTTGATAAGAAAGGATTTTTTTAGTAATAGTGTGTAATAGATAACTATTGTTTGCTCAGGTACTCAAGGAGACCTTCACGAGGATCTCGAGGGGAACATCTAAAGGCTTGTTTTCGCACTCACTCTCTTATTTTGATTGGTGAGTGTCAAGTGCATGAATTTGTTGCTAAGTGGTTAACTGTTTCTTATCTATTATGTGAAATTTGAAATTTTGGGACGAGTGTGTACTTTACCGCACTCGTTCTCTTTGAAACGAAATTATATTCGTATTTTGTTATGTGAATTCATATTCGATTTGTACATAGTAATGTGGATGTGATTGGTATTTGTGATTTGTATATGTAATTCGTATTTGTGATTCCTATTTGGAATCGTCGATTTGAGCGTTGCTCATCGACTTATATTCGTATTCGGGGGACGCCCAAACTCGTTGTTGCGAATCGAGCCAGCATGGGCTTGGTCGATAAGCTTAGCAAACCATGAGATATTCGTAGAGCATGATCTACTGGAGAGATCTTGCTCGGCATTACTCGTGCAGTATTGCCATGATATACTCGAGTATTATCAAAAATTTTGATGAGCGGGCCCGGCAAGGGGGTGTAATGGTGACGGGATTTGAAGAAAAGTGGTGTATCTACGGATTTGATACTTATGTGATTGACGGAGTGTCAACATGAGATGTGATCAAGACTCCGACTCGACTACGTGGAATTTAGCTCCTGAGAGCTACAGTATCCTTGAATTGTTTCTGTTTACATTTTATTGAAATTGTTTATTTCTTGCATTTTATCGATTGACCTATTATTTGGGCTTGTTACTTGGACTATGTGCTTGCATGTGTGTTCTTGGCCTCACGAGCGTTTAGCTCACCCTTTAGTTTGTTTTCCTTAACAGGAACCCGATTGGAAGGAGTTAAGCAAATGCCGACTTGAGGCACTTTTGTATTAGTTTTTTGATTGTAATCGACTAGACATTCTTGAATGTAGTATATTTTGGGGAAAGTGATTGTAAATTTGAAATTGTGATGTAAGACTGGATACTTATGTATGGAAATGATTTCGTACCTTTATTCCGACTTTTGTTGTTAGTACTAGACTAGGTTTGAATTGGATTTGTTTCGAGTCCTGGCGAGAGTTGGGCAGGCGTCCCGCGGATACCCTTTAGTTTGCCTTAGGGAGAAGTGGGGGCGTCACACTCCCCCTTAAAAGAATTTCGTCCTCGAAATTTCTCACCTTGATTATCAAACAGCTCAGGGTATTTCTTTTGCATCTCTTCTTCCACTTCCCAAGTTGCATCTTCTACTCCGTGAATTCTCCACAAGATCTTCACCAATGGGATTTGCTTGTTTCTCAACTCCTTAACCTTTCGGTCGAGGAATTGCACAGGTTTCTCCTCATAGGTGAGTGACTCATCTATTTCAATTTCTTCTGGTTGTAAGATGTGAGTCAATCAGGATGATATTTCTTGAGCATCGAGACATGGAAGACATCGTGAATCCTGGACAAGCTTGAGGGTAGTTCGAGTTGGTACGCCACTTTTCCAATTCTTTGGAGAATTTTGAAGGGTCCTACGAATCTTGGTTGAAGTTTCTTTCCTTTTCCCGCCGTGATACTTCGTAATGGTGTGATCTTAAGAAAGACAAGATCTCCAATTTCGAACTCCAAATCTTTCCTTCGATTGTCCGATTGTCCGTATAGCTCTTTTGTCGGCTCTGAGCTGTTTGAACTCTTTGACGTATCAACTTGACCTTTTCTTGTGCATCCTCCATCCATGGAACGGTCGTTGGATTTAGAATCTTCTTTTCCCCCACTTCATCCCAATAGATCGGCGATCGGCACTTCCTCCCGTAAAGAGTTTCGTACGGTGCCATTTGAATTGACGAATGATAACTGTTGTTGTAGACAAACTCCACTAACGTCATATGTTGGCCCCAACTACCCCCAAAATCTAAGATACAGGTCCTTAACATGTCCTCAAGGGTTTGGATAGTTCTCTCAAATTGTCCATCCGTCTGGGGGTGATATGTGGTACTAAGGTTTAGTTTAGTCCCTAACGCTTCTTGCAGTTTCTGCCAAAATCAAGATACGAATCGAGGATCCCTATCTGAGACTATACTCACTGGGACTCCATGCAGTCTCACAATCTCATCCATATACAACTGAGCCAACTTTTCCATAGAATACTTCATGTTTATGGGTAAGAAATCGACCAATTTGGTTAACCTATCAACGATCACCCAAACGGCATCATGTCCTCGTTGCGTCCGTGGTAAGTCTGAGACGAAGTTCATCGTAATGTTTTCCCACTTCCATTCAGGTATATCAAGGGGTTGCAACAATCCAGAGGGTTTTTGATGTTCCACTATCACTTGTTGGCAGACAAGACATGTTTGCACATATTGAGCAATTTCCTTCTTCATGTTATCCCACCAATATACCCCTTTCAGATCCTGATACATCTTATTACTACCCGAATGGATCGTGTACTTTGACCGATGGGGTTCCTCCAAAATTCTCTGTTTCAACCTTTCCTCCTTTAGCATCACTACGCGGTTCCGATATCTCAAAATTCCTTCGGGACTTAGATTGAAATCAGACAATTCCCCCTTCTCCACCTTTTCCATCCACTTTTGTACCATCGGATCTTCCTTCTGAGCCTCTTTAATGCGATCCAGTAAAGTGGATGTCATCCTAATATTTCCAAAAATCACCTTCTGACGGTCAAGACAAGGGTTCCACTCACTAATTTTTTCTAACATCTCCCATTCTTTAACCATCAACCCAGCCACTTGAGCCTTTCGACTTAAGGCATCTGCTACGACATTTACTTTTCTAGGATGGTAGTTAATCGTGCAATCATAGTCCTCTAAAAATTCCATCCATCGCCGCTGTCTCATGTTTAATTCCTTTTGAGAAAAGAGGTATTTAAGGCTCTTATGGTCCGAGTAAACCTCAAACGTTACCTCATACAGATAGTGTCTCCACTTTTTCAGAGCAAAGACGACTGCGGCTTACTCCAAGTTGTGAGTTGGATCGTTCTGCTCATGAGGTTTCAATTTCCTAGAGGCAAAAGCTATCACGTTCTTATTTTGCATCAACACACACCCCAATCCTTCCCTCGAGGCATCGGTATAAACGGTAAACTATCCTTTCCGTTAGGCAAAGTTAGAATTGGTGCCATGGTCAATCTTCTCTTCAATTCTTGAAAACTAGCTTCACACCTAGTGTCCCACATAAAATGGCCATTCTTCTTTGTCAAATCAGTTAAAGGACTGGCAAGTTTTGAAAAGTCCTTAATAAAAATACAATAGTACCCGGCCAACCTTAAAAAGCTATGAATCTCAGTGGGGTTTTCTGGCCTCTTCCATTCAGTCACTGCCTCTGCTTTCGCCGAGTCGACAGTGATACCCTCTTGTGAAATTACGTGTCCCAAGAAAGAAATTTTTTTCAGGCAAAATTCACACTTACTAAATTTGGCATACAACTGGTGTTCTCTTAGGGTTTGTAAGACAATTTTTAAGTGCTGCTCATGCTCCTCTCGGGTTTTTTGAATAAACCAAAATGTTGTCGATAAATACAACTACAAAATCGATCCAAATAGGGTTTGAAAATCCTATGTATCAAATCCATAAAGGTGGCAGGAGCATTGGTCAATCCAAAGGGCATGACTGCGAACTCAAAATGCCCATACCTAGAATTGAATACAGTTTTTGGTACATCCTCCTTCCTAATTAACAACTGATAGTATCCCTGTCGGAGGTCTAATTTCGAAAATACCACTGCTCCTTGCAGCTAGTCAAACAATTCATCAATATAGGGCAGTGGGTATTTATTCTTAACCGTCACATTATTTAACCCCTGATAGTCTATACACAACCTCAAACTCCCATCTTTCTTTTTAACAAAAAGTACAGGCACTCCCCATGGAGATCCACTTTCTCGAATGAACCCTCGTTCCAATAGGTCTTGCAATTGCAACTTCAACTCCTTTAGTTTAGCAGGGGCCATCTGCTATGAGGTTTTAGAGATAGGTAATGTCCCTGATAACAAATCAATTTTAAATTCTATCTCTCTTTCCGGAGGTAAAGTTACTTACTCGTCAGGAAACACATCCGGATATTCCTTCACTACCGGTACATCTTTTACCTTCAGTTTATCAGTGGGGGTATTGATTAGAAAAGCAAAGAAACCTTGTGCCCCTTTACTCAGTAGTTTCCTAGCTCGAATACCCAAGATCAATGCAGATGAGGCTAACCTACCTCTTACATCTAGTTTTAAGGTCGCCTCCCCAGGAATACGAAACTCTACCAATTTCCTCTTACAATCTAGTTGGGCATCATATCGAGCTAACCAGTCCATACCCAGAATTACATCGTACCCCTTAATGGTCAAACTTATTAGATCCCTCAACAGTTTTCTCTCTCCTACCCAAACCTCGCAATTCTTATAAACCATACTAGTGATCAAACGGTGGTCACCCGTAGAGGTACTAACTTCTAGATCATACGGTAAACTAGCAGGTTTCACATCAATTCCACACATAAAATTGGGGTTAACAAAGGAATGAGTAGCACCGGAATCTATTAAAACTTTCGCTAAACGGTGGAATACAGGGATCGTACCTTCTACGACCTCAGAAAAATCCGGGATCTGCTGTGGCTCTAGAGAGTACACCCGAGCCAGCACTTTTGGTCTAGCCCCTTCCACCTTAGATTGTCCAGGGTTGGTCTTAATCGGTTGCTGGCTCCTACTCCCTTCTCGTGGTGGAACCGGACAAGTGGCAATTTGGTGGTCTGCACTCCTACATCGCAAACATTTCCTTTCCTTCATCCGGCAATTGTCTTCCATGTGGTTTGGTTTCCCACAATATCCGCAGGGACCACGGGATGCAGAGGCCGAACCTCCCTGGGAGCCACCCCTTTGTTGTCCTCAGCCAACTTGACCCTGTGACAGCTCCACCTCTCCATAGGGCGAACCCTAGGGTATCAGCGGACTGCCTGCCCAACTCTCACCAGGGCTCGGTCGATCAAAGGACTAGCAACTCAAGATAACCAGTGAGATAACTTCAAGTCAAAGCGTACAAACCCTAATGGCATATAATCGTCAAGCCAACTTTCCAAACTTAAAATGTCAAGCTAAATGTCACACTTACCACTCCATACTACAATTACATAACATAAGTCGAACTTATGAATTCAAAACTTACAAGAGTCAAAAGTAAAGTCAACTAAGCAAAAGGTTACAATTCGAAGTACAAGTTCAAGAAAAAGATAAAGCTTTGAAAGCTCTTGCCCCTATGTCCATCCCATATCTGTTAAGGAAAACGAAGGGAGTGGGGTGAGCTAAAGCTCAGTGAGGTTTCAAGTAAAACAAGTAAGCACATAGCCAAATAAGGGCATAATATAACCAAGTAAACACCGTATAATACAATAACAATTTAATCACAGTTCAATTCAAGGATACGGGTGGCTTCCAAAAGCCAAATCCCCTTGAGCTTGATCATACCGGGGTCCGTTGACTCTCCGTCAATGTTTGCATTTAAAGAATGTAAAATCCGTAGAACACCACTTCCTCCAATCTCCGACCACCAGTCAACCCCCTACCGGACCCGTACTGAATAAACAGTAGTTAGGTAATACTCGAGTATACCGATTTCCAATGTTCAGTAAACAATCCCGAAGGTTTATCGGCCTTCTCGACCAAACCCCTTGCTGGCTCGATACAACCGACTCACCTATGAGGTTGGGTACCCAAACGGTAGCAGTAGTTGATGGAGTATCACCCAACCAACTCAAGTACAATCACATATAGAGAAATCACATCTCATAATAGCAGTATACAGAGCCTCAGTGGAAAATGAGGGAGGTCGAGTGCGATAAAGTACACGCTCGTCTCCATTTTTATGAAAACAAGGTTTGGCTCAAACAGTCGTAAATCAAGTATTCAGATATTTCACATAAGCAGGTAGTAGGTAGTGGAACACTCACCTATCAAGAAATGCAATGATCAAACATCAAGTATCTCGGTTATGATCACCTCCGTTTGCTAATCCTAGGGCAACGAGTGAAATCGTTAACATTCTAGGTTCATTTCCCACTCAAATGTAGTCTCATTAAGAGACCAAGTGAGTGGTTAAAGCCACTCAATTCATCATGAAAATTTGGCCCAAATGCAGTAAAATTTCATGAGAAAACAAGTTTGATAGGTGCACGAAAGTTGGGTACAAGAAAAGTTTCATTCAGGATCAAAATGTTCTTCACGGGTAAAACAGTCGCGCCCCACGTAGGTTTGGGAAAATGGCTATATCTCACTGTAGGAAGGTCGGAATCAGGTACCGTCAGTGGCGTTAGAAACTAGACTCAAAGGGCTTTCCAACGGTACCAAATAAACACTCTAGTTCGTCTCCTATCAGTACCAGTAGCTCTGACAAGATGGCTGATTTTTCAGTTCTGGATCAGCCCTAAACCCTAGCAAAGATACACTAGATCTTGATGCTATCTTCATTTGTTTTGGTTCAAATTCGTCCAATTCGATCCTCTAGTGTTCATATACAGGGGGTCAAGTCACTTAGTACCATTGGAACTCAAAATGGAACACATAAACATGATTTAAAAGGCCATAACAGTTTAGCCAACAAGAGAAACCAAAACAGTCCACTAGTGGTCCAAACAACCACTTTACTTGCTTCATTTCTACCTCAACTCACACATAAGCTCAACCAATGTCTAGCCAAGTGTCTTAGGCTTAATTTAAGGTGCAAAAGAACCACAAAATCAAGGAGAAACTTCTCCTTCCAAAACCGGTCAGCCAAGAACAAGTTCACTTATTTAACCAACCTTCATCCTTTCATGGTTTTCACTTAAACAACATGTCAAGTGTTAAATCTAACTCAAAAGGGTCTAACACATGTTAATACTTCAAAAACCACCATGAACAAAGTTCAAACATTTCATCAAACACATGGTAGGCAAACTAACTAACCCTACTACCACTTGTTTAGTTCAAGAAGATTAACCACAAATCTCATCCAAATAACTTGTAGTTTGCCATTAAAACTTAAAGTACATGATATAGCACCATAAAACCAAGATTTAAAGATTATTTACCTCTCTTATAAGAAGCTTGAGTCACCCAAAACAACCATCAAACCAAGAGTTTCAAGTTTTGAAAATCACACACTAGGTTGGAAGTAGTTTGCTCACTAACTTAAGTCCTTCACTTTTGATTTTTCTCTCAAGATCAAACTAGGTTTAGAAAGCAAGGAAATTGGAGTTTCTCTCTTCCCTTGGAAGCTTCAAGAGGGCCGGCCAACATGAAGAAAAATGGAGCTAAGTTTGGTTTAAATTTCCTCTAACCTTTGGCCAAACAAGATACATGGCTAGGGTTTGGCCACTTGGCCCAATTCTTGTCCATTTCTTCCTTAATCTTTGACTAATGATGTTCAACCCTTCCAAATGTTCTAATACCTATTTAACACCTCTAACCTATCATATAAAGTCCCAATCACAATAAAAGAATATTTGGTAAAAATGCAAGTGGTGAAATAAACTAAACCAACTCAAAGAAATGTTTTAATTCAAGTAAGAGGAAATGAAATGCAATACAAGGGAATTGTTGTAACTCATGTAGAATATAATGTAAGGGCATATAATAAGTGATTTAAATCCTAGGGCAAGGCAAGTAATTTGGGGAAATTGTATTTAAAGTGAGGGTTCTCACAGACCCCCTCTCGACGGGGCTCCCCTTGACACCCCCGGAAGTCTTGCTCCTCCAGTGTCCCTTCCAAACTTAGGAGGGGTACTCTTATCCCCTTGCCCCAAGCTACTTACAGGAAATCCCCGTTTCTTCGCTTGGAAGGTTCTAACTTGTAGCCTAGCGCTTTCGAATCGTTGGGCTTTCTCCACCGCATCGCTAAAGGCATTGATTTGGGCTACGACTAGGTCCTTTTGGATCTCAACATTCAAGCCCTGAACAAAATTGTGACACCCCCACTTCTCCCAAGGGCGAACCCAAGGGTATCAGCGGGACGCCTGCCCAGCTCTCGTCAAGACTCGATACCATTCCAATCCAAACTTAAGGCAATTAACCAAATAATAAAAGTAGAACTAAAAAATAAAGTCGCTTCCATACACAAGTGTTCAATCTTACATCACAAGTTTTCAAAATACATCAATTTTTTCAAAATATGTAACCTCCAAAAGTTGTCTTAGCAATTACATTCAAAACCCTAATCAAAAGTCCAACAAGTTGGCTTCTCCATAATCCCTTCCAATTCAACTCCTGTTAAAGAAAACAAATCTAACGGGGTGAGCGAATGCTCGTGAGGCCAAGAAAACATGCAAAATACGTAGTTCAAATAACAATAACACTTAAATAAGAATGAAAGCTATAACATTCAAGTAGTTCACAATTAACAATAAAACACACTTGATAAGGATACGGGAGCTCTCAGGAGCTATATTCCACTTGCTCGATTCAGTTCCTCCACGAGTTGACACTCCGTCAATCGGGTAGGTTATAAATCCGTAGAATTTCACTTACACTTCCCCGTTCACCGTTACACCCCCTACTCCGGGCCCACACTTCTTTTATATAAGGCGATACTACTCGAGTATGCCAAGCGAGATCTCTACAATAGATCAAGCTTATACAATTTTCTCATGGCTCACCAAACTTCACGACCAAACCCATGCCGGATCGAGTCGCAAGGTCGGCCGATGAGTTTTGGGCGTCCCCGACTATTATCAATTCAAGTCAAGGAGATTCACTCCAATTGACATATGCAACCATAGCATAATTCACTTTTGCAACACTTCACTTAATTCACTTAACAATTCACTTCAAGCAATTCAAATACACTTCACTTAAACGAGAACGAGTGCGATAAAGTACACACTCGACTCGACACTTTTCAAAATACTCAATCAATGAGAACAATTAAGCACGTAACAACATTTCATACACTTGACACTCACCAAGCCAAAACAAAAGTGAGCGAGCGAGCAATTAAGCCTTTAGGCATCAACTTTGAGATTCTCTTGAAGATCTCCTTGAGCGCCTGAATAATATAACGAGTACTTTCACTCACAATCATGTATTAATCAAGAAAGAAGGTTCACTTATTTAGACTAAATTAAAGTCTCAAAAGAGAACCTTAATCACTCAAAATTGAGGTTCAAAAGTGAGGATTTAACAACACAAGAGAAACTGATTTCCTTCATGAAATCGAGTTTAAAACGATCAATCAATATCAAAGAGTAGCGAAAAGTTTCCAAAAACTCATTTCCCATCATGTAAGAAAATTTCAGTTTTGCGCGTCAAATTTAGAAAAATCAGAACTTGCACTCAGTAGGTCCAAAATTGGAAAAATTTATACCATTGGAATTTTGGTTCGAAGTATTAAAAGTTCCTAGAAGACACTTTTCCAAGATTCTAAACAGAAAGCACTCATTTTTCAACTCAAATATTCAATTCTAATAGGATAGATTTGAACCAGTCTTGGTTTTGCAGTCATCTTTGGAAATTCAGTATAATTCACAGAAAATGAATCAGCCCTTGAAATTCATGACACAATAATATTTCCAAACAAGGTTTCAAACACGATTAACGGAACTAAATTCAGAGTCTTGAGTATCAAGATATAGTAGTTCAAAGTCGGTAAATTTCCACTACTAAAACAGTGAATTTCCCAGATTTAAAAGCCAACTTTGGGGGGGTTATTTGGGTATCAAAAGGTTATTGAAATAACACCAAATTTGGTACACTTAAACCTCTATATGTTGAATACCCCTGTATCAAATTTCACACAAAAAATCATGTGGGAAGGCAGTTAACAAAATGACTAAAGTTCGTAAAATGTTTCAAGAACAATCTGTCTTCTTGCTTTTATTTCTATTCCAAACATTTTGCACAATGAAATCAGTCCAAATTCAATTCATTTACAGAACCAGAGTCCTAGAAACCTTTCATAAACACTCGATGGTTGATTTACATCAAAATGTTTGAAATAAAACATCCCACAACAAAATAGACCAGTCGGCCAGCAAGAAGGAAAAGTTTTCCAGTTTTCCAGCTTTATCGCACATTCAAAATCAGGACATATCTCACTCAATACAAGTTCAAATTACGAATGGTTGATGGCGTTGGAAACTGGGTTTACAATATTTCATTTCATCAGAAGAAAACATTTCCAAAATCAGTTCACAAGTAGTTTAAATTCAATCCACAAGTTGCAGCTTCTCATGTCCATTCGAATGGAACAGGCAGACAGAACAGAACAGAACAGAACAACCGACTTTATCAATTCACTACAGTTCACTCAAATCGAACTAGCAAGTGATTTTTATACCGTTAGAAAGATACGGATGTCTAGTTTCAAATGCCTCAAACGGAATTCGATTTAGATTTTTGTACGAAGAGATATGTTCAATCAAAGAAGCACTATTCGGGCTTCCTGAACACCATTTCCAGGTTTCTTTCAATTTCGAAATTCCAAGTTTTGTTCAACCAAATCAAATGATTTTTGGACAACACTTTGTACACACCATATACAACATATAAGCATCAATTTCGCAGCCAACAATCATCAAAATTTTCGAAATATCACAGAGCTACATGGCCAGAAATTTTCGGCCAGCTCAAGTCTCCACTTCCTTTGATTTTTCCTTTCACTTTTCTAACCATAATCAACTCACTTAACATATAAACAACATTAATCAAGCATTTAATCCTCAAGGCAGCTACCTAAAGGTCACACCAAGTCCACTATCTTAGAGTTTAAACCAAGAAATAGAGCACCTCAAGTCCGCTACCCTAATCCTTGCTTAGGGTTTTAAATCCATGCAACCCAAGCTTGATTCTTAAAGAAAAATGAAGAGATTACAAGAGTTGAAGTGAACCTCTTGAATCTTTGAAGAAACCAGAAATTTTCACCAATAAACCTCCAAGAATCACCACAAGATGAAGCCTTTCACCAAGCTAAAGCTAATCTCCAAGTGGTTTTGAGGTTGGATGCAAAGTTAGAAGTGAATTGGAGCAAGAATGAGCAAGATGGAGTGGAGCTTTCTTTCCTTTCTTTTTCTTGAGTTTCAGCCGGCCATGGAGAGAGAAAAAGAAGGGTTTGAGTGATGAAACTTGGGGAGAAAGAATGAGAAAAAGTAGCTTTAGGTTGTGTGCAAAAAGTCAGCTCTCACTAGTGATCGCCCGCGGGTTTCGTACCACCGTTTTCTCTCGGGATTGATACACTCATGCACTAATCCTCCAATGTAATTCCTTTAACACTGTAATTATTCACTCTTAGTAGTCTAGTCTAAATTCCTCAAATCTCCAATTAGTCGCGCGGTGCGACTTTCGAAAAAATATTGACGCGCACGCGGTGAAAGCGAAAATTTGAACTCACTCACTTCTAATCCCTCAATTAACTTTTCTTAGTCTACTAATGATCATTCTTAATTCTCCAAGATTATTGCACTCTCGGATCGAATATTGCCTCGAAAAACGCGTACTCGCTATTCTCGCTAAACGAGCCTCCGAAAAATTAAATTTGCTAACGGGACGTTTTAAAAATATAAGTGAGACGTTGCTCCATGTAAATGGATTTAAAATGGTTGAAATAAATTATTCGGAGAAAACAAGTGAATAAATATTTAAATAAGCCAGTAAAATAAGATAAAAATAAAAAAATTTCGGGTCCTCGCAAAAATGCCTTATCCTTCTTTGCTCGGTCATGATTAGTTCGGGAGCAAACTTGGACAACCGAGTAAATTGGCTCTTATATTCGGCTACAGTCTGAGTTCCCTGGCGAAGCCGAATGAACTCATCTTCCTTCTTTCTTGAATTAGAGAAGGGAAAAACTTTGCATTAAATTCTCTCATGAAATTTACCCATGTCCTCGGTGTTTGCTCTCTCTCCCATTTCATTCGGATCACATTCCACCAAGAACGGGCTGCCCCCTCCAACTGAATGACAGTAAAAGTCACATGTATCTCCTCCGTATAATGCAATGCAGCGAAAATGTCAACCATCTTCTCCAACCACCTCTCGGCCACATCTAGGTCTGGCCCTCCAAGGAATTTTGGTGGGGAGAACTTCTGAAATCTTCGAGAGCTCTATTCTCGCCCTCTACATGGTTACCAGGGTTTCCAGGTGAGGAATAGGGTTTTGGCCCTGGTGTTCCACTACATGGGCTAACAGATCGGTCATACACTGGATAGCAGCGGCTACCTGAGCATTAGGATCGACCCTAAGTTCAGGATTTGGTTCAGGTATTGGTTCCCGATTACCCCCTTCATTCGAGGGTTGCCTAATTCCGCGTCCACGGCCACGTCCACTACGGGTACCCTCCATTGGTTTAACCAATCTAGGGTCGAAACATAAATATGATATTAAAGAGAAATATATGCATGAGCAAGCGACAAGAAGTACATACAAATAAAAGGGCACTTATATGTATCACACAACTGTACTCAATCAAAAGTAATTACATATAACACAACTGTATCAAACAAGTCACACAGTAGCAGTCAATTAGATACAAACAAAAGAGGTCCCATGAAAGTATCGGGGTCATCAAAAGTACTATATACAAACTAGATCAAAAGTACAAAAGCATCTAACTAAGAGCTTTCCCCAAACTACCCCCCCACATGAGATCAAAACATAGCTCAAAGGAGCTCTAACCTAGTTGCCAACTGAGCTAACGGACTCTTCCCCATGGCTAGAACTAGGGGTGTTCCCCTCTCCAGGTGCTCCGTCGCCTGGAACCTCCACTTGTGCGTTAGCGCCAATCACTCCCTGAATTAGCGCCTCGCACTGATCTATAATACCTCCAAACCGATCTCTAACCTCCCTGACCACCCTCGTAAGGCGGTCATTAGCTACTTGTAACTGCTCTCTAAGAGCATTCGTTCTCTCTTGCTCTATAGCTACGTCCCCTTAGAGCTCGCGAATCCGGTTCGCTTGCATTCGCATGACACCCCTCAACCTTACCATCTCCGTTTGGTCCCTAGCGATGGCACACCTAAGCCTTCTCCTGTCGTCAAGGACCGCCACTACCACATGGTCTATATAAGAGTAATTATGGCAACGACTACAGCGTCGAGTCCGACTAGCGGTACTCCATCGCCGGATCGGTCCTCCAGGCCTCTCCTCGTAATCGATGACTCAAAAGAGCCTCCTAGACGGCTCACCTCCACTTCCGCTAGCTTCGTCCATACCCTACAAGGATAAGCAAAGTTCACAACTTAGACAGGGTTAATCATACAAAAGGGCACCCAAACATATCACACGAATTCCTGAGAATCAAATATCCAGTTCGCCCAAGTCTTTTCTAACCTAGGCTCTGATACCAACTGTGACAGCCCCACCTTTCCCTAGGACGTACCCTAAAGGTTAGCAAACTGCCTGCCCAACTCTCGCCAGGACTACGAAGTCGAACACACGAAGGCCAAACCATTCCGAGCGATAGTACTGCGATCAAATGCTTCAACGAAAACGAAAACGAAGAATGAAGAACGAAAACGAAAAGCCGCGGCCACGTCACAATCCGGCCGGATTCAAGGCAGAGAGCAATTCAAATTTTTTTTCAATTTCCCCTGCTAATCCGGCCAAAAGCTGGCCGGATATACGGCCCTGATTCAATTAACAGTGTTCCCGCCAAAAATTTTCTTTTCTCGTTCAAACTCTACACCCGACCAATTCCCAAACAGATACAATTAAACTTTATATAAACCCAGAGAATGCACATTCCCAACAAATATGCTGAAGAAACATGATTAACAACTTATATAAACACATTGGTAACTTTACAAGTCAAAAGGTGACATTTGATCAAAATACAATTTGGGTTTTCAACTACAGAGGAGCTATACAAAAGAATATCTATACTAGCTCGACTCCCTCTTCAAAAACATCACAGTTCCAAAATATTGTTCCATGTAAGGAAAACAAAAGCAACGGGGTGAGCATTCGCCCAATGAGGTACCAACATGCCAAGTGTGAGATCCCGGATTCCTAATTTTCTCAAATAAATTAAATATGGATAATTATAGTAGCTATTGTGTGAAAAATGTATTTTTACCATATGTTTTAATTTTCAAAAGGTATTTTGCATACCAAAAGTGAAAAATTTAATTGAATCATTAAAAACCTACTTTCAAAACTAAACCTTTAAGTTTAAATTAAATTCAACCAACTAATATTTTCGTGATTGTATGTGCATGCATGCATGTTTAGTACGGGGTTCGAGTGACTAGTACTTTGGGTTAGTGTGCTTAAGTTTTAATTAAACTAAGTTAGTGCATTAAGTGGATATTAAGTTAGTAGGACATAAGACAAAACAAACAAAGCCAACACCAAGAACAAGCTGCCGTGAGCTAGGAGAAGAAAGAAAGAAGCTTGATATTGTTGACCCAAATGTTTAGCAACTTGACCAAACAACACCTAAGGAAAAACTTAGCATTTAAGCTTTCAGCTAGCATGAAATCGGGCAGCCTTGAAACTGAAACATTCCAGCTAGAACCGTGGAGAACAAAGGGAGAAAAGAGAGGAAAAACTAGAAAAAATTTGCTGCTTCATCCACCTTGACCACCGATCATCTTAGCTTGAAAAATAGGAAGAAGATTTGGCACTTGGAACTTGAAGAACTTGAGTTCACAACTTCAACTTGAGGTAAATATCTTGTTCTCACTTGCCGGAAATTCGGATTTGGGAGCTTAAAGCTGGAATTAATTGATGTTTGAGCTTTGTTAATGATATTCCTTAGTTGTTTGGATGATTTCATGGTTTGGTTTTCATGATTTTTGGGGTTAATCTCAACCGGCCAGCTTAAGGTTAAGAGGTAAAATTGGTTTCCTAGCTCTTGATTCTTGTGATATAACTTGAATTGATGATTGAAAATTGAATGTACTGAGTTAAGAACTAATTTGGATGGTTGGAATTTCGTTGGTATGAAGTTGATTGAATGAACTCCCAGAAATTTCATTTCTATTTTAGTTTCTGTCCGAATGTGTTCTGGATATTCGAATATGATGGAGGCTGAATTAGCCTTGGCACAAAACATGAAAGTTGTATAGAATTGAGTGAAAAATCTACCTGTAAATTTTCAGCTCAATCGGAGCAACGTAGAGTGTGAAATGACTATTTTACCCCTGGTTCCCTGTTTCTGCCAAAACTGGAAATCTGTCTCTGTAAATGGCTCATTTAGCCGGGAAGATGAATGAATTGGTTGTCGATGTCTTCTTAAGAATTTTAGCCTTGCATCTTAGGTTTCTAATGGCTTTGGAATTACCTGAATCGGAGTTGGGTGTGCTGAGTTATGATTAACTGAATCAGGACTGTCAGTATTTGTGTCAGTGAGCTTCGAACTGGAAAATCTGGGGGCTGTTTTGGTAAATTTGACCTAGTTAGGGTGAGAACTGGGTTAAGATGTCTTCATGAGAATTGTAGATCTATGTCTTAGCTTCGAAATGGTATATTTTTTGTTTCAATACGATAAGTGTAGCTCCAGTTTTGCTTAAATTCCTAAATGGTGACAGGGACGCACTATAATGTTCTTCGTGGTTTAGGAGTTGGGTTCGGACAAGAATCAATTTGTGGTGAATGGGGATCATGAGCGGTGATTGGTGAGTGATTCCAAACTATTTTCGCCCCTGCTTCTTGAACTGTATATGATAACTGATTTTGAACTCTTTTATTGACAAATGTTTGCCGATACTAAAAGTCTTTGTTAAATGGATTTGCGAACTGTACTTCCTTAATTGGATATGTGACTTTCCACTGTTCGATTGGCTTGGTGCTAATGTGATACAATGCTCAATGTGCTTATGTGGTTATATGAGACTTAGGTGAGGGTGTACCTTATCGCACTCGCTTTAGGTCTCATTACTTGTTCTTTATTAGCTATTGTGGAATGTGATTTGTACTGAGATTGTATATTGATTGTGTAATGTGATGTAATGTGCATGTGGGCTGGTCACTTGTTGTGGGTAACACCCCACCTCCTGGAGGGGTGTTGAGGTTCCTTGACCTACGGGCTTGGACTCTTCACTTGTTGTGGGTAACACCCCACCTCCTGGAGGGGTGACTATGCCCGGTCTCTAGGTTAGACGGACTATTCGAGCCGGCTGGGGTTTGGTCGAAGTCAATCCAATGCTAACTTTGGGATCAAACTACTGAACTGTACTGTACTGTTATCCCGGGTGGCCAGTAGGCTATAAACTCGAGAGGTCTGAGTTGCCAGTGGGCTATAAACTCAGGCTGTACTGAACTATTATTGAGTTGACTGGCCAGTGTGGGTGATAAGGTGAACGGGTGGAGTGAAGTGGAGTTCTACGGATTATTGGTTGATGGAGTGTCAACAGGTGACCTAAATTGGAAAGTGGAATTGGCTTTGGAGCCATCCCTGTCCTTTTATTGTATTGTTACATTTCTGCTATTGATTTGTTACCTAATGACTGGTTATCTGATATTGTATAATTGTCTCCTTGGGATTTTGTTTGGCATTTTAAACCAAGTATTGTGCAATGATTTGAAAGACTCAAATGCTTTATGAAATGATTTGGAAACTAATGTTTTGACTAAATGCGAATTTGATCACTGTTTTCAATAGATCCCCTATCATTCTCATTGAGCTTTTGGCTCACCCCTCCCAAAATTATTTTAGTGCCTTGCAAGAATCGAGAATGGACGAGCGCAAGTGTGGCTTGGATTTGGATTGTATATTTTATTTGTATTTTCTTATTTGTATTTTCTTGGAATGTATTTGGATATAATTATGTATTTATTGATATTCTTGGTTGTATATAATGAGGTCTTCGGATGTATATATGGTATTTTTTGGAGTTAAAGTGTAATATCGGTCGAGGTCACTATCGAGTCCCGGCGAGAGTTGGACAGACGGTCCGCCGAACCCTCGGGTTGCCCCAGGGAGAGGTGGGGTCGTCACACCAAGTATTCAAGAATCACAAAAGTACAATTGTACTCAATCCAAATATAGCCATCAAATCAATAGGAATGAACACCACACATAAACAGGGAGTAAAAGGTTACAGACGGCTCTCAAGAGCCCATTTCCTCTTTTACAGTACTTGATCCCAGCACGTTGACTCTCCGTCAACGCTTAAAGAACAAGCATGACCGTAGACCCCACTTTACCCCAAATTCCGTCCACCACACATACCCCAAACCAGGCCCGAGCACCGAACAGAACAGAGGTGGTAATACTCGAGTATACCAGAAATCCAGAGTCTCCAATACCCAAAGATTCCCCAGAAACAGTCCCCATGGCTTGTCAATTTTCCTCGACCAAGCCCTTGCTGGCTCGATTCAATTGACTACCAATGAGGTTGAGCTCAGATTTAACAGGAAAGGTCGTTGGATACACGTCCAAACGACATTAGATCAGGCACAACCAAGAGATTCCAATTATACAGTAAACAGTCAAATAAGCAAGAGAGAGAGCGAGCGTGATAAAGTACACCCTCGTCTCATCCAGAATAAACAGAAATCACAGTCATTCAAGTCACAGATTTTAAGTTCAAGTAAAGCAAGGAAGCAACAATCATGTGAGTGGTACACTCGCCGGTTCAAATAAAGTTAACTTCAAACGTTTCCTCCCGAGGTACGCCTTGAATCACCGGCACGTCCTATGAACAACCAAGTAAAACAATTAAGACTCGATTACGAGTCGTATACCGATTCAATAAACTACTAATGCAAGGTAAAATATAGCTTGAGAGTGAAAATAAGTAACAATTGGTGCTAAAGGCATAAACGACCCCAAAGCCTTTCATTTCTACCCAAAATCCACCTAAACTCAAAGGAACCAAATGGCCTACACTTACCACCAACATTCATCCAAAACAGCCGCAATTACACACACAAATCATAGGCTATTAAACACACTTCCTTAGGGTCACAACACCCTTCACATATAACCATTAGATAGCTCCACAACCAATCACAATAAAGCCCCAAATTAGTAACCCTAATCTGAAATTTACACCCACAAGCTAAAATTTTCTTTAGGCAAGTCCATCTAGCACATAATACTCTAATTTATCACATAACAAAACTATCAAACCATGGCCAATCATTAATCATCACATGAGGGCAGAAAATTCACCATAAAAACTAAAATTTACCATAACCCTACCTCAAACCATGAACTTTCTCACAAAACTACGTATTTAACAACTCTAATCCACTAATTTGCAATTATTAAGAGCAAAGAGGAATTTCTAGGTAAGTTACCTTGGAACCTTAAGAAAGATGGTAGATTAGGGTTTCTTCTTCCAAAATCACTCCACCGAAACCTCTAAACCTTCTTAGTGAGTAACTTTTGTGGAGTAGTTTGCAATTTAATCGGTTGGAACTCAAGATTTGGACAAGAAATTGAAGAACAAGATGAAGTTTCTCTCCCTTTCTCTCCCTCAAAGGTTCGGCCAAGCTTGAAGAAAAGTGAGGATGATTTTGGTCAAAATTTGATTTTTAGTAAAGGTAAAGAAAGGTTGGTCAAAGTCCACATCCATTGATTTCATGACACTTGGCTTTTCCTATGTTTATTCTCATCCCTTTGTCTTCCAAGACTAACGTATATAGCTAACCTCTAATTATCTCTTAACACCTTGTAAATAATATCCTTTATGCAAAACTTCACTTAGTCGTCAAAATTTATCGCACTTAACGCACTAGCGGGTCCCACATCCAATATACCCTACTAACGTAACATGAACTAACTTATACTAGGAAAATGATTTAAAAACTATGCTCACTTATAAAAATATCTAGGAAATTAGTCTAATAAAGGAAAATATAGAAAATGTATGTAAGGAAATAAAATAATGACTGGAAAATAAGAAAATTTTTGGGTCCTCACACAATTCATGGAAATTCACTTGTATTGCCTGTGAATTCACAACAAAACCTAGGAAAACAAGTTGGTAAAAACATAAAATATACTTTTAAGATTTGCATACAATCTTTCCTACCTTAGCACCTCTCACACACTTAAGATGGTTAACATACTCTTTTAAACTCTTGCTGTAGGCAAGTATATCAACAAAACACACCACTACAGATTTACCAATGAAATGATGTAGGGCAAGATTCATAAGATGCATGAAAGTGCTAGGTACATGAGTTAAGCCAAACAGCATCACTAACCACTCATATAGACAATATTTCGTCTTAAATGCAGTCTTTCACTCATCTCCTTTTTTCATTCTTATTTTATGATACCTACTCTTAAGATCAATTTTAAAAAATATCTCATATCATTTAAACAAGGTATAAGGTGGTGATACTTTACCATGATGGCGTTTACAGCCTTATAATGATGTGAGCACAGAGACTATCAAAGTGTGGAGTTACTTTCTCACTATGATTCGAGCTGTCTAAGTTGCCATTGGTGTTTCAAAAGCAATTAAAGGGGCTGCTCATGGAGGTTATTCATTAGCTAATCTAATGCAAGATTGATGAAGCAAGATCCAGTTCACAAACTCTAGCAAAGGTCGTGAATTGAAGAGATGGATTGAGCTTAGTTTGGAGTCATTTGTTTGCATTTATTTTTAGTCATTATTTTAGTTGTTTTAGTTGGCTATTTTATAAGTCAAATTTGGCTAGCAAAATAAGTATGTTTGTGGACTGTTAGTTTAGTTAATTAATCATTTGTTGGAGTCCTTTAATTGTTAGGAAATTGTTATTCACTTGTTTCCAAGTAGGGTTAGGATTGAGCCTTGTAAGTCCTATAAAAGGACCTTATTTCTTTCATTAGTATGAAGTTGAAATTTCCGACAAATATTTGAGTGAGAAAACTTTCTCTTGGCTCTTTGAGCACCTTTGAATACTTTAGAGATTATCTCTTGAATGTTTGACTTTGGCCTATCAATCAAAAAATGCACTTGATTATGGCGCCTTCTACATCCTAGGGTTCACTAATTCATTTAGTTATGGGTCGAGATTGTATCAATGTTTACAACTATGGGGATTAGAGGGGTCTACACGGGAATTCCACTACTAAACTTGTGTCAATCACCAAGATTTGGGGCTTGTTGTAGTTTTGTCACACCGACATGGTTCGTATCAGCTGGTATTAGAATTAGTTGGTGATTTTTCAGGTTATATCCCTTTTAGTTTTCTTGTTCGTGTCTTCGTTCTTATTTTAGATTCTCTAGGGTTTTGTGTTTTGAGTAAAAAAAATTTTCATTACTGGTCACCCCTTACTGTTCACCATTACTGTTTATTGTTACTGCCCATCAGTGGTTACTATTCATTCAAAAAAATTCTATTTGTGTGTTTTGGTGTTTAGTTCAATAAAAAAAAAGTTTCTGTCCAAGAGTCCTACAAGAAATCCAAAGTTCCTTTTTAGGGTTTCTTGGTGTGCTGTGTTGTGTGATTAGGGAAGTGGGCTGACCATACATTTTTTGTTGAAATTCTAGAATCAAACTTTGGATTTCTTGAAATTCTTGATTG
Organism: Coffea humblotiana; assembly: GCA_023065735.1. NCBI lineage: Eukaryota > Viridiplantae > Streptophyta > Magnoliopsida > Gentianales > Rubiaceae > Coffea > Coffea humblotiana. Next base: position 33,161 of record JACYVW010000085.1, on the reverse strand, counting down.
GTTAAAGAAACAATCTTGCAGTTCTTGAAAAAAACCCCAGTAGTGTTCTTGAAACTCTTGAAACATTGGACAATTTCGGTGAAAATTGGAACTACCCCACCTTCCCCCTAGAGCGTACCCAAGGGTTTGGCGGACCGCCTGTCCAACTCTCGTCAGGACTCACTTAATCAACTCTCAAGATTAATCATTCAAGCCTCCAAAATAACATTTAAGTTCTACAATCCAACCAAAATGTAAACTTATTTACAAACCAAGAGCCAAACGTATGATACAATATCAAATGTCAAAATATATCCTATCAACCAAAAGTATAAGTACAAGAGGGTTATCCACTCTAGTTCCCACTTAATTGTTCCAGACCTCAATTCCTGTAAGGAAAACAAAAACTAACGGAATGAGTTAAAAGCCCAGTGAGGTTCCCAAACAAGCAATCAGGTAGAGAAACCATGGAAGTATGGTATTTAACAGTTTGAACACTTTGCACAATAATAAACAGTCATTCAAGAAATAAACATTCATTCATTGGAAGGATACGTGCTCACTTGGAGCCATTCATTCAGTCATTCAGTCGCCAACCATTTCCCTTATTCCTCCGCCATTTGAAAACATTTAACAGTGAAAACTACTTCAGTATTCATTGTCACTCATTCATTGATTTCATTGCATGAATACACTGGCTAGTTCTCCACCAGACTTCGTGGTACTACTCGAGTATACCAAACATTGTCCCAGGGTCACCAACTGCCCGACCGAGTCCACTTCTGGCTCGAGTCGACTGGCAACGAAGGGCAAGGGTCCAGTTCAGCCAAAAGGCTTACATTCATGCACAAGTAGCATTCAATCATTGAAAATTCACTTTGGCTTGGGTCGAGTGCGATAAAGTACACACTCGCCCATCGAAAATCCATTTAGCAATCATTGGAAAGCATTTAACATTCCGGCAACATTCACAACATTTCACATAGTCATTTAAAGCATACACATGCAAGGAATACTCACCAGTTTAAGTAAAATAACGTCAAACGTTTGCCCCCGGGTTATGCTCTTGATCACCAACAAACCCTAAGAACAACCAAGATAAAGTATTATCGTCCAACCATTCAAAGTTTAGGTGAACCAAAGAAAATCCGAATAACTACTAGTGCAAAGGTGCAAATATGGTTTTGGAGTGAAAATAAAACAATTAGATCCAAGGGACATGAGTAACCAAGAATTTCTTCATTCCAATCATAAAGCCAAGCTCAAAATGGTTTAACAACTCCAACTTAAAGTTGGAAATGAAAGTAAGGATAGTTTTAGGAAAATAGAATTTTTCCAGTTTTGCGTGATGCTATTTGGAAAATCATATCTCAAGCTGTTTAAGTCCGAAATTTATAAACTTTATACCGTTGGAAAATAGATTCAAAGAGTTACAATTTCTCAGAAGACACCTTTGCAAGATTCTGTCCACAAGTCAGTCAAAATCCAATCTCAAGTGGTTGTTTTATCCAGTAGAAAGACAAAACAGGAATGGAAATTCAGTCAACTTTGGAAAATCACAGATATTCATAGAAATTGAGAAAAATTCTGAAAATTTCATGGTACAAAGTACTCTGAATCTAGTTTCAAACTCAATAAGGAGAACTCAATTTGGATTTTTCTACACCAAGATATGACAGATTTCCCAAGACTGATCAAAGTCTCCTGTGGAAAAAATTTCAGCAGCACTTCCCCTTGTTTTCTTTACTTTTCCATCCAAACTCAACACCAAAATTCTTCTCAAATCAACCTCAACCGCAACCACAAGTCATAAGCTATAACATACACTTGATTAAGGCCACAAAACCATCCAAATATAGCAAATTTATTACTCAAAACCAACCATAACCAAGCTGAATTTTGGAAACCCTAAGCTGAAATTTTCACATACAAGTTGGAATTTTCTTTAGGCAATCCAAACTAGCATATAAAAAACTAGATATTTCACACGGCAAAGCTATCAAACCATGGCCAACCCTTAAGCATCATATATGGGCAGAAATTTCACCATAAAAGCTGGATTTTTCCATATCACCACTTCAAACCATAAAATTTCTCATAAAATTACCAAAATTGCAACCCTAACCCACTAGTTTGCAAATATTAGAAGTAAAGGAAAGTTTCTTGCCATAAATACCTTAAAACCTTATGAAAAGAGGCTGCCAAGACCTTCTCCTCCCATATCACTCTACCAAAACCCTTAATCTTCCTTAGTTAGCACTTTCTATGGAGTAGTTTGCAAAATCAATGGTTGGAACTCAAGATTCAAGCAAGAAATTGAGGTTGAAGATAAAGCATCTCTCTTGTTTTTCCGCTCTAAATTTTCGGGCAAGAGAAGATGAAAATGGAAGGAATTTTGGTCAAATTTTGGTTTTAGTAAAGTTAAGAAAGTCTTGAGTCAAAGTCCAACTTCCAAAGGTTTCGTGACACTTGGCATCCTTAGGTTTATCCTCATCTCTTTGTCTTCCAAAGACTAACTATCTAGCTAACCTCTAATTATTCCCTAGCACCGTATAAAGTAATATCTCTTTATGCAAAAATCCACCTAGTCTTAAAAAATTTATTGCACTTACCGCATTAGCGGGTCCCACTTCCATTATGCGCTTCAAACTTAACATGAGCTAACTTATACAAGGAAAATGATTTAAAAACTTTACTCACTTATAAAAATATCTAAGAAATTAAGGTAATAAAGTAAGGTAACGAAAATGTATTCAAAGAAATAAAATAAAGTAGAGAAAATTTTTCCGGGTCCTCACACTCTCTCCCCTTTAAGAAAATTTCGTCCTCGAAATTTTTACCTTCCATCGCCTCAAATGACTCCGAAGCCTGTTGCTTGTCTAAGGCATATACCCGTGCTGGTACTTTTGTTCGGTTCCCTCTTTCATTAGCTTGTCCAGATTTGGTTCTATCCACTTGTTGAGCATTGTTCCCTCGTGACTGCTTCTTCGGGCAATTGTTAATTTGATGATCGGTACCCCCACAAATCAGACACTTTCGCCCTTTTACCCAACATTCATCCTCAGTATGATTTGTCTTTCCACAATATCTACAAGCCAGGCGAGGAGCCACTTTTTGGCTTTCTTGAGAAATTCCCTCTTGTTGGCCTTTTCCTATTTGAATTTCTCTTGAAGAACCTTCTTCTAATTGTCCTAATGTCCATGGTGGGTAGGGTGAATGGTTTGCTCTTTTTACTTTGGAAGGTGTTGCATTTTCTCTAAGTTCTCCATGTATACTACTAGGTGCACTTCTTTTGCGTGCGTGAAAAGCTTTTACGTGTGCCTTTGCATTCTCAATCCTTTGGGCCTTCTCAAGAGTTTCAGTAAAAGTATTAACTTGAGCAGTTGCTAAAGCTTCTTGGATCTCCAGATTCAACTCCTGTATAAACCGTCTCACCCTCCTCTACTCCGTAACCACTAGTTCAGGAGCAAGCTTAGACAATTTAGTGAATTGGATTTCATATTCGGCTACGCTTAAGGTTCCCTGGCATAACCTAATAAAATCATCCTCTCTCTTCTCTTGAACCAGAGGTGGGAAGTATTTCTCATAAAATTTACCCAAGTCCATGCTGTCTGTTCTCTTTTCCATTTTACCCTAATAACATTCCACTATGTCCGGGCCGGTCCTTCGAATTGAAATACAGCAAAGTTCACCTGCCTTTCCTCCGTGTAGTTCAAAGCCACAAAGATATTAATCATCGCCTCCAACCAATGCTCAGCTATCTCCGGATAAAGCCTCCAAGGAACTTTGGTGGAGAAAACTTTTGAAATCGCTCTAGGGCCCTATCTTCTCCTATCTCAGGATTCCTAGGTTGGTTAACAGGTGCCTGACTGTGAGGACCCGCAAATTTACTTATTTTAAACCCCTATTACTAGTTTATTTAAATATTTAATTGGCCGTTTGCTCTGAATATTTTATTCTAACCTTTTTAGACCCAATTACATGAAACTATGGCTTACATGTATTTTTAAAATGACTTGTTACAAAAATTAAATTTTGGGAAGCTCGTTTAGCGAGAATAGTGAATTTGCGTTTGGAGGCAATAATCAATTCGAGAATACAATAAGTTTGGAAAATTGGAGACTTGTACATTAGTCTTGAAATAGGTATTTTTATGTTTAAGCGTTCAATTATTAGTTAGTGATACTATCGTTATAAGAATTTCTTGAAAATTCCACTTTATCGAGCACAAATTCGGAAGTACGCGTTTTCGCGCGCGCGATTAATTGAGGGACTTTAGACCCTTATTTTTATACCATTAAGAGTGAATAATAATAGTATGAATAGAAGTGCACTAGAGGTTTAGTGCACAAGTGAAACAAACCCGAGGAGAATCGAGCACGGAACGCGCGGGGAAGAGAGTTGACTTTCGTACAATTTTGGGCCACACATTTTAGCTTCTCTTGGAAGCTTCATTTTGATCAAAACACTCTCTCTCTTGCTCTCACTCCAGCCGGCCAAAGGAGGAGGAAAAACAACCCCAAGTTCTTCAATTTTCTTCTTCATTTCTTCATCAAATCTTCACCAAATCACACCAAAATTCAACCACACTTTGTTAAGCACTTGGTGATCATCTTAAGCTACAAAAGAGCTTGCTTTCCACGGTTTTTCTTTGGCTAAGGAGGACCGAAAATTCTGCCTTGAACATCTAGCAAAGTAAGTGACGATCAAACCTTCAAATCTTGATTTATGGAAGTTCTATTGCACTTATAAGTTCATATAATCATGTGGGTAGCTTATTTATGTTCGAAATTTGGTGTGTGGCCTCTATGAACTCCCACTATGGCTTGATGGACTGATTTTGTGAGTTTTGATGTTAATAATGTTGGATTAGTGCTTAAATTAGTAGGAATGAGTGATATTATTGAAGGAAAACTCAAAGGAAGTGATGAGGAAATTTTTCCATTTCTGCCCCTGTACATGCCGTGGCCCTTAGAGCAATTTTTTGTGGTTCTAATGACTTGTTTATGATGTATATATGTTGTGTGGAAGGTTTCCACAAAAAAAATACGTGATTTGGATGGTTAAATGTTGTGATTTCGAAAATTCATCAAAACTGGCAACGGGTGTCTAGTGTACTCTGGCAGTGTTTTTGTTTCGGTCATAACGTTTTTCTCCGATGTCGAAATCGAGTACCGTTTGCGGCAATGGAAACTAGACATTCCCAGATTTCCAATGGTATAAAATTCAAGTCCTGATTCCACCTGAGTGATCCGTACCAACCTTGTAAAGTTGCCTGTCCTGTTTTTCGTCTGTACTGGAAGCTCTGTTTTGAGCTGCGAATTGATGCTCAAAAATGAGACAGTTGTGGACAAAATTTTTAAAACGATTTCTTCTGAGAAATTATATCCTTATGAATGTATTTTCCAACTCCACCAAATACGCTCAATTCCAAGTTGAATTGAGTGAAATATGGCCAAATTACAGACCTGCGTCATTGCTTGAAAACCCTCATTTTGGACTGATCAATGGCCTATCTTGTTTGGGACTTGTTATTTTGAAAGTTTTGGTGTCAACCACCTACCAAATGTATATTAGATGTCTCTCAGACTTGTGTTTCATAAATGGACCAGATTTGAATCGTTTTCATTGGGCAAAATGTTTGAAAAGGAAGAAGAAAGTAAAAGACAGATTGGTCTTGGGATTTTCTTGAAATTTGGTAGTTTAGTTCACTACCTTCCCGTGTGAAGTTTCAAATGAAATTTAGTAGAGGAGTAGTTCTCATATGGAAGTTGAATTATACCAATTTTGGTGTTATTCTAAGACCATTTCGATATACAAATGATGTCCCAAAGTTGCTCTTCGAATCTGGAAAACTTTTCCTTTTCTCTTGGCCGAATGGTCAAATCTGATTTGGGAAGTTATATTTCGAAAACCTTGATGTCAACTACTGCTAAATTACTTATTGGATGTTTATGGAACATTAGTTTCAATATTTGAATTAATTGAAGTTGATTGTATGGAGCAAAGCTTTTAAAAAGGAAAATTGAAGTACAAGGCAGATTTGCCTTGGAAATTCTTGGAAATTTAGTGGCTTTGTTAACTAACTTCCCGAATGAATTTTTATATGAAATTTGACAGAGGAATATCCCTTATATGGTAGAGTAATACTACCAATTTTGGTACCATTCCGAGTCTATTTCAATGTCCAACTGAAGTCCCAAAGTTCATGTTTCAAATCTGGAAAATGTTCAATCTGTCCTTATTTTTAGCTAACTTTGAGCCGCCATATCTTCGTGTGCAAAACTTCGATTCTTGTTCCGCTTTTTTTTTTTAAACTTTGATTGCAACTCTATTTGAGTTTCACATTTGAGAGGCTAGTTCAAATTCTGTGAATTTTGCCAAATTTCCAAAGTTGGCCAAAACCCAACCCTGCAACTACCTCGATAGCCCAAAACAATAACTTTGAGCCAATTTTTGAATACTTCCGTTTGGAATCATGAAAAAGTGTCTTCGAGGAACTTTTAGTACATTCGAAGAAGTTTCCAACGGTACCAAGGTTTCCAATTTTGGACTTGTAGAGAGTGAGATACGATTTTTCCAAGATTGTGTGACAAACCCGAAACTTCCAAACTTAAAGGAAATTGAGTTTTTAGAACTCATCTTTTTCCTTCGATATCACTCTATCGTTTTACACTTGATTTCAAAGATGAAAACCTGATTTCTCTTGTATTTTAAAACCCCACCTTTGAGTCTCGATTTACGAGTAATTAAGGTTCAATTCATGAATTCTCCTTAGATTGTATACTAGTACAACCTTTTTCGATAAGTAGGGGTTCTAAGTGATATTGTGTAATAGTTGATGGTTATTTGCTCAGGCGCTCAAGGGGACCTTCAAGAGGAACTCGAAGTGGACGCCTAAACACTTGTTTGAGCACTTACTCTCTTGTATTGACTAGGTGAGTGTTCCATATAGGAGTACGTGATTTGAATAGTCTATGATATGTTTACTCCATGGTCATTACATGTCAAGTGTTACCGCACTCGTTTTCATTTAAGTAAAACGTACTTGAATTACTCGATATGAAATACTTGTAATGCATATTTACATGAAGCGTTTCAATGATTGACTATGCTATGGCTGCATAAGTCGATTGGAGTGAATCTCCTCGACTCTTAAGTGGTAAAAATAGATGGCCAATAGACGGCCTACTAAGATGAATAATGTCTATCAATTAACCGTGACTACTTACCGTTAACCGTTAACCGTTAACCGTGATTACTTACCATTTACCGATTTATTTGATTATTTACCGTTTACCGATCTATTTGATTACTTACTGTTTACCGATTTACTTGACTACTTGATTACTTGATTAGCATGAATTCCGTATTCATATGAAATTATGGCATATTCCTTACGTGTTTGGATGTTAAGTGTTACCTATAATTGCTCTTGTGAAATTGCCAATGTTTTAAGACGAGTGTGTACTTTATCTCACTCGACCTACTAAAATGATAAATTTTTACCATTTACCAATTTACTTGATTACTTGTGCATGTTGTAAGCTCTAATCTGAACTGGGCCCTGCCCTTGGTTATTAACCTACTCGAGCCAGGACTGGGCTCGGTCGGGTAGGTTGGAATCTTGGGACACCGTTTCGGTATACTCGAGTACTACCACTGGAGAGATAAGGTGATGGCCAGACAACCGAGGGGATCACTGGAGTCATAAGGTGAAGTTGACCGAAATGGTTCCACTGGAACACCGTATCCTTCAATATGTGTTTATTTTGCGTAATGATAACTGTTCCTTGCTAATGTGCCAATGTGCAATCTCGAACTATACCTGTGTTATGCTCAAATTAATCGTACAATGAACACCGTCTCATGCTAATGTGCCCAATATGTAACCTGGAACCATATATGTGGTATGCTCAAATTACCTGATTTATTAGAACTGCTAGAGTGTCTTGGAACCTCACTGGGCTGTGTAGCTCATTCCACGTTTTTGTTTTCCTTAACAGGGTTCGAGACTAAGGGTGCTCGTGAGTAGTACTAGATTGTTTTCTTTTGAAGATCTTAAATTGTATTATAGTGGATGATGGTAGTACATACTCTTTTGGATTGTATTAAGCTTGAAAGCTAACTAATTATAAGTATGAAGTATTTTGGAGTACTTTAATTATATATTGAATTTGTTTGAAGTATTTCGAGCTTTTGGATTATAGATTATAGTGAGTCCTGGCGAGAGCTGGGCAGGCGTCCCGCGGATACCCTTGGTTTCGCCATTGGGAGAAGTGGGGGCGTCACACTGACCCTGTTGTTCCACTAGACGCGCCAAAATATCAGTCATTCGTTGTATGGCCGTCGCTACCTGATCTCCTGTTTCGGCCCTTGTTTCCTGTTGCTGCCCTTGTTTCCTGTTGCTGCTCTACTGCCGCATTTCTTGTTTTTTTTTTATTCTTGTACTTGCCTACCTCCACGTCCACGGCTAGCTCCACGTCCCCGACTAGCCCCTCGTCCTTGACTTCGTCTACCCTCAATACCCTTCTCTCTTTTTTTTTTAAAGGTTATGTAGCTCATAAACAAAATAAATCGACTATAACTGAAAAAGAAAGACATGTTTAAATCACACAGTCAAAGATAAGGAAATGCAGTTAGTACATTTATAGCAATCCAAGTTCATTCATCAGGTTACAAAGATACTTTACAATTCAACTTGATCAAAACCAAGTGCGTAAAACAAAGCAGATACTATACATATGAGCATTGACACGTCACTAGCAGCATACATACAGTGGTAGAATAAGAAATGGCTTGTCATCCCAGTTACCTACACCCACGTCTTGCATTCTCGAGTCTCTAACCTAGGTCATTATCGAACCAACTGATTCTACCTCTCCCTAGGATGCAGGTTGCCCTACTTTAGACTCAAGAAGATTAAGTTCATTAGGGCCTGTATTCCCTTGACCTCCCTTGGCTACGTTCACTTGTACTTCCTCATCCACAAGCATCTCAAATTAGTCAAAGTACAAAACTCTTTAATTGCATGTACAAATTCAAATACATCATTAGTAATGCCAATCCAAGATAATAACCTATTCTTTCGATCCAAAAACAATTCATATAAGCATGACCTAATCGCATCTTCCACATTTACCTCAATTTCATTCGTAACCGTCATACAAGTATCAACTCTTTGGTACTCGGGTACAAGAATCCAAAAATAGGATAATTCACAACTCGAGCTGGCCGGTCCCAAGAGTAAATCACCTATATTAGAGATTCCTACCTGACATACATATCTATCTTCTCCAAGTATCATAATAAGGGTTTTACGCCTATAACATTCATGATTCACAACTTATGCTCTAGAAGAGTACTTAAGTCTTTACTCATTCACATAATAGGGGACCATAACACCACTTGGCCCAAGCTCACCCCGCACAGTGGCTCTGATACCACCTGTAACGACCCCACCTTCCCCCCAGGGCGTACCCAAGGGTTTGGCGGACCGCCTGCCTAGCTCTCGCCAGGACTCACTCAATCAACTCTCAAGATTAATCATTCAAGCCTCCAAAATAACATTTAAGTTCTACAATCCAACCAAAATGTAAACTTATTTATAACCCAAAAGCCAAACGTATAATACAATATCAAATGTCAAAATATATCCTATCAACCAAAAGTATAAGTACAAGAGGGTTATCCACTCTAGTTCCCACTTAATTGTTCCAGACCTCCATTCCTGTAAGGAAAACAAAAACTAAAGGAATGAGCTAAAAGCCCAGTGAGGTTCCCAAACAAGCAATCAGGTAGAGAAACCATGGAAGTATGGTACTTAACAATTTGAACACTTTGCACAATAATAAACAGTCATTCAAGAAATAAACATTCATTCATTGGAAGGATACGTGCTCACTTGGAGTCATTCAGTCGCCAACCATTTCCCTTATTCCTCAGCCATTTAAAAACATTTAACAGTGAAAACTCCTTCAGTAGTCATTGTCACTCATTCATTGATTTCATTGCATTGAATTCACTGGCCAGTTCTCCACCAGACTTCGTGGTAATACTCGAGTATACCAAACATTGTCCCAGGGTCACCAACAGCCCGACCGAGTTCGCTTCTGGCTCGAGTCGACTGACAACGAAGGGCAAGGGTCCAGTTCAGCCAAAAGGCTTACATTCATGCACAAGTAGCATTCAATCATTGAAAATTCACTTTGGCTTGGGTCGAGTGCGATAAAGTACACACTCGCCCATCGAAAATCCATTTAGCAATCATTGGAAAGCATTTAACATTCCGGCAACATTCACAACATTTCACATAGTCATTTAAAGTATACACATGCAAGGAACACTCACCAGTTTAAGCAAAATAGCGTCAAAAGTTCGCCCCCGGGTTATGCTCTTGATCAATAACAAACCCTAAGAACAACCAAGATAAAGTATTATGGTTCAACCATTCAAAGTTTAGGTGAACCAAAGAAAATCCGAGTAACTACTAGGGCAAAGGTGCAAATATGGTTTTGGAGTAAAAATAGAACAATTAGATCCAAGGGACATGAGTAACCAAGAATTTCCTCATTCCAATCATAAAACCAAGCTCAAAATGATTTAACAACTCCAACTTAAAGTTGAAAATGAAAGTAAGGATAGTTTTAGGAAAATAGAATTTTTCCAGTTTTACGTGATGCTATTTGGAAAATCATATCTCAAGCTACTTAAGTCTGAAATTTATAAACTTCATACCGTTGGAAAATAGATTCAAAGATTTACAATTTCTCAGAAGACACCTTTGCAAGATTCTATCCACAAGTCAATCAAAATGCCAATCTCAAGTGGCTGCTTTATCCAGTAGAAAGACAGAACAGTAATGGAAATTCAGTCAACTTTGGAAAATCACAGATATTCATAGGAATCGAGGAACATTCTGAAATTTTCATGATAGAAAGTACTCTGAATCTCGTTTCAAACTCAAAAAGCAGAACTCAATTTGGATTTTTCTATACCAAGATATGATAGATTTCCCAAAACTGCTTAGAGTCTAGTGCAGGAAAAATTCAGCAGCACTTCCCCTTATTTTCTTTACTTTGCCATCCAAACTCAACACCAAAATTCATCTCAAATCAACATCAACAACAACAACAAGTCATAAGTTATAACATACACTTGATTAAGGCCACAAAACCATCCAAATGTAGCAAATTTATAGCTCAAAATTGCGAGGACTTGCAAAATTCTTCATATTTTCTTAAAATTTCCTTTTATTTTGAATAAATTACTTTATAATATTTTTACTACTCATTTACTCCCTCAATAGTTGTAATAAATGATAGAAATGAGAGTTTTACCTTTACTTTTATAGTTAGGATAAACTAGGATTTTTGCGTATCTTGATAGTGTGATTAATTGGTGAGGTGTGTGTACTAAAATTGGTGGATAAGAGTGAGTATTAGATATCTAAGAGGAAGTGTGTGATTAGAAGTGCTATTGTTAAGTTAGTGAATCATAAGTTAAAACATAAGTACACGAGAGTTAAGGAAAATAGGCTTGAACCGACGTGCACCGTTTGTTATCAATTGAGTACACCACTTGAGCACTGCTTTCTTACCCTAATCTCCTTGCTTTTATTTCAGATAATCACCCTAGATTATTCCCTAAACTATCCGAAAATATTGACCAAAGAAAGGGAGAAAAGAAAACAAAAATAAGAAGGAATCTTGAGACGACAAGTGTCAGCAATCCAAGGATATTTGACCAAGCCAAATTCTTTCCTTCTTATCTTCCATTTTGGCTCACTTTCTCCATTATTTCTTCTTGTTGGCCAAGAGCTAGGAGAGGAGAAAGAGAGAATAAAACTGATGTGTGCACGGATGGCGGCCTTGACTCAAGGCTTTCATAGAGACATTAAAAGGTTGAAGGATGTTAATCGAGTTGTCTACACTTTGATTCAAGACAATGAAGCTTAATGTCTAGTCACAAATGTTCTTCATGTATTGTGGCCGCTTAGTAGTTATTATTTATTGGTTTGGTAGTTAGTTTTATTTGGTCATTTGTGTCAAATAAGTCAGCCCACTAAAGAGTAAGTGTGGGCCGAGCTCATTGCCAGATTAAGTAGGATTAGTGGTCCATTAATCTGTGTCCCAAACGGGTTTGGTCCTCAGTTTCTAGTCTATAAAAGGCTCCTTTTGTACGATTGGAGGGTAGACACTTTTGACAATAAAATTTCAGTTTGTTCTCTTACAATTTCTAGAGTACATTCCTACTTGCGTGGCAAGGGTTTTTGAGCAATCTCACGTGACGTCCTTGGTTGTTCATCTGGCCTATCTACTTGAGTAACCACCTCAATTGGAGTCACTGTTCTACCACCTTGAATCGAGTTGCGTCGTCCCTCTTGGTTCTAGGTCCCGTAAATCAAGCGAGTTGATTCACCGTCTAGGTCCTTGGGCATTCGTGCTACGTGTCTTGGAACTAGTTGGCCGAGGAACGTATCAAAAACTTTTCATTCCAACCTTGATTTTAGCCTTGTTTGAGTTGAATCACAAAAACTAAACCGATTAAACTTGCACCAAGGGTGTTAGGAAGCTTGGTGTGGTGAAAGTTTTGGAAGAAATAGTTTGGTTCCTCACTTTCAAGAAGGTTTTGTAAGGTATAAGTCTAAAACTTCCTTTTATCTTTCTTAATCTTGCTAAATATGCTATAGAAGCTTTGAATCTTGGAATATTATGGATGATTTTCTAGTTTTGGTTTGTTTAGTGAAAATTTCAGGTAGGGTTTTATATTTTTCAGCTTTGAGTATGTTATTTAACTCGTAAATATTGGTATTGAGCTTAGATATGGAATTTGTGAGGTGATTAATAGCATGATTGTGACTTTTAGCATTAAAAGATGAATTTCCAGCTTTGATGAGAAAATTCCAGTTTTGGTAGTGGTTGGATATTTGCTAGAAATGAGTTATATTTGGATGGTTTTTAGCCTAGATGAAGAGCTATCTTGATATGTTTATTAGTGGTGTTTGATTTGGGCTGATTTGAGGAAAAAAAAAATGAAGCCTTACATGGCTGGAAAATTGAGTAAAAACAAAGGGTATGCTGTGTGACGACTCCACCTTCCCCTAAGGCGAACCAAAGGGTTCGGCGGACCACCTGCCCAGCTCTCGCCAGGACTCGATCACTCTCTCCGAACAAAATAAGATATAACCTTGAGGGAAAACGAAAAACAATTCCCAAATTTGAAACATATACTTACATTCATTCCAATCTCAATCAAATATACAGTCCCAAATAACAAAAGCTTTAAATTCTCAATACAATCCAACCCTAACCAAGCACTAGAGCGAGAACAAACGCAAAATAATTCAAAAGGACAAGACTATTCTATACAGGTCTCTCGCCCTTGCTTGCAACCCCTGTAAGGAAAACAAATGGCGTGGAATGAGCTAAAAGCCCAGCGAGGTTCTATATACATAACCAAACAGTTAAATAAGGACATTAATCATGTAATAACAAGAAATCCAGAAAACATTTACAATATGAAAGCAATACTAACACATTCATTAAAAGGATACATGCTCACGAGGAGCCATTCGTTCATTCATTCGCCTATCATTTCCCTTATTCCTCCAATCATTAAAAACATGTTTGTAAGTGAAAACCCCTTCATTTACTTGTCATTCGTTCATTCATTTCATTTCCCCCTTCTGACCAATTCATTGGTCAGTCTCCACCCGACAACGTGGTCATACTCGAGTATACCAAACATTCACCCAGGGTCACTAGTCGCCCGACCGAGTCCGCTTCTGGCTCGAGTCGACCGGTAACGAAGGGCAAGGACCCAATTCAGCCAGAAGGCTTACATTCATGTACAAGTAGTATTTAATCATTCAATCATTGAAAATTTCAAGTTCATTTAGGTCGAGTGCGATAAAGTACACACTCGCCTAGCAAAAATCATTTTTTAGCAATCATTGAGAACATTTAACATTTAATCAAGAATCACAACCAGCCACATAGTCAATGGAAACATAACGTGCATCAATCGCTTATTAAAGTAACAATCCAAATAGTCATAACAATTCACATAGTCATTAGAAACAAATCGTATATAGAACACTCACCTATATAAGCAAAAATAACGTCCAAAGTATCCTTCTGGATATCTCCCTCAATCACCAAGGAACCCTAAGAGTAACCAAGAGAGCACATTACGGTTCTACCATCAAAAGTTTAGGTGAATCAAAGAAAATCTGAATACCTACTAGTACAAGTTATATGTATGAGTTTAAAAGTGAAAAGAGTACTTTTAGATCAAAGGGCATGAGTAACTAAGAGTTTTCCAAATCAATCATAAAACTCAACTTAAAAGGGTTTAGAAAATTTCATCGGAAAACAATTGAAACAGACGCCACGTCAGAATAAGGTAGACAAATACCTTGAATTCACCCTAAAGCCTTGCGCGTTAAAAATAGGTTTTGTGGCCGAGAAAACCCTATACAACTCCTTTTTGTTTTGGAAGGAAATGAACAAATATTTGGAGTTCAAAACTTGACATTTGTAACTAAGTATCATGATTAAAATGGTCATCATATTCACCATGCGATAATGTACAAGTTCAAGTAAAATGAAGCACACCTAACACCACTAGAATGGAACTAAGTATGTCTAAGTAAAGTAAATCCAACGTATTACAAAAATCACATTTCAAATCTCATTTTCATTCACTAAACGGACAACATTTCCCTTGAACTCCTTCACTTTTCCATGTACAACCAACCACCAATCTCATACATTCAACCACAATTAATTATTGTCCAAATCCAATTCCTAAAACACAAAATTCAATGTCACATATCACTGTCACCTTTTAGAAATTTAAGCACAACTCGAGCTACACTTATCGGATTGAAACAAAACAATATACCGTTTCGAAGCTAAGACATAGCTCTACAATTATTATGAAGACACCTCAACCCAGTTATCACCCTAACCTAGTCAAATTTACCCAAACAGCCCCCAGATTTTCCAGTTCGAAGCTCACTACAAAATTCAACTAGCAGTCCTGATTCATTCAATCATATCTCAGCACACACAACTCCGATTCAGGTGATTCCAAAGCCATTTGAAAGCTAAGATACAAGGCTACAATTCGTAATAAGACATCGACAACCAATGCAGTAATATTCCCGGTCAAACTAACCAATTACAGAGGCTGATTATCATTTCGGATAGAAACAGGGCAGTAGGGGCAATTTTGTCATTTAACAAGATATCCTGCTCCGATTGAGCTGAAAATTTACAGGAATAATCTACATTCAATTCTCTACAAATTTCATGTTTTGTGATAGGGCTAATTCAGTCTCCATCATATTCGAATATCCAGAACAAATTCGGACAGAAACTAAAATAGAAATGAAATTTCTGGGAGTTCATTCAAATTCCACCCAATCAAAACGAATTTCCAGCCATCCAAATCAGTTCCTAGCTAATTAGATTCAACTTCCAATCATCAATTCAAGTTATATCACAAGAATCAAGAGCTAGGAAACCAATTTTACCTCTTAACCTTAAGCAACCAAAGCTGAAATTGCAGATGGCAGCAAGCTTCCCTCGGTTCTAGCTTGGAGAAATCAGACATCTTGCTGGAATCCTCTCTTTCCCCTTCAATTTTTCTCTTATTTGTTTTGCTTAAGTGCTATGAAGCCTCTCACGGTTGCCTTCTTTTCTTTTCTTCTCACCCGATTGCCTCTCTCTCTCTCAAGCTCTCTAATGTTAAGCTGGGTAAATGATAAGCTTTAGGAGATATTTAAGGCTTGGTCAAAGGTTGGTCAATTATGTCAAGCCACCCTAGCACTTCAATGATTTTTCACCTTGGCCTCAAATGATTTCATTTCCTATCAATTAAGTCCATAGTGTATAAATCCAACTTAGTCCATTAATACTTAATCATACTTACCTAGGCTACTAATCACCTTCGCGCTAACTCTCATGATCCCAATTGAAGACCAAACTTTTTAGTTTGAATAAAAACTAGAGGTTTGACAAACAAATTAGGGTTTTTCACAAATATCAAGTTTTCTTTAAATCAGGATTTTCACAAAATTACATTTGGATTCAACTAGAATTTTGAAATATTTTTAACATCTTGGGCCAACTTAATAAATCAAATTACACCAAACTGTGTACATCAAATCGAGTTTACAAAACTAGGGTGTTGAAAAAAATTTTAAATCCTTAAACCAAAATTCATAAACCACAATTTGCACGTAAAATGTCATTGCCAAAATTAATAAAACAAAATTAACGCATAAATGTCATTTTTGAAAATACGGGATGTTACATGCTGCCCAAAATTTTCTTCCATAGGATAAGTGAGCAAAATTGGAACTTGAGCCGTGATTCGTGGTTGAATTGAACTTGAATTGGTTAGAGTACTCATGTGAGATCCCGGATTCCTAATTTTCTCAAATAAATTAAATATGGATAATTATAGTAGCTATTGTGTGAAAAATGTATTTTTTACCATATGTTTTAATTTTCAAAAGGTATTTTGCATACCAAAAGTGAAAAATTTAATTGAATCATTAAAAACCTACTTTCAAAACTAAACCTTTAAGTTTAAATTAAATTCAACCAACTAATATTTTCGTGATTGTATGTGCATGCATGCATGTTTAGTACGGGGTTCGAGTGATTAGTACTTTGGGTTAGTGTGCTTAAGTTTTAATTAAACTAAGTTAGTGCATTAAGTGGATATTAAGTTAGTAGGACATAAGACAAAACAAACAAAGCCAACACCAAGAACAAGCTGCCGTGAGCTAGGAGAAGAAAGAAAGAAGCTTGATATTGTTGACCCAAATGTTTAGCAACTTGACCAAACAACACCTAAGGAAAAACTTAGCATTTAAGCTTCAGCTAGCATGAAATCGGGCAGCCTTGAAACTGAAACATTCCAGCTAGAACCGTGGAGAACAAAGGGAGAAAAGAGAGGAAAAACTAGAAAAAATTTGCTGCTTCATCCACCTTGACCACCGATCATCTTAGCTTGAAAAATAGGAAGAAGATTTGGCACTAGGAACTTGAAGAACTTGAGTTCACAACTTCAACTTGAGGTAAATATCTTGTTCTCACTTGCTGGAAATTCGGATTTGGGAGCTTAAAGCTGGAATTAATTGATGTTTGAGCTTTGTTAATGATATTCCTTAGTTGTTTGGATGATTTCATGGTTTGGTTTTCATGATTTTTGGGGTTAATCTCAACCGGCCAGCTTAAGGTTAAGAGGTAAAATTGGTTTCCTAGCTCTTGATTCTTGTGATATAACTTGAATTGATGATTGAAAATTGAATGTACTGAGTTAAGAACTAATTTGGATGGTTGGAATTTCGTTGGTATGAAGTTGATTGAATGAACTCCCAGAAATTTCATTTCTATTTTACTTTCTGTCCGAATGTGTTCTGGATATTCGAATATGATGGAGGCTGAATTAGCCTTGGCACAAAACATGAAAGTTGTATAGAATTGAGTGAGGAATCTACCTGTAAATTTTCAGCTCAATCAGAGCAACGTAGAGTGTGAAATGACTATTTTGCCCCTGGTTCCCTGTTTCTGCCAAAACTGGAAATCTGTCTCTGTAAATGGCTCATTTAGCTGGGAAGATGAATGAATTGGTTGTCGATGTCTTCTTAAGAATTTTAGCCTTACATCTTAGGTTTCTAATGGCTTTGGAATTACCTGAATCGGAGTTGGGTGTGCTGAGTTATGATTAACTGAATCAGGACTGTCAGTATTTGTGTCAGTGAGCTTCGAACTGGAAAATCTGGGGGCTGTTTTGGTAAATTTGACCCTAGTTAGGGTGAGAACTGGGTTAAGATGTCTTCATGAGAATTGTAGATCTATGTCTTACCTTCGAAATGGTATATTTTTTGTTTCAATACGATAAGTGTAGCTCCAGTTTTGCTTAAATTCCTAAATGGTGACAGGGACGCACTATAATGTTCTTCGTGGTTTAGGAGTTGGATTCGGACAAGAATCAATTTGTGGTGAATGGGGATCATGAGCGGTGATTGGTGAGTGATTCCAAACTATTTTCGCCCCTGCTTCTTGAACTGTATATGATAACTGATTTTGAACTCTTTTATTGACAAATGTTTGCTGATACTAAAAAGTCTTTGTTAAATGGATTTGCGAACTGTACTTCCTTAATTGGATATGTGACTTTCCACTGTTCGATTGGCTTGGTGCTAATGTGATACAATGCTCAATGTGCTTATGTGGTTATATGAGACTTTAGGTGAGGGTGTACCTTATCGCACTCGCTTTAGGTCTCATTACTTGTTCTTTATTAGCTATTGTGGAATGTGATTTGTACTGAGATGTATATTGATTGTGTAATGTGACGTAATGTGCATGTGGGCTGGTCACTTGTTGTGGGTAACACCCCACCTCCTGGAGGGGTGTTGAGGTTCCTTGACCTACGGGCTTGGACTCTTCACTTGTTGTGGGTAACACCCCACCTCCTGGAGGGGTGACTATGCCCGGTCTCTAGGTTAGACGGATTATTCGAGCCGGCTGGGGTTTGGTCGAAGTCAGTCCAATGCTAACTTTGGGATCAAACTACTGAACTGTACTGTACTGTTATCCCGGGTGGCCAGTAGGCTATAAACTCGAGAGGTCTGAGCTGCCAGTGGGCTATAAACTCAGCGCTTGTACTGAACTGTTATTGAGTTGACTGGCCAGTGTGGTGATAAGGTGAACGTGGTGGAGTGAAGTGGGAGTTCTACGGATTATTGGTTGATGGAGTGTCAACAGTGACCTAAATTGGAAAGTGGAATTGGCTTTGGAGCCATCCCTGTCCTTTTATTGTATTGTTTACATTTCTGCTATTGATTTGTTACCTAATGACTGGTTATCTGATATTGTATAATTGTCTCCTTGGGATTTTGTTTGGCATTTTAAAACCAAGTATTGTGCAATGATTTGTAAAGACTCAAATGCTTTATGAAATGATTTGGAAACTAATGTTTGACTAAATGCGAATTTGATCACTGTTTTCAATAGATCCCCTATCATTCTCATTGAGCTTTTGGCTCACCCCTCCCAAAATTATTTTAAGTGCCTTGCAGGAATCGAGAAATGGCACGAGCGCAAGTGTGGCTTGGATTGGATTGTATATTTTATTTGTATTTTATTATTTGTATTTTCTTGAATGTATTTGCATATAAATTAATGTATTTATTGATATTCTTGGTTGTATATAATGAGGTCTTCGGATGTATATATGGTATTTATTGGAAGTTAAAGTGTAATATCGGTCGAGGTCACTATCGAGTCCCGGCGAGAGTTGGACAGACGGTCCGCCGAACCCTCGGGTTGCCCCAGGGAGAGGTGGGGTCGTCACAACTCAAGTTTCCCTTAGTAGGAGTACATAAGCTAAAATTTTGCCAAAACTCGTACCCTTTAAAAGGCGATAGTAGCGACCACTATAAATACGGTTTTCTCATCTTTTCGACCAAGTTGCGAACTTATAAGTGTTAATCGCTTCTTTATCAAGACCAAAAGAGTGAGCATGATTTTTCTAGGGTTTGATAAGTAAAATGAATCTGACTTAAATGTGTTTCATTTACTTTTTTTTTAAAGACTTTTATTTATTCCAAGTGGAATCGCCAAAGTTACAAGAGATAAAGAGCGAACATGCGCCCTACCACCTATCCGCCCACTAGCCTAAGGGACGGAAATTCCCTAGCATCCAAAGCCAGGCAGAATCTCCCGTGGGAGCTGATGAGGAGAGTCGAAGACCACACTAGAGTACCCATGCAGGCCAGCTATCCTATCCGCTACCATATTTGCCTTACAGAAGAGGTGTTCGAACGAAACAGCCACCTGATCCAGCAGCCGACGAATCTTCCTCAGCAAATTGCAATACGACCAACCTCCTATAGCCGACGATTTGACTAGCGACACTAGAACCGCAGAGTCCACCTCCACCAAAATCTCTCGTATCCCCTTTGCCGCACATACCTGCAACCCTTCCAAATGAGTCCTATGACCATAAATGAGTTTCATTTACTTGATTTTCTCTAAGCGAAACTCCTATATTTTGAACCCTAATTGATTTTAAACCGTTAAATGGTATTTTATCGCAGATTTGGACACCAACCAGGGAGTTGCACCTGAACGTGGTTTTCAAAAGCAATAAGTCATTAGTGAGTTCTTCCAAGTGCATGATTGAACTTGATACTTGATTTAAATGTTTTACCATCGTGATCGGATAATAATTGATTGGTTTGGTCGGGTAAGGGTGTACTTTATTGCACTTGCCCTAATGTGATATATTCTTGTTCATTGGTTGCAATTGATTTGATATACATGTATACGTGCGAGGACTCATATTTTTATTTTTACTTTTTACTTATTTTAAAATTATTTGCATTGGTGTTATTTAATTTTATTATTTTAGCATGAATTTTCCTTAAATTATACTTTTATCGTTTACGCGTCAAAATTTTTCAAAAGTCGCGTCAGCATGACTAATTGGAGATTTGTAGAATTAATATTAGACTAGTAAGTATGAGTATTTGTAGAGTTAGAGGAATTACCTTGGAGGATTAGTGTTTAAGTGTAGAAAAGAAGAGAGAAATTGGTAGTGCAAGACACTATTTAGCCACTATTCTAAGTTGACTTTTTTTTTCACCAAACATAAGGCTAGTTTTCTTCCAACTTTTCACCACAAAATCAAAACATTTCACTCTCTCTCATCCTCTTGGCCGAAAATTAGAAGCTCAAAGGGGGGAAGAAAAATTTCATCTTTTGCTCTTCAATCTTGCTCAAAGATCTTCATCCAACCATCAAAATTTTGGGTTTTTGCTCTAGCTAGAAGGAAGGTGCGATCTTGTGGTGATTTTTGGTGAAAGTCTTGCATTCAACTAGGGTTCAAGAACTTGAAGAGGTAACAAGTTCATCCTTCTTTGCTCTTTAAATTTTACAAAGACTACTGGTTGAATTACATGGGTTTGAAACCCTAATCAAGAATCTAGGCTAGAGGACTTGAGGAAACCTTGTTCCTTGCTTTACATCCTAGGCTAGTGGTCTTGAGGTGGCCTTTTAGTAGCAGACTTGAGGCTTCTTGCTTGATTGTTGTTGATTTTGTGATGAGTGACTTGATATTGGCTTGGTAAGTGGAGAGAAAATTGGAAGAAAACTCATGAGAAGTGCTGGCCGAATCTGCTGCCTTGTTGTCTTGCTTGGATTTCGAATTTTTGTTGCTTATATGGCTTGCTTAAAATTGCTTGTTATATGTTTGTATCATGTGTGTGGAAATTGTTTTTTCAAAAAATCATTTCAAGTGGTTACATAAAACTTGGGTTTTGATGAAACAAAGAAATCTAGAAAATAGCTACCAGGTCAGCCGACTAAGGGTACTTTGTCTGAGCATAAATCTTTGTACAAAAGTCAAAATCAAGTGCCATTTGTAGAATTTGAAACTAGACACAAGAGATTTTCAACGGTATAAAATTCCCCTGCTAATTCGTTTTTGAGTGAGCCGTAGCGAACCGGCAAAGTGGACTGACCTGTTTTACTTGTTTAACCGAGAGAAATTGTGTAACTGCATCTAGTGGCTCAAAATCGTCCCTCTTGTGAAAATAATTTGAGAAAGATGTTCTTCTGATGATTTGTAGAATTTTTGAATCTAGTTTCCAACGCCATAAACCATTCCCAATTTGGACTTGTGTGGAGTTAGATATGGCCTGATTTCAAAATTGTGTTGAAGCTTGTGACTGGAAATCTGCAGAACAAGTTGCGAAAACCAGCCTTCTTAAAAACTATTGTATCTTGCTATTCAAAAATCCAAATTGAGTTCCACTTGTAGCATTTAAAACTTGACTTGAAGCTCTTGCTGTGTTATAAATTTCAGAGACTAATTCAATTCTTGTGAATTTTGCCAATTTCTAAACATTACTAAAAATCAAGACTGGTTCTGCCCTGATTTCATGAAACAGTAACTTTGAGCTGAGATTTTGAATGATTTCTAGTTGGAATCTGGAAAAGTGTCTTCTGGAAAGTTTTAGTATTATGAATCTAGTTTCCAACGGTGTAAAGTTTCCAATTTTTGGACTTACCAAACTCAAGATCTTGATTTTCCAAGTATCGTCGCGTAAAGCTGAAAATTTCTGGTTTCTTAAGAAATGAACTTTTAAGAACTTCCAACCTCTTACCTTGATTTTTCCACTTCCTTAATTTCAAACGTATCCCTATTGAACTTCTCTCGCTAATGTATTTCTCCTTTCCTCAAAGTTTTACACTTTTAACAAGTTACCTTAATTAAAGCGGTCAACTTGTACTTGACTTTTAGCCACCATTTTCGAATTTCCAAGTGAAGCTTACTTGCTAGACTTGTCCAGATGTTGGCCTTGATATTTGTACTAGAGTTGGCAATCATACAAGCATTTTTAAAAGAATGATTTGAAAGGTTTTCTTATGAACTTAATTAGTAATACTCAGAATGCGTTGGCCAAACTTCCAAGTAAAATGTGTTCATCTTCCTTATTTGAAAGCCAAAGTTTCTATCGCCATAGTCTCCTAAGTTTACGCCCCTGATTTAACCGTTGAAAATGAACGTTAAGTGAGTCTTTTACTGAAAGAAAACTTGAGAAATTTCCACTCGATTTACGTTTACAACTTAAAGTGGTAGCTAAAGAAGTTAATGAACTGTTAGTGGCGGTTTTTACTAGACTTTAACTAAATGGGTTTGGAAAATGGTGAAGGCTCCGCTTATACTTGAAATTTGGGCGTTTAAATAGGGAATTTTGACAAGAAAATAATCTTCTATCTTTCTCGATTTTTCATGCCAAAAACTTAGAGATCTGCTTAATCCTCAAATTGGAGAATCTTGGACTTGACTTGATTTGAATTAATGCATTCTTAGATATTTTATAAATGCTACCCTCATGGGTTAAGTTAGTAAGTGATATTTACATTCGATTTGAACGTGTTATCTCTTGAGTGAGGGTAAGCGGGAATACTACTAAGACCTTGGTTGAATACCTAGATGATTTGTAATTGTGCATGTCTCAAGGTGATCAAGAGGATCCCGAGGAGCTCGTTTGATCTTGCCTTGTCTGGCTTTAACACTTTTGATTTCGGTGAGTGTCAAGTGCATGACTTGTTGCTTGATACTTGAACTGCTTCTTGTTGAAATATGAATTTGACTTGTCAGACGAGGGGGTACTTTATCGCACTCGTTCTCTTTTACTTGACTTGATATTCGACTTGCGTGAACTTGGCAAATTATACTTGTACTTGTGGGGATGCCCAAAACTCATTGGCTAACCTTGCGACTCGAGCCGGCATGGCGCTTGGTCGAGAAGCTTGATGAACCATGAGAAAATTATAAAGTTTGATCTTTTGACATCTTGCTTGGCATAACTCGAGTAGTATTGCCTTTTCTATTTGACGTTCGGGGCCCAGTAAGGGGTGTAACGGTGGACGGAAATTTGGAGAAAAGTGAAGTCTAGCGGATTTGATACTTGCTCGGTTGACAGAGAGTCAACAGTTGGAAATTTTGGATCAAGGCCTTGGCAAAGCTGTGTGGAGTTAGCTCCTGACAGCTTCCGTATCCTTATTGATTGTGTTTTACTTTCCCTTGTGAATTACTTGAATTTTATGGCTATTCCTTTTGTATAAGCTTTATTGCTTCTTGAACTTATTTGTTTGCATGCTTTTCTTGGTCTCACTGAGCGTTAGCTCATCCCATTCCATTTGTTATTCTTTAGCAGGAGAACGATGTGAAGGAAGTGATTGGAAGATACTAGTGAAGGCTAGTCTTTTGTATAGTTTGGTATTGTTGTAAACTGACCTTTGGAGAATTGTAAGATTTGGAACTCGATGTAGTTGACTTGAGATTGTATCCTTGGATGTACTTGTGCAATGAAATATTATAGTCGTGTTATTATTTTTGGTATATTTAGATGTAATTATTGGAATTGGTTTGTTTTTCATTTGAGGATGGGAGTGAGTCCCGGCGAGAGCTGGGCAGGCGTTCCACCGAACCCTTTGGTTCGCCTTAGGAGGAGGTGGGGTCGTCACAATATGACTTGAATACTATTTGGAATTTCAGAAACCCTGTGGCTAGTTAATCGAGTCGAGCCGGCAAGGACCTGGTCGATTAGATAACGAACCCTGGGTCTCTAGTTTTGTAGAGTGGAGTGTTATCTCCTTGACTAATTGGTATGCTCGAATATTACTGTGACGCCCCCACTTCTCCCTAAGGCGAACCAAAGGGTATCGCGGGATGCCTGCCACCTCTCGCCAGGACTCAATACAAATTCAGTCCAAAACTTAAAAGACTAATACTAACAATGAGAAGTCGGAGTAAAGGTACGAAGTCAATTCCATACATAAATATTCAATCTTACATCACAAATTCGAGATACATCCCTTTCCGAAATATACAACTTCCCAAAAGGGAGTCTAAACAAAATACATTCCAAAGAGCCACAAATAGGCTTTACCATAACTCCTTCCAATCCAGCTCCTGTTAAGGAAAACAATTCTAACGGGGTGAGCGGATGCTCGTGAGGCCAAGAAAACATGCAAAACACGTAGTTCAAATAACAATAACACTTGAACAAAATGAAAGCTGTAACATTCAAGTAATTCACAATTAACAATAAAACACACTTGAAAAGGATACAAGAGCTCTCAAGAGCTATTTCCACTTGCTCGATCCAGAACCTCCACGAGTTGACACTCCGTCAATCAGGTAGGTTATAATCCGTAGAATTTCACTTACGCGTTCCCCGTTCACCATTACTCCCCCTGCTCCAGACCCGTACTTCTTTATATAAGGCGATACTACTCGAGTAAGCCAAGCGAGATCTCTCCAATAGATCACGCTTATACACTTTTCCCATGGCTCACCAAGGTTCTCGACCAAGCCCGTGCCCGGCTCGAGTCCAAGGTCGGCCAAAGAGATTTGGGCGTCCCCCATTATTATCACTAAGAGTCGAGGAGATTCACTCCAACGACATATGCAACCATAGCATATTTAATCATTTCAACACTTCACTTAATACACTTGACAATTCACTTCAAATAATTTAATTTCACTTTACTTAAACGAGAACGAGTGCGATAAAGTACACACTCGACTCGGCATATTCAAAATTCTCATTCAACAATAATAATTAAGCACGTAACAATTTGTCACACGCTTGACACTCACTAAGTCAAAGTAGGGGGTAAGTGTTCAATCAAGTGTTTAGGCGTCCGCAGTGAGGTCCTCTTGAAGGTCCCCTTGAGTGCCTGAGCAAAAATATAATTTACTATCACACACTATCACTTATAAACCCCTTATTAACAAGGAAGATTGTACACTTGTACAATACTAAGAAAATTATCATGAAAGAGAGCCTTAACTGCTCGTAAATCGAGGCTCAAAAGTGGGGTTTAATAACACAAGGACAAACTAATTTCCTTCATGAAATCAAGTTTAAAACAGTCATTCATATCGAAGGGTAGTGAAGAGTTTCTAAAAACTCAATCCCTCTCAAGTTCGAAAATTTCAGTTTTAAGGAGCAATCTTTGAAAAATCGGATCTTGCACTCAGCAGGCCCAAAATTGGAAAACTTAGTACCATTGGAAAATAGTTCCAAAGTACTAAAAGTTCCTAGAAGACACATTTCCAAGATTCAAAATGGAAGACACTCAAATTTCAGCTTAAAGTGGCTAACTTGTACTCCCAAGACAGTTTTAGTCTTAGTTTCGGTAAACTTTGGAAATTCGGTAAAATTCACAGAACGTGAACTAGCCCATGAAATTTGTAAGTCAATTAGAATTCCAATTAAGGTTTAAAACACAACAAGTATAACTAAAATTGGAGTTTCGAACGTCAAGATAAAGCCGCTCAAAGTTGGTTAAAAATAAGGACTGCTCGGTCCATTTTCCAGATTTGGAAGAATAACTTTGGCCTATCATTTGTAAATCAAAACAGTGTTAGATTGACCCCAAAATAAGTACAATTCAACTTCCATATGAGAACTACTCCTCTATCAAATTTTATTTGAAAATTCGCATGGGAAGGTAGTTAACAAAACTACCAAAGTTCAAGAAATTTTGAAGACAAATCTGTCTTCCTGTTTCCTTTGCCCTTTTCAAACATTTTGTCCAATGAAATCAACTCAATTTGGTACATTGGTGACACTAAGGTTCAGGAAACATCTAATATACATTTGGTAGGTGTTTGACACCAAATGTTTTGAAACAACATGTCCCAAGTCAAACTAGGCCATTCGGCTAGCAAAATTAGGGTTTTCCAGCTTTAGTACAGTTTGGGAATTGGGATATATCTCGCTCAATACAACTTGAAATTGAGTGTGGTCAGTGGGAGTTGGAAACTAGATTCACAAACCTACATTTCATCAGAAGAAATCATTCTGAAATTCAGTTCGCAAATGAGAGAAATTAAAGCTACAATTTGCAGCTTCTGACTTCCTCTCGGTTGGACTAACAGAACAGGGCAGCCGACTTTGATCAATCACTACAGATGGTTCAGTTCGAATTAGAAGGTGCATTATACACTGTTAGAAAACTAAGGATGTCTAGTTTTGAATGCCACTAACGGCACTCAATTCTGACATCTGGACAGAGAGTTATGATCATTCAAAGATGCTCTGTCCAGAACACCTGAGCACCGTTTTCCAGATTTTTACAATTTCGAAATTTCAACTTTTACCCAACCAAATCAAATGATTTTTGGTGGAAACTTCCCACACACCCTACAAAACATATCTACATCCGATTCAAGGTCATTTGAGCATCAAAAATTCGAATCAAAGCTTCGAGAAAAACAGGGCAGATTTTCGGCCTCTTCCTATACAATTTTCGGCCTCTTCCTATACAATTTTCCTTTGGTTTTCCTTTCACTTTTCCAACAAATCTCATCTTGTTTATCACATAACTAACACAAACAACACTTAACATCATCATATCAGTCCTATATCATCAAGGTGGGATTTCATAGAGCCCACTCCAACCATTTAAATCCAACAACAATAACAATGAAGCTACAAGCTTCCTAGCAAAGATTAACCAACTAAAGCCAAGGTTAGATGGTTGGATGATTACCTCCTACTTATTTGAGTGAAATCAGAAATTTTGCACCTCTAAAACCCAAGAAAAACCGTGAGAAAGATGTCCTCCACTAAGATTGAGTTGCTCTCCAAGTTGTTTAGGAGTTGTGTGAAGGAATTGAGGTGAAGTTGTGCAAGAATTGAGCAAGGAGGATGATGGGTTTTCTCTTCTTCCCCCTTGGAGAATTTCGGCCAGCAAGATGAAGAGGAGAGAGAGGGTGAGCTGATGAGTGAAGCTTCTTGGAGAAGCTTGGATGTTTTTGTGGTTAAAATTCATTCGAAAGTCAACTCTTAATAGTGCGCGCACGCGCTCGTTTCGTGTCCGTTTTCTCTCGGGTTTGTTTCACGTGTGCATTAAACCTCTAATGTACTTCCTTTAACATTATTATTATTCACTCTTAGTAGTCTAAAAGATAATTTTCTAAAGTCCTTCACTTAGTCACGAACGTGAAAACGCGAATTTCCGACTCGCGCGCGATAAAGCGCAATTTTTAAGAAAATTCTTGTAACGATAATATACTAACCAATACTAGGGTAATTAATCATAAAAATAACTATTTTAAGACTACCGCATGAGTTCTCAAATCTCCAAGGTCACTGTACTCTCAGATCGAATATTGCCTCCAAACGCGTATTCACTATTTCTTACTAAACGAGCTTCCGAAAATTAAATTTACTAACGGAACGTTTTAAAAATATATGCAGGTCATAGTTCCATGTAAATGATTTTAAAATGGTTGAAATAAATTATTCGGGGAAAACGGGTGAATAAATATTTAAATAAGCCAGTAATATGAGATTAAAATAAGTAAATTTTTGGATTCTTATATCCTCTCCCCCTAAAGAAAATTTCGCCCTCGAAATTATACCTTGATTTGAGGACAGGTCTGGATATTTTTCTCGAATTTCTTCTTCAACTTCCCAGGTTGCCTCCTCCAATCCGTGGTTCCTCCAAAAAACTTTTACCAATGGAATCCGCTTGTTCCTCAATTCTTTCACCTTACGATCTAAAAGTTTGATTGATTTCTCCTCATAGGTCAGTGTTTCATCAATTTCAACATTCTCCGGTTGCAGAACATGAGACGGATGTGGATGATATTTCTTAAGCATCGATACATGGAAAACATTGTAGGACCTTAACAAACTCGCTTTTAGAGGTGTAATCTTAAGAAAAACTTGATATCCAATCGCAAACTCTAAGTCCTTCCTTCGGTTATCGGCACAACTCTTTTGACGACTTTGTGCGGTTTGAATCCTCTGGCGTATCAACTTCACTTTTTCGTTCGCCTCCTCAACCCAAGGCACTGTAGTCGGGTCTAAAATTTTTCGTTCACCTACTTCATCCCAACAAATCGGAGACCTACACTTCCGACCATAAAGTGTTTCGTACGGAGCCATTTGAATAGAAGAATGAAAACTATTATTATAGGCAAATTCCACCAAAGTCAAATACTTACTCCAACTCTCCCCAAAATCCAAAGTACAAGTTCTTAACATGTTCTCGAGCATCTGAATCGTCCTTTCAGACTGTCCATTTGTCTGGGGATGGTAAGTAATACTAAAATTCAATTTAGTCCCCAACACTTCTTGCATCTTTTGCCAAAACCGCGACACAAACCTAGGGTTTCGATTGAACACAATACTTACGGGTATCCCATGTAGTCTTATAATTCATCCATGTATAACTTAACTAACTTCTCCAATGGGTATTTTATACTAATCGGCAGAAAGTGAGCCGATTTGGTCAACCTATCCACTATTACCCAAATGGCATCATGACCCCTTTGTGTCCTAGGTAATCCAGATACAAAATCCATGGTGATATTTTCCCATTTCCACTCAGGTATCTCTAAAGGTTGCAAAAGACCTGATGGTTTCTGATGTTCAGCTTTAACCTGTTGACAAATCAAACAGGTCTGGACGAATTGAGCAATTTCCCATTTCCTGCTCTCCCACCAATATAACCTCTTTAAGTCCTGGTACATTTTATTCCCTCCAGGGTGTACCATAAATTTCGATTGGTGTGCCTCTTCCAAAATTTCCTTTTTAAGCCCTTCGTCCTTTGGCACTACTATTCGATTCCGAAACCTCAATACCATCCATTCCCAAGTTAAAATCCGACTTTTCTCTCTTTTTAACTTTTTCCAACCAATTTTACACTTCAGGGTCCCTTCCTTGAATCTCCTTGATACGTTCCAACAAAGTGGATTTCACGACAATATTCCCCAAAATTACTTTTCTCGTTTCAAGTCGGGGATTCCATACACCAATCTCCTCCAACAAGTGCATCTCTTTAATCATCAATCCTGCCACCTGTACTTGACGACTTAAAGCATCAGCCACTACATTGGCTTTTTCTGGATGGTACTTTATCGAGCAATCATAATCTTCCAAGAATTCCATCCACCTACGTTGTCTCAAATTCAGCTCCTTCTGAGAAAACAAATACTTAAGGCTTTTGTGGTCGGTAAAAACCTCAAACGTTACCCCATAAAGGTAATGCCTCCACTTCTTCAATGCGAATACTACAGCCGCTAACTCTAAGTCATGAGTTGGGTAATTTCCCTCGTACGGTTTTAACTTCTTAGAGGCATACGCTATCACTTTATCATTTTGCATTAATACACATCTCAAGCCTTCCTTGGAAGCATCTGTATAGACCACAAAACTATCCTTCCCATTCGGTAGAGCTAACACAGGTGCTCTCGTCAAACGTCTCTTTAATTCTTAGAAACTTTCTTCACACTTAAGACTCCATATAAACTTTCCACTTTTCTTAGTCAGTTCAGTCATGGGTCCAGCAATTCTAGAAAAATCCTGAATAAATCTCCGGTAATACCCTGCTAACCCTATAAAACTTCGAACTTCAGTAGGGTTTTCCGGTTGCTTCCATTTAGAGACTGCCTCAACTTTGGCTGGATCCACTTTAATGCCGTCCTTAGAAATTATATGACCTAAGAATGTCACTTCCTTCAACCAAAATTCACACTTGCTAAACTTAGCGTACAACTGATGTTCCCTCAAAGTTTGTAAAACAATTCTCAAATGTTTCTCGTGATCCTCCAATGTCTTAGAGCACACCAGTATATCATCGATGAACACCACCACAAACTGATCCAGATAAGGCTTAAAGACTCGATGTATTAAATCCATAAAAGCCGTAGGTGCATTGGTCAATTCAAACGGCATTACTGCAAACTCGAAATGTCCATACCTCGAGTTAAAAGCAGTTTTGGGTATATCCTTCTCCAAAATCCTTAACTGATAGTAACCCTGTCTCAGATCTAACTTCGAGAATACTACTGCCCCTTGCAGTTGGTCAAACAATTCATCAATGTGGGGCAGAGGGTACTTATTCTTAATGGTAACATCGTTCAAGTCTCGGTAATCTATACACAACTTTAAACTCCCGTCATTTTTCTTAACAAACAAGACCGGGGCTCCCCGACGGTGAGTCACTCTCCTTTATAAAACCTCGCTCCAGTAAATCCTGCAACTGCAATTTCAACTCTTTCAATTCAACTGGAACATTCTATACGGCATCTTAGAGATAGGTGCTACTCCCGGA
The DNA here is from genome assembly GCA_023065735.1 of Coffea humblotiana. Taxonomy (NCBI): domain Eukaryota; kingdom Viridiplantae; phylum Streptophyta; class Magnoliopsida; order Gentianales; family Rubiaceae; genus Coffea; species Coffea humblotiana. The sequence goes on along the minus strand of JACYVW010000085.1, from coordinate 2,505 downwards.
GTCACATCAATCTTAAAAGCTATTTCCCTTTCCGGGAGTAAAGACTCTAACTCTTCAGGAAAGACGTCCGGATACTCCTTCACTACAGGCATGTTCTCTAATCTCACTTTATCACTAGGAGTATTGATAAGAAAGGCCAAATATCCCTGAACTCCCTTACTTAACATTTTCCTAACTCGAATTCCTGAGATAAGTGCAGATGAGGCTAACCTACCACTTACATCCAATTTCAGGGTTGTGTGAGGACCCGTAAATTCCTTTATTTCATATCATTTATTTCTATTTCTTTTCATGCATTTTCTTTATTTTATCTTACTATCTTAATTTTCTAGACATTTTATAAGTGAATATAGTTTTCTAAAACACTTTTCTAGTATAAGTTAGTTCACGAGAGATTTGGAGCGAATAACGGATGTGGGACCCGCTAGTGCGTTAAGTGAGAGAAATTCGGTCAATCAGGTTAAGTTGTGCAGAAAGGCATTAAATTTCTGAGCACTAAGAGATAACTGGAGGTTGGTTAGACATTTAATCATTAGCAAGCCAAAAGATAAGAAAAAAATAAAAAAAGGTGACACGTGTCGCGACGGGATTGGGCCAAGTTTTGCCTGACTTTCTTACAACTTTACTAAAAGCTAAATTTGACCAAAATCATCTTCATTCTTGATGCTTCTTGGCCGAAAATATTGAGGGAAAAGAAAGGAAAGAAAGCTTCAACTTCTCTTCCAAATTCTTGTCCAATCTCAAAATCCAACCGATAAAACTTCGAATCTATCCGTAGAAACCGCTTATTAAGGAAGATCAAAGGTGCTTGTGGAGTGATTTTGCAAAGGAAAGCCCTAAGTTGCTATCTTTCTTGGTGATTAAGGTATTTTGCTTGGAACTTCATTTTTGTCCATAAGAATGGTGAATTAGTGGTTGATAACGATTAAGGAGCTTGTTTTATGGGTGATTGTGTGGATTAAAGTGAAGTTTGGTGAATTTATTATTTTCTTGGGAATTTTTCTGATTTCATATGATAATCATAGATGGCTTGAATTGATGGCTTAATATGGTGTGATTTGGAGCTATTATGCGTTAATTGTAGCGAATTGCAGAAAATTTCAGCTTTCTACGGTAAATTTCAGCATTAGGGTTTCAAGTTGGGACCTTATTGTGCTTGGGTTGAGAGCCACTAATTAGCTCAAATTGAAGGGTATTGTGGCCCTAATTAGATGTGTTTTCATTGCCTATGATTTATATGTGAAATTGTGGCTGAATTGGATTGAGTTTGATGTGGTTTGTAGGATGGAAAAGTAAAGGAAAAACAAGGGAGGTGCTGTCAAAATTTTCGCAGGAACCCTTGAGCAGTTTTGTGAAATTCGCTATAACTTGATGTAGAAATATCAGAATTAAGTTCCGTTTGTTGCGTTTTAAACTAGATTCATGGGGCTATAAACCGTGAAAATTTCAGACCCTGATTCTATCTGTGTGATGTATGGTGATTTTCCAAAGTTGACTGAAATTGCATACCTGTTCTGTCTTCTACTGGATAAAACAGAAATTTGAGGCTCGAATTTGACCGACTTGTGATCTGAATCTTATAAATGTGTCTTCTAAGTAATTGTACCCCTTTTTGTCTATTTTCCGATGGTATAAATTTTATCAATTTTGGACTTAAGAATAGTGAGATATGACTTTTCCAATGATGGTGCGCAAATCTGGAAAATCCTGTTTTCGTACAATTATTCTTACCTTCATTTTGCACCTTAAGTCTGGAGTTAGTAAATCATTGTAGGTATGGTTTTGGAAGAAATGAAGGGTTTTGGGGTCGTTCTTGCCCTAAGACCAATTATTACCCGTTTTACTCAAAATTTACATTTTCCTCCTTGCATTTGTAGTCCATTTGAATAGGCATTCGACAGGTAGTCGAGCCTCACTTGTGCACTCCGTTTACTGGGTTTGTGAATGTGAAAACCCTAATCCTCTTGTCTTGGTTATTCTAGGATTTCTCAGTGATTAAAGCCCTACTTTGGGTGAAGACTTTTGACGAATCTTTACTTGAATTGGTGAGTGTACCACTCCCCTCAATTTTTGTCTAACTTGGCATATATGCTTGCAAATTGTGACTTGAATGACTATATCATTTGTTTATTCAGTATGAGACGAGGGTGTACTTTATCACACTCGTTCTCTGGCCTGTGTGACTTGTTTCCTGTATCTACTTGAATCTTTTACCTGTGTCTCATATGAATCCTGCACACTTGAATCTGTCACTTATACTTGACATGATGTCGTTTGGACGCGTATCCAACGACCTTCCTGTGCCTGTTAAGTCTGAGCTCAACCTCATGGGTAGTTACTTGATTCGAGCCAGCAAGGGCTCGGTCGAGGAAAGTAACGAACCATGGGTGCCTGTTCCTGGGGAATCTATGGGTATTGGAGACTCTGGATTTCCGGTATACTCGAGTATTACCAACCACTGTTACTGTTGAGGTGTTCGGGCCCGGTAAGGGGTATGTTTGGTGA
>JACYVW010000084.1:0-166841 GCA_023065735.1 Coffea humblotiana | reverse complement strand
CCTTTAAGCATTCAACCATTTTCAAAAGACATACCTTTAGTAATTTCTTGGTTACCTCTATTGAAGGAGCTTTGCATTTGGTAACCATCTATTGCCAATCTTCCACTTCTCAAGCATTGTCCTCCAAATTGACATACCCTCCTTATTACCTAATATTGCCTTTAAACACTTAAGAGCAAGATTAGTAAGAAAAATAGGTAACAAAACACCTACACACATAAAACACAAAAATAACATTCAGGATTGACCAGACTCAATTAACACACACTAGATAACTAAGAAAATGTCTAAACTAATAAAGTTGCTCTTCACGCTGATATTGCCAAATCTTTCCCGACAACGACGTCAAAAACTTGATGGGCTTTTGATATACGTACAAGTTAAAAATTCAAAACACACCCGTTTCACTGCAAGTATGCAGGTCAACTAGTAGTTTAGGGTATATATCGGGTCGATCCCACGAGAAAGATTGAACAATTACCGGCACTACTAAAGCTTCTCTATTATTTAGACTATCAATGAATTATAAGAAATGAAACCTACTGAACTTATACAAGAAAATAACAAATGAAAACTTCTTAGATTATAGTATCTCTAACTACTCATGCAAGTGTTATATTTGGATCATTGAGTACTACTATCTGGGTTAGTTATGGTGTAATTTTCTTATGCATATGAATCCTACTTTCGTAGTGAATCAATTATACTCATAACTAATCCATACCTATTCTCATGGTTAGGAGATTAGTTACAAATTTATTTCTTCTGTGAAATTACATGAAATGAATCATTTAAAACCACATAGGTGCACCTCTACTCTCGTAAGTGTACTTCCTATGTTTAGCACTTCTTGAACCAGTGTTAAATCTCAATTTTCATTGCAGAAACAACACCTTAGATAATTACAATTAATGGTACCAGATTAATTATGATTTAAAGAGCTAAAGTGCTAAATAACTTGTTCAAATAATAGCATCAAATAACCAAATAATAAATACTAACAATCATAGAAAGTTCAACCAAATCCAAGGCATAAACTTTAAAGACACATAATAAACATGAAATCCAGAACTTGCATATTAACCATATTTAAGAATCCAATACAAAAGATAAAGAGTTGAAAAAGAGATAATCCTTGTCACATGAGTTTCACCTCCTCATTTTTCATCTCCATCTTCATCTTAATCTAGTCAATATACAAGAGTAAATGAGCTATACTATTCTATACTAAACTAATCTAACACTCAGAAGATGTAAGAACTACATTTCTGCACTCCTAAATTTTCTCCTGTCTCCCTCTCAATCTTGTAATTGTTTTGGCTATATAAAGATAAAGGTGGTCAAGAAATGAGGCTTTACACTTTTCTCTTACAGCTGGTAGTGGTTGTCACATGTCTAACATTAGCTGTGACTTTTTGGAGGTGAAAACAAGTTGTCCGCGTAGAGAGCAACCTTTTCTGACCACAATCTGGCCAGAAATTTGGTCATAAATCCGGCCAAGTTCCGGCCGGATTGCTACAGTGACCTTTTTGTGCAATTTCTATTCAATTTCCAGCTCTGCTCTGATTTTTGCCTCAACTTCAACTGAACCTTTCTTGATGATAGAAGCTGAATTAACTCTTGACCAAAACATAAATGTTGTAGCTCTTTGAGTTAGTTTTCCAATGCATCAAGAATCACCTCATGTGGATTTGTGTTGGTTGAGAAATGACTAAAATACTCTTGACTGCTCAATGCCCTATTTCAGTTTCGACCAATAGAAATTAGCTACTGTAATTCGACTTTTTGACCTGGAAAACCTTCAAACTGGATTTCAATATCTTCAGCAAAGTTGTATATCTATCTCTTACCTTCAAATTAGTTCAAGAATCATCTCAATCCGATCACTGTAACTCAAGTTATAGTCGAAATACTAAAATGTGTCAAAGCTGTCAAAATGCACAAAATGCGAGTAAAAAGTGATAAAAATCTCATTTAATCACTTAAGAACTTTTTTCCCCAATTATAGCAAAAATGATTCTTTTTCTTCCAATAATATAACCAAAGTGACTAAAAATAACATAAAATATCATTCAAATATAACGTAAATTAGTCACTTATCAGAGTTGAAGTTCGATACTCATCGGTAGAGAAATATGTCCTGACGCTCATCCACATAGCTCGAAAGCTCAGCTCATACTTCCAAACTCATCCTATAGTGGTGGTAACCGACTAGCCACTGAAACGGATTTTATCAAAACCCGATACATCGGGAGGGATGGTCAGGTGGAATTGTCCAAATACGATCTCGATTTCTAATTCCGGACAACTATGAAAGCCCTGGCACTGGCCGATTTCATAGCAGAAGGGGTCAGATTGGATTGTAGAAAGGGGTCGATTTCATAGCAAAGAGGCCGAACAGACTGGAGAAAAAAACGAACAGGCCCCCTGGTGTGGACGTTATACGTCGATGGAATGTCTAGCAAAGAACGGGTGCGGAGCTGGGTTGCTTCTCATCAGCCCCACAGGGGATAAGTTGGCATACGCCCTAAGATTTGACTTCCGGGCGACTAATAACAAATCCGAGTATGAAACACTGATCACAGGGATGGAGGTGGCTCGGAAGATGGGGGCCAAGTCACTGAGAGTCTACGGTGACTCACAGTTGGTAGTAAATCAAGTTTGGGGATCTACGAGGCCAAGGAAGAACTAATGCGAAAATATGCTAACAGGGTGCACGAGATGATAAGTCTGTTTGGCCAGTTCAACATCGAACTGATACCAAGAAATTGGAATAAGAGCGCTGATACCCTGTCCAAACTGGCCTCTACCTCATTCGGGCCTTTGAACAATGAAATTTTGGTAGAAATCGTAAGGAAGAGAACGTACGAATAGCTGGAGTCAGTTGTGATTTAGGTGATGAACTCGCGGATGGACCCTATCGTGAAGTACTTATTCAGGAGAGAACTCCCCTCGAGCAGAGGGGAGGCTCGCAAAATCTTGCTTAAGTCACAAAGATATGTGCTGGTAAATAGAGTGTTGTATAGAAAGTCGTACCTAAATCCATGATTGAAGTGTGTGACACCCAAAGAAGGGAAGTATATCCTGCAAAAAATACACGAAAGCATTTGTGGAAACCACGTGGGACCAAGAGTACTGGCAAAAAAGGGAATGTTGATAGGTTATTATTGGCCCACCATCTTCAGGGATTCGGTCGAATTGGCGAAAAAATGTAGGGTCTGTCAATTCTATGTGCTAGGTCATCACTCCCCAACTCAAGAGATGAATCCTCTACAAAATCCATGGTCGTTTGTCCAATGGGGGGTCGACCTGCTAGGCCCATTCCCGCGTGCTCTGAGAGGATACGATCACTTGGTGATAGCTATAGACTACTTCACCAAGTGGGTACAAGCTGAATCGCTTAATACTATCAATGGGAAATCAGTATAAATATTCTTCTGGAAAAGCATAATATGCAGATTCGGTATACCCTGAGTTCTGGTCTCAGACAATGGTCGACAGTTCATTAAAAACCCTTTCCGAGATTAGTGCAAGGAGTTTGGAATTTAGTAGCACTTCACCTCGGTGGACACCTTCAGGCCAATGGACAGGTAAAGAAAGTCAACAGAACCATTTTGCATGATTTGAAGATCCGAATTGAATTTGCCCGAACAGGGTGGTTAGATGAACAGCCTAGCATACTATAGGCTTACCGGACCACACCTCGAACTGTCACTCAAGAAACTCCTTTTGCCTTAACTTATGGACAGAAACGATGTTTCTAACAGAGATCGGTTTACCATCGAGTAGGGTGCAGAACTTCATAACTCGAAACAATAATGATGAGCTCAAATTTAACCTAAACCTGCTCGAGCAGAGGAGGGAGGAGACAGCCATCAGGATGGCTAAGTGTGAGAACTCAAAAAAAAAAAAAAAAAAACGATTTTAGGGTTTATCGATTTGCGTACTTACATTTACTATATTTTCTTTATTATAATTGTTTTACACGCATTTTATAGGTAAATATAGTTTTTAAGGAGTTTGGAATTTAGTAGCACTTCACCTCGGTGGACACCTTCAGGCCAATGGACAGGTAAAGAAAGTCAACAGAACCATTTTGCATGATTTGAAGATCCGAATTGAATTTGCCCGAACAGGGTGGTTAGATGAACAGCCTAGCATACTATAGGCTTACCGGACCACACCTCGAACTGTCACTCAAGAAACTCCTTTTGCCTTAACTTATGGACAGAAACGATGTTTCTAACAGAGATCGGTTTACCGTCGAGTAGGGTGCAGAACTTCATAACTCGAAACAATAATGATGAGCTCAAATTTAACCTAAACCTGCTCGAGCAGAGGAGGGAGGAGACAGCCATCAGGATGGCTAAGTGTGAGAACTCAAAAAAAAAAAAAAAAAAACGATTTTAGGGTTTATCGATTTGCGTACTTACATTTACTATATTTTCTTTATTATAATTGTTTTACACGCATTTTATAGGTAAATATAGTTTTTAAGGCATTTTTCTATTATACGTGAGTTCACGAGAAAATTGGAGTGAATAGCGGTGGTGGGACCCGCTAGCGCATTAAGTGAGAGGAATTCGGCCAATTCGGCTCAATTGTACAGTAAGGCATTAAATTACTGAGTGTTAAGAGATAACTGGAGGTTGGTTAGATATTTAGTCTTTTGGAAGCTAATGGATAAGGAAAAGAAAAAAAAAGGCGACACGTGGCGCGATTTCATTGGACCAAGTTGCACCTAACTTTCTTACAATTTTACTAAGTTGAAAATTGACCAAATCATCTTCATTTCTTCATGCTCCTTGGCCGAACCACCTTGAGGGAAAAAGAGAAAAGAAAGCTTCAATTTTCTTCCAAATTCTTGCCCAAATCTTGCAAATCAACCGATAGAAATCCGATTTACTCCGTAGAAATTGCTTACTAGGGAAGATCAAAGGTGTTTGTGGAGTGAATTTGCAAAGGGAAGGCCTAAGTTGCTATCTTTCTTGGTGATTGAGGTATATGGCTTGAATCTTCAATTTTGTCCATAAAAATTTCAAATTAGTAACTTATATCGGATATAGAGTTTAGTTTATGAATGATTTTGTGATTGAAAGTGAAGTTTGGTGAATTTTTCATTTTCTTGGGAATTTTTCTGATTTCATATGATTATTATATATGACTTGAATTGGTGGCTTAATATGGTGTAATTGGGTGCTAGTATATGTTAATTGCGGTGAATTGCGGAAAATTTCAGTTTTGTGCGGAAAATTTCAGCTTTCTATTGAAATTTCAGAATTAGGGTTTATGCAATTTGGGGTTTTCTTATGGTTGTCTATTGAACTTGCAATTAGCCATGATTGAAGGGTATTGTGACCCTAATGAGGTGTATTTGCTAGTCTATGATAGATATGATAAATTGTGATTGGATTGGATGAATTTGGGTACTTGATTGTAGGATGGAAATGCTGAAATTTAGGGGAAATGCTGTCCGATTGCCGTGAACTTTAGGGCTTGGTAAATCTAGGTTAAGAATGAGCGAATGTGAAATGTCTTAGGGTTTTCTTGAACTTTTAAACCTAAATCCGATATATTTTGCATTTGAAGCCCTAATTGAGCTCTACTTGAATTTTGCTTTAATGATTCGTTTAAGAGGTACTCGATTCGTAATTGAACTTCAATTGCACTTTCTTGATTGTTATAGGACGTTTGGGTGACCCAAAGCATCCGTTGGACGGGAATCCTTGAATTTGCTCATCTAAAGTGGTGAGTGTACTATTGCATGATTTGAATGCCTAAATGACTACTTGTCTTTGAAACTGTAATGTGACCACTGTGAACTGTGTGAATGAGGCGAGAGTGTACTTTACCGCTCTCGTCCTCTTGTTGTGTAACTGTTTACCATTGTATTGCACTGTGCTTGACTGGAAACTGTGAAACTGCACTGTGATTGACTTGAATATTGGGCATGAGCCCCACCACTGTACTGTAATCACTGAGCTCAAAGCCCTAGTGGGAGTTACTCGAGTCGAGCCAGTAAGGGCTGGTAGACGAGGTAACGACCCTCGGGTCACTGTTTGTCGAGTGGAGTGTATCTCCTCGACCTTCCGGTATACTCGAGTATTACCAACCACTGTTACTATTGAGGTGTTCGAGCCCGGTAAGGGGAATGTACGGTGGAAGGAACTGGGAGTAAAGTGGGGTCTACGGTCATGGTACTTTCTTTATACGTTGACGGAGGGTCAACGAGGTGCGATCAAGAACTGCAATGGGGAACTGGCTCCTGAGAGCCACCCGTATCCTTTCATTTGAATTTGTTGTGGTATTTGCATTTTGTGATTTATGGGTTGTTTAACTGAGCTTGATTATCTATGAATTTGGGGCTGCATGACTGTTAAGTACCTCATTGGGCGAAAGCTCACCCCGTTACCTTTGTTTTCCTTACAGGCATACCTTTGGGAATGTTATGAGTTGAGGAGCCAGTTGAGCTAGTAAAATAGTTTTGTTTCTTTGATAGCTCCTTGAGCACTGGAAAACCTGAATGTACTTTACTTGAATGCTTTTGGACTGTATATTGGGGTAAAATGTATATGTACCTGGTGGTTTTGTATAAATGATATTATATGTGGAAATGAATGTTTTAGCCCTGGGGGGTCTTTTGCATTTAGTTTTGTGTGTGTGTGAGTGATCCGCAGTTCTGGCGAGAGCTGGGCAGGCAGTCCGCTGATACCCTAGGGTTCGCCCTAGGGAGAGGTGGGGCTGTCACAGTTGGTATCAGAGGTTAGGTTAGAAATAACCTGGGCGAACCTGATTCTTAGAACTTTTGGGATTATATTAGGCTATGTTTAAGTGTGATTATTACCTTTAAGTTATAATCCATGTATATTCTTATAGGATATGGACGGAGCTAGTGGGAGTGGAGGTGGGCCGTCTCGGAGGCCTTTTCGAGTTATTGACTACCAGGAGACACCTGGAGGACCGACGAGACGTTGGAGCACGGCCAGTCGTGCTAGGCGTTGTGCTAGGTGCCAGCACTACTCTTACGCAGACCACGTGGTGGTAGCCGTTCTAGGTGAGCGGAGGCGACTTAGGCGTGCCGCCGCCCGCGATCATACTGAGTTGCGGCGACTGAGAGGAGTTGCTAGGATGCAGGCCGATCGGATTGGGGAGCTCCAGGGGGATGTAGCTAGGGGTGGGCACGGGTCGGGTACCCGCCCCGAATGCCAATTGGCTGACCCGACCCTAACATATCGGGTCGCTATTTTTTTGACCCTAATCCGCTCCGATCTCCTTCGGGTACCCGATCTTCGGATACCCGAAAAATAGGGGCGGGTCACAGGGTACCCGCCCCTATTTTAAAAATGCAAATTATCAAATGAACACAAACTGATGAACCTGCTAGCACCTTACATTTTCCTTAGCACGTATTTTTTTTCTAAAGACACAGACAATAGCATCATTCAAACTAGACAAAGGCAAAGCATATTCAATTCTCAAATCACTGATCAGTAGCAATAGTTCCACACCAAACCATAAAGTTAAAAATATCTACTTTGAATCTCTGATACATAACTTCCAAAAAGGGCATATAAATGAGAAAAATGTACACTATATAGAGTCTAAGAATAGACATTCTCAAATCCAGCAAACATGGCATAATGCATTGACTAGACATAAATCAAGAAGCTGTCTTCATTTTCCTCCCTGACCATGCCATGACAGTTAGTTTCAACAACCTCAAATGCTTCAACAACCTCAACGGCTCAACCTTCTACAACACATTAAGGAGCACAATCTTCAAGAATCATCAATCTTCAATATTAATAATAGAATGCTCCTCTGTTAAACCTGAAAAAAAAATTTTCAAAAATAAAAGCAACCAAGAAACATATTAGCACAAGTTGAAACTCAAATAAATAAGAAAACTTTCAATGCAATGATAACAAGATATGAAAAGTATTACCCGATTCCATTTCTTCAAGTTCAGTTATACTTTCTTCCAAATCAATTGGTTGAATACCCTTGCGAAGCCAATCTTGTCCACAAATTATAGCCTCCACCATTCTTGGAGTTAAAGAGCTTCGAAAAGAATCCAACACACGGCCTCCCGTACTAAAAGCAGACTCCGAGGCAACAGTAGACACCGGAATAGCTAATACATCTCTAGCAATTGCAGCAAGAACTTGGAACCTATGAGCATTATCTCTCCACCAATCCAATATGTGAAAGTTTGGACAGTGAAAATCTTCCTTCATTTCCATCAAATAGATGTCCAATTCCGTTTTATTGTGAGTGCTATCCAATGTATCAGCTTTTTGAGAATACTTTGCATGCATGTAATCTGATGCCCCTTTAACTGTAATTGCATCAACATCCATTTTATCCATTTCCCTAAACTGATTTTGACTTATTACTTCCCTATGAGGTGTTTTTTCAGCAGAATAAAAGTCAAATAGGGAATGTAACACCTTTTCCACCTTACCTTTTAACATTTCAGCATTCTTAGGATCATATGCCTCATCAATTGCCCATTGAACATAACTTAGTTTATGTCGGGGATCAAGAACAACAGCAATCAGAATCAATATGTTAATCCTTTCAACATTACCCCAATATTTATCATATTTTTTCTTCATATTCCCAGCCATAGTTGACAAACCAAAGTCATCACTTTCTTGAAATGAATTAAGAAGACCACCAATACCAAAAATTTCATTCATATATACATTTCCTGTCACATAACGTGAGCCTGACATTTTCACAGTAGAATCATAAAAAATTTGAAGAAAAGGCAACAAATCTTTTGCATAATCCCAATCCATTTCAGTTGGCACACCCCTCATCTTAGAACTCCTACGAGTATCATTCTCACTTTGTGGAGTTAACTTTTCAACATATTTGCTATCCACAGTTTCTAGCAACTCAAATGCCTTTTGAAATTTTAGAGCAGCCTCTAACATTAAAAATGTGGAATTCCACCTAGTTTCAACATCAAGGCATACAAGACTTTTACTTTCGATTCTTTCTTTTTCTATACAAGATTTGAATCTTTGAGCTCTAGCAGGTGAAGACCTAACATATCTAACAGCTGATCGAATTCTAACAATAGAGTCTTCCAAGTCTTTCAATCCCTCCCTAACCGTCAAATTCAAAACATGTGCAGCACATCTCATATGCAAGTATTCTCCATTTAAGACAGTACCTTTCCAATTAATAAGCCTTCTTCTCAAATATTGCAAACAAGTGTCATTTGAGCTAGCATTGTCTACCGTAACAGTCAAAACTTTACTAATTTTCCAATCAAGCAAGCATTTTTCTACTGTCCGACCAATAACTTCACCCGCATGACTTGTAATAGGACAGAAACTTAAAATCTTTTTGTGCAATTTCCATTTATCATCAATAAAGTGAGCTGTCAAACACAAATAATTCAGATTTTGAATGGATGTCCAAGCATCAGTGGTGAGACAAATGCGTGAGGATAAAGTTTCAAAGTATGCCTTCAAACTTTTCTTCTCATCTAAAAAAAGCTTATGGCAGTCTCTAGTTAAAGTTCTACGTGATGGCATTTCAAATCGTGGCTGCATAACTTGACAAAAATCCTGAAATCCCTCCCTTTCCACAAATTTAAAAGGTAGTTCATCTATAATCACCATCCTAGCCAACATTCTCCTACATGATTCTTGATCAAACATATGGGTTGTTAATGCTTTTCCCTCCCTCTTTTGCTTTAAACTCCAGCGTCTTTTGCCTCTTATCCGTGTTATTATACGGATATTTTTTACACCTATGAAGGTGATTACTCAAAGAAGTAGTACCATTTTTGCTTGCACAGGCAATCAATTGTTGACAATATTTACAAGCAGCTTTCTTGTCTTTTGTTTCCGTACCTGTAACAACTGCATAATGCTCCCAAACCCAAGATCTACTGCTCTTGGTAGACACTTTTGTCTCGGATGTTGGAGGAAGTGGTACTTGCCATGTCTCAGTTTCAGAGGCTCTAGCAACAATTTTTGGATCCATTGATGATGAATGATCAACACTTGGGCTTGCAGCTGTAGTAGCTGTATTATCCCCGTACTTGACATCTGAAAAATGTAAAAAACTTTAACTACTACACATCTGAAAACAAGCGCAGATATTTCACCCTAAACAAGAGCAGATATTACACCTTAAATAAAGAAAAAAAAATGTTGCCATTTCATAATGTACCCCTATGATGAAAATCACTCTCCAGAACCAGTTTTGTAGCATAAATATCATCAATAACCAGACCAATAATTTTTCTTAAATCCCTTTTATATTCTTTGAGCCTTAGAAAAGAGTAAAGTGCAACTTTAAGGGAGGACTGACCTGAGAGATTCAGAAAATTGGCAGTTTCCACCTTTAAAAAGCCTGAATTCTGCAAGATGGGACGAAAACAGAAAAAAAAAGGACAGAGCTTTGAATTAGTGCTTTGGCAAAAGAGTTTTCAAAAAAGTCCAAGAATTATCAAACAAACAACAAATCAAATGAAAATCCCACTTCTCTACCATATGCACAGCTAATACATAGCTCAAAAACTCCCATAAAACCATGTCTAGATTCATCAAATACACAAAATAAAGGGTCATACATACAAACAAAAATCTCAGCAATATTAGTAAGAAACAAAAATCTCAGCAATATTAGAAACAAAAATCTCAGTAAGAAAATACTACTAAAAGGGCATAGCTAAATTTAGTTGCAAATTCAGCAATATTAAACCAAATCATTTAATACTTTCTTGCTCTTTCTTGGATGAATTAATTACATGTCTTACACCCAAAAAAAATGACTAATAATTATCCTCAAATATCCTTGTGTCTGCCTGTTTGGGAGAAGAATGCACCAGTCACAAAGAATGAAATGCCCGCAAAAAACTATGCAATTACTTATCCAGACCTTGGTGTGAAAATCTGGGTGGATTTCTTTGTAATAATATAAACTGGAGAAGTTTGTAGCGCCGTCTGCTTAGATTTCACTACAAGCTAAACAAGAGCAAAATTCCCTAGGCCTAAAGGCTATATTCGGGTTTAAGTTTCTGTCATGGGGTTTTTATGCAATTTCCATCATAGCTTTTTTGGCACAAAAAGGAAGCAAAACAAGAGCAATATTCGGTGGATCTGTGTCCTTATCTAAAAGGAAGCATAAAAGGCTATAGTCAAAACTCAAAAGAGCAATCAAAAGGTTGAGGAAGACATAGGAAGCCACTTAGTGGGACACTATGGCTCACTAAACCATTTCATCAGCAGTTCTAACAGGACACTCATAACTTTTTCCGTATTGATTAAAGTTTCCAGGTGAAAAAAACAAACCTGCAGACTGCAGATGAAGGTCGGCGTTCTACAGCTTCTGCTTGAGGCTTGAGAAATTGAAATCGAAAGTCTCTGTTGAATCGTCTACTTGAGGGCTGAGGCTTGCAGGCTTGAGTTCAACTTGACAAAATAGAAGATGGAGAAAGGAGGTCGAGAAGGAGAAGAAGAAAGTGAAATGAGGGAAGAGTGTCGGCTGAGGCCCGAGGGCATGAGGCTGCTGAGCTCTGAATGTGAATGGGTGATCGATGGATTGTTTAGGTTTAGGAACTTAACTTAAAATATTATACAATTGCCCCTATATTTTTAATATTTATATATTATACCCCGGGTCGGGTACCCGCGGGTTTTTACTTTTGCGATCCGTATCCGTATCCGAATATTGAGGGTACCCGACCCTATCTGATCCGCTGATTGAAATCGGATCGGATATCCTATTTTTCGGTGCGGGTCGGGTCGGATCTTTCGGGTTTTCGGGTTTCCGGATACATTTGCCCACCCAGATGTAGCCATGGAGCAGGAGCGGACGAACGCTCTTCGTGACCAGCTACAGGTGGTTAACGACCGCCTTACTCGAGTGGTGCGAGAGGTTAGGGACCGATCCGGGGGCATTATTAATGAGTGTGGTGCCCTGATTCAGGAGGTGATTGGCGCTAACGCGCCAGGGGAGCTCCAGGTGAGGGAGGTGCCCCTAGCTCTAGTTCTGGCTCCGAGGAGGAGTCGATTGGCTCAGTAGAGAACTAGGCTAGAGTTCTTTGAGCCACGTTTTGACCTTATGTGAGGACTACCTAGGAAAAGCTCTTAGTGAGCTCTTTTGTACTTTTGGGCCTAGGTTGTACATTGTACTTTTGAGTGACCTCACTGCTTTTACTGGCTGTTTTGTATATATGTGACTACTGCCACTGTGTGACTGCTGTGTATATTTGAAGTGATATGTACAGTTGTTTGCATTTGATGTCTCTCTTTTGCTACGTGTTCATTCACTTATTTATGTATCTGCATTGCTTTGCTTTAATATTGTATATTTTCAACCCTATAGTGGGTGAATCAATGGAGGGTACTCGTAGTGGACGAGGCCGTGGTCGTGGGACTAGGCAAACCCCTACTGAGGAGGGTACTCGAGTGCCTGTGCCTGAACCTAATCCTGAGCTAGGAATGATTCTAATGCCCAAGTGGCTACTGCTATAGAACGAATGACTGAGCTACTGGCCCACGTAGTGGAGCATCAGGGCCAAAACCCTAGTTCTCACCCTGAAAACCCTGGAAACCCTGTGGAGAGCGAGGATAG
Source organism: Coffea humblotiana (assembly GCA_023065735.1). Lineage (NCBI taxonomy): Eukaryota > Viridiplantae > Streptophyta > Magnoliopsida > Gentianales > Rubiaceae > Coffea > Coffea humblotiana. The sequence continues at coordinate 154,238 of JACYVW010000084.1, read as the reverse complement.
AGCTCTCGAACGATTTCAGAAATTTGCCCCACCAAAGTTTATAGGAGGGCCAGATCCTGATGTGGCCGAGAGGTGGTTGGAGAAAATGGTGAACATTTTTGCCGCGTTGCACTATACTGAGGAGCGGCAAGTAACTTTTGCTATTTTTCAACTGGAAGGGGCCGCCCGTTCGTGGTGGAATGTTATAAGGCAGAAGTGGGAACGAGAGTTGACCCCAAGGACCTGGGTAAACTTCATGAGGGAGTTCAATGCTAAGTTTTTCCCTCCTTTAGTGCAAGAAAAGAAAGAGGAAGAGTTTATACGCCTTCGCCAAGGAACCCAGACTGTGGCCGAATACGAGAGCCACTTTACACGGTTGTCTAAGTTTGCCCCTGAACTAATCATGACTGAGCAAAGGCGAATTAGACGTTTTATCCAGGGCTTGAACGTTGAGATCCAGAAGGACTTAGCTGTAGCCCGAATTGATGCCTTTAGTGACGCGGTAGAGAAGGCTCAACGAATTGAGGATGCTAGGCTGCAAGTGCGAAATTTCCAGGCTAGGAAACGGGGATTTACTGGGAGTAGCTCTGGATCTGGAGATAAGGGTCCCCCTCCCAAGTTTGGAAGGGGAACTGGCGAAGGTAGACTGCCGGGGATGTCGAGGGGAGCCCCGTCGAGAGGTGGCCAAGTTGGTCGAGGCCAACAAAGGGGAAACTTCCAGGGAGGTCCAGTTCCTGCATTCCGTGGTTCCTGCGGGTACTGCGGAAAATCGAATCACACGGAGGATAATTGTTGGAGGAAAGGAAGGAAGTGCTTACGCTGTGGAAGTGCGGAGCACCAAATCGCCAACTGTCCAACCTTACCGCGAGAGGCGAGAGGGACTCCGCAACCATCGAAGGCCAATCCTGGGCAAGTTAAGGGAGAAGGGACGAGATCGAAGGTGCCAGCTCGGGTGTATTCCCTTGAGCAACATCCAGTCCCTGATTCCTCTGGGGTCGTAGAAGGTACAATTCCTGTTTTCCACCGTTTAGCTAGGATTTTAATCGACCCTGGTGCTACCCATTCCTTTGTTAACCCCGAATTTATGTGTGGAGTTGATATAAACCTGTTAGCCTACCATATGATTTGGAAGTTAGCACCCCTACGGGAAATCAATGCTTACTTACTAGTGTAATGTATGCTAATTGTGAAATCTGGGTAGGAGAGAGAATAACTCTTTGGGGATCTTATTGGTTTAGCTCTTAAGGGGTATGATGTGATTTTGGGTATGGACTGGCTAGTTAAATATAATGCCCAACTTGACTGCAAAAGGAAGGTGGTAGAACTTCATATACCTGGAGAGGCAACTTTAAGGTTAGATGTAAGGGGAAATTTAGCCTCATCTGCATTGCTTTCCATTCGGGCTAGAAAACTCTTAAGTAAAGGAGCACAAGGGTTTTTAGCTTTTCTTATAAACACTCCCACTGACAAGTTGAAGGTAGAAGATGTACCAATAGTTAGGGAGTATCCGGATGTGTTTCCTGATGAATTAGCAACCCTACCGCCGGAAAGAGAGATAGAATTCAAAATTGACTTGCTTCCAGGGACTTCACCTATCTCAAAAACCCCTTATCGAATGGCCCCTGCTGAACTTAAGGAGTTAAAGTTGCAACTGCAAGACTTATTAGAGCGAGGGTTTATCCGAGAGAGCGGATCTCCATGGGGAGCTCCTGTACTGTTTGTTAAGAAGAAAGACGGGAGTTTGCGGTTGTGTATAGATTATCGAGGGTTAAATAATGTGACGGTTAAGAATAAGTATCCACTGCCCCATATTGATGAGTTGTTTGACCAGTTACAAGGAGCAGTGGTCTTCTCGAAATTAGATCTCCGCCAGGGGTACTACCAATGTTGATTAGGAAGGAGGATGTATCTAAAACTGCGTTTAATTCAAGATATGGGCACTTTGAGTTCGCAGTTATGCCTTTCGGACTGACCAATGCCCCTGCTGCCTTCATGGACATGATGCATAGGGTTTTTAAACCTTATTTGGATAGATTTGTGGTTGTTTTCATTGATGACATCTTGGTTTACTCAAAGTCACAAGAGGAACATGAGCAACACCTAAAACTCGTTTTACAGACCCTAAGAGAGCACCAATTGTACGCCAAGTTTAGTAAGTGTGAATTTTGGCTAGAGAAAGTTTCTTTCTTAGGGCACGTAATTTCACGAGAGGGCATCACAGTCGATCCGGCGAAAGTAGAAGCAGTAACTGAGTGGAAGAGGCCGGAAAATCCCACGGAGGTTCGAAGCTTTCTAGGGTTAGCTGGGTACTATCGGCGATTTCTTAAGGATTTTTCAAAACTTGCCGGTCCTTTAACCGACTTGACCAAGAAGAATGATCGTTTTATATGGGATGCTAGGTGTGAAGATAGTTTCCAAGAATTGAAACGACGGTTAACTAGGGCTCCTATTCTAGTTTTGCCTAATGGTCCGGATAATTTCACTGTATATACGGATGCTTCGAGGGAAGGTTTGGGGTGTGTACTAATGCAGAATAAGAGCGTGATTTCCTTTGCCTCTAGGAAACTAAAACCTCACGAGCAAAACTACCCAACTCATGACTTGGAACTAGCTGCAGTTGTATTTGCCCTGAAAAAGTGGAGACACTACCTGTACGGGGTGACTTTGAGGTTTATACCGACCACCAGAGCCTTAAGTACCTATTTTCCCAAAAAGAATTAAACATGAGGCAACGACGGTGGATGGAATTCTTGGAGGACTATGACTGCTCAATCAACTACCATCCGGGGAAAGCAAATGTAGTAGCTGATGCCTTAAGTCGAAAGGCTCAAATAGCTGGGTTAATGGTTAAGGAATGGGAGATGTTAGGCAGTTAGTGAATGGAACCCTAGCTTGAAACATCAAAGGGTAATTCTTGGAAATGTCCGAGCAACCTCTGTTATACTAGAACGAATCAAAGAGGCCCAGGAGGAGGATCGATGGTACAAAAGTGGAGGAAAAGGTGGAGAAAGGAGAAACACCGGATTTCAATGTGAGCGCTGAAGGAATTTTAAAATATCGGAATCGGTTAGTGGTGCCTACGAATGAATCACTAAAGAAAGAAAATTTTGGAAGAAGCCATCGGTCGAAGTATACAATCCACCCAGGCAAGTAGCAAGATGTACCAAGATTTGAAAGGAACATATTGGTGGGATAACATGAAGAAAGGAAGATTGCCCAATACGTACAGACCTGTCTCATCTGCCGAACAAGTTAAGGCTGAACACCAAAACCCTCTGGCTTGTTACAACCTCTTGAAATACCTGAGTGGAAGTGGAAAATATTAACAATGGACTTTGTTTCTGGTTGTCAAGGACGCAAAAGGGACATGATGCCGTTTGGGTAGTTGTAGATCGATTAACCAAATCAGCCCATTTCTTACCTGTGAACATGAAGTACTCCATGGAGAAGTAGCTCAGTTGTATAGAGATGAAATTGTTGAGATTACATGGAGTCCCAGTGAGTATAGTTTCAGACCGAGATCCTAGATTCGTGTCCAGGTTTTGGCAGAAATTCAAGAGACCTTGGGAACTAGACTCAACTTTAGCACCACCTATCACCCCCAGAACCGATGGACAGTCTGAAAGAACAATTCAAACCCTCGAGGATATGTTAAGAAACTTCTATCTTGGATTTTGGGGGTAGTTGGGGACAATACCTAACCTTAGTAGAGTTCGCCTATAATAATAGCTACCATTCATCGATTCAAATGGCGCCGTATGAAGCTCTCTATGGACGAAGGTGTCGTTCACCCAATTTATTGGGATGAGTGGGAGAAAGAAAAGCTCTAGATCCAACGATTATTCCGTGGATGGAGGATGCACAGAAAAGGTCAAGCTGATACGTCAAAGGCTCCAGACCGCTCAAAGCCGACAAAAGAGCTACGCCGACAACCGAAGGAAAGATTTGGAGTTCGAAGTTGGAGACCGTGTTTTCTTGAAGATTATTCCATTACGAAGTGTCACGACGGGGTAGAGGAAAGAAACTTCAACCTCGCTTTGTAGGACCCTTCAAAATTCTCCAAAGAATTGGAAAGGTAGCGTATCGACTGGAGTTACCATCAAGCCTATCTAGAATCCATGACGTTTTCCATGTTTCGATGCTCAAAGAAATACCATCCTAATCCAACTCACGTGTTACAACCGGAGGAACTCGAAATAGATGAAAACCTTACCTACAAGGAGAAACCTGTGCAACTACTTGACCGAAAAGTTAAAGAGTTGAGAAACAAACAAATCCCTCTAGTGAAGGTCTTATGGAAGAACCATGAGGTAGAAGAGGCAACCTGGGAGGTAGAGGAAGAAATGCAAAAGAAAATACCCTGAGCTGTTTAGTAACTCAGGTGAGTAATTTCGAGGACGAATTCTTTAAGGGGGAGAGAGTGTGAGAACTCGAAAAAAAAACGGTTTTAGGGTTTATCGATTTGCGTGCTTACATTTACTATATTTTCTTTATTATAATTGTTTTACACGCATTTTATAGGTAAATATAGTTTTTAAGGCATTTTTCTAGTATACGTAAGTTCACGAGAAATTTGGAGTGAATAGCGGTGGTGGGACCCGCTAGCGCATTAAGTGAGAGGAATTCGGCCAATTCGGCTCAATTGTACAGTAAGGCATTAAATTACTGGAGTGTTAAGAGATAACTGGAGGTTGGTTAGATATTTAGTCTTTTGGAAGCTAATGGATAAGGAAAAGAAAAAAAAGGCGACACGTGGCGCGATTTCATTGGACCAAGTTGCACCTAACTTTCTTACAACTTTACTAAGGTTGAAAATTGACCAAAAACATCTTCATTCAAGCATCTTCCTGGCCGAACCATCTTGAGGGAAAAAGAGAAAAGAAAGCTTCATTTTCTTCCAAATTCTTGCCCAAATCTTGCAAATCAACCGATAGAAATCCGATTTACTCCGTAGAAATTGCTTACTAGGGAAGATCAAAGGTGTTTGTGGAGTGAATTTGCAAAGGGAAGGCCTAAGTTGCTACCTTTCTTGGTGATTGAGGTATATGGCTTGAATCTTCAATTTTGTCCATAAAAATTTCAAATTAGTGACTTATATCGGATATAGAGCTTAGTTTATGGATGATTTTGTGAATGAAAGTGAAGTTTGGTGAATTTTTCATTTTCTTGGGAATTTTTCTGATTTCATATGATTATTATATATGACTTGAATTGGTGGCTTAATATGGTGTAATTGGGTGCTAGTATACGTTAATTGCGGTGAATTGCGGAAAATTTCAGCTTTCTATGGAAATTTCAGCATTAGGGTTTATGCAATTTGGGGCTTTCTTATGGTTGTCTATTGAACTTGCAATTAGCCATGATTGAAGGGTATTGTGACCCTAATGAGGTGTATTTGCTAGTCTATGATGGATATGATAAATTGTGATTGGATTGGATGGATTTGGGGTACTTGTTTGTAGGATGGAAATGCTGAAATTTAGGGGAAATGCTGTCCGATTGCCGCGAACTTTAGGGCTTGGTAAATCTAGGTTAAGAATGAGCGAATGTGAAATGCCTTAGGGTTTCTTGAACCTTTAACCCTAAATTTGATATATTGTCCATTTTGAGCTATAATTGAGGCTATATTTGAATTTTGCTTTAATGATCCGTTTAAGAGGTACTCGACCCGTAATTGAACTTCAATTGCATTTTCTTGATTGTTATAGGACGTTTGGGTGATCCAAAGCATCCGTTGGACGGAAATCCTTGAATTTGCTCATCTGAAGTGGTGAGTGTACTATTGCATGATTTGAATGCCTAAGTGACTATTTGTCTTTGAAACTGTAATGTGACCACTGTGAACTGTGTGAATGAGGCGAGAGTGTACTTTACCGCTCTCGTCCTCTTATTGTGTAACTGTTTACCATTGTATTGCACTGTGTTTGACTGGAAACTGTGAAACTGCACTGTGATTGACTTGAATGTTGGGCATGAGCCCCACCACTGTACTGTAATCACTGAGCTCAAAGCCCTAGTGGAAGTTACTCGAGTCGAGCCCAGCAAGGGCTGGTAGACGAGGTAACGACCTCGGGTCACTGTTTGTCGAGTGGAGTGTATCTCCTCGACCTTCCGGTATACTCGAGTATTACCAACCACTGTTACTATTGAGGTGTTCGGGCCCGGTAAGGGGAATGTACGGTGGAAGGAACCGGGAGTAAAGTGGGGTCTACGGTCATGGTACTTTCTTTACACGTTGACGGAGGGTCAACGAGGTGCGATCAAGAACTGCAAATGGGGAATTGGCTCTTGAGAGTCACCTGTATCCTTTCGTTTAAACTAGTTGTGGTATTTGTGTGACAGCCCCACCTTACCCTAAGGCGAACCAAAGGGTTCGGCGGACCGCCTGCCCAGCTCTCGCCAGGACTCGTTCACTCACATCAAAGAAAGTAAATAAAGCCTCGAGAATAAGCGGAAACGAAACCCAGACTTGAAACATATACTTACATTTACCTCAAGCTCAACCAAATATACAGTCCCAAATGTATACATAAGCTTTAAATTCTTAGTACATTCCAACCCTAATCAAGCACTAGAACGAGATCAAAAGCCAAAACAATACAAAAGGCTAAACTATACTATACAGGTCTCTCGCCCTTGCTCGCAACCCCTGTTAAGGAAAACAAAAGACGTGGAATGAGCTAAAAGCCCAGCGAGGTTCTATATACTCAACCAAGCAATTAAACAAGGACATTAGCACGTAATAACAAGTAATCCAAATAACATTTACGATATAAAGCAGGAATAACACATTCATTAAAAGGATACGGAGTCATTCGTTCATTCGTTCGTTCATCGACCATCCATTCCTTCAATCATTTAGAAAAATTTCATTTGTCATTGAAATCCCTCCATCATTCTTGCCATTCATTCGTTCATTTCGTTCTTCCCCTTCTGGCCAGCGCACTGGCCAGTCCTTCCCAAACTTCATGGTCATACTCGAGTATACCAAACATTCATTCACCCAGGGTCACTAATCGCCCGACCGAGTCCGCTTCTGGCTCGAGTCGATCAATAACCAAGGGCAAGGGGCCAGTTCAGCCCGAAGGCTTACATTCATGCACAAGTAACATTCAATCATTCAATCATTGAAAATTTCACGTTCATTTAGGTCGAGTGCGATAAAGTACACACTCGCCTAGAAAAGTCGTTTTGAGTATTCATTGAAACATTTAAGAGTTCAAATAACTATAACAAGCCACGTAGTCAATGGAAATATAGCGTACCTCAATCACATAACAAGGCAACAATCCAAATAGTCACAACAATTCACATAGTCATTAAAACAAATCGTATATAGAACACTCACCTAATTAAGCAAAATTACGTCCAAAGTATCCCTCCGGATCTCAACCCTAGTCTCCAAGAAACCCTAAGAGTAATCAAGAGAATACATTATGGTTCTATCATCAAAATATGTGGGTGAGTCAAAGAAATCCGAATAAAACTAATACAAAGTAAAAGTATGATTTTAGAAGTGGAAAGAGTACATTTTGATCAAAAGGAAATGAGTAACTAAAGGTTTTCCAAACCAAACATGAAAACTAAGCTCAAAAGGTTTTAGAAAATTAAATCGGAAAAATTTGGAAACAGTTGCCACTTCAGAATATGGCCAGAACTTGGTCGGATACACGGCCGGATAGTGAACAGTAGTTTTTCCTCATTTTTCGTAAAACGTGTTTTTGGCTCAAAACTAACGCATTTACAAAGAATTAATGTATAACAAGTATCTTGGTTAAAAATCATATGAGAAAGGTAATTAAATACCTTGAATTCACACTTTAAACCTTGCGCGTTAAAATTAGGTTTTGTGGCCGAGAACCCTAGGCCACTCCTTTTGTTTCGGAACGAAAATGAACACGTATTTGAAGTTCAAAACTCGACAATTGGAACCAAACATTATGGTACAAATGGAAATGTACAAATGCAAGTAAACTAGCTCACATAACACTACTCAAGTGGAACTAAGTTACTCTAAGCCAAGTAAGCCAAGTAAGTCTAATGCATCACAAACTACATTCCAATCTCATTTCCATTCACTCAAGTTCAAGAAAATAAACGGACAGCATTTCCCCTTGTTTTTCCTTACTTTTCCATCCTACAACCAACCACAAATCATACCATTCAATCATAATTGCAAATACCAACCATAAGCTATCAAACACCCTTAAAATGCAACCAATTGAAGCTTTACAGCCATCCAAAACCAGGCCCAAATATTCCAACATAACTCAGCACACAAAACTCCGATTCAGTTGATTCCAAAGCCATATGAAAGCTAAGATACAAGGCTACAACTCTTAAGAAGGCATAAAAAGCTAATTCAGTAATCTTCCCAGCCAAAAGAGCCAATTACAGAGGCTGATTACCATTCTCGGACAGAAACAGGGCAGCAGGGGTAAAATAGTCATTTCACAGGATACAGTGCTCCGATTGAGCTGAAATTTTACAGGCATAACCTACACTCAATTCTCTACAACTTTCATGTTTTGAGCTAAGTTCCAATTCGGCCTCCATCATGGCCGAACAACACTGGTCAGATTAGGGCAGAAAATTCCCAATAAATCAGAAATTTAACCAACTCTCCATTAATCCACAAATCATCCATTAATCATGTTAGCAAGCCACCATAGGCCACTAATTTGCAACTATTGAAACCAAAAAGGATGTTCTTAGCAATCTTACCTTGAAACCTCAAAGAAAGTTGGTAGCTTAGACTTCCTCCTCCCAAAACAACTCCACCAAGGCCTTCAATTTCCCTTAGCTAGCACTTGTATGGTGTAGTTTTCAATTTGGTTGGTTAAAGCTCAAGATTTGAGCAAGGATTGAAGTTGGAAATTGAAGAGCTCTCTCTTGTTTTCTCTCCAAGGGGGCTGGCCAAGAACAAGAGAAATGAGAAGCTTTTTGGGTCAAATTTTGGTTTTAAGAAAGTAAATGTCTTGGGTCAAAAGTCCAACATCCAATGAGAACATGACATGTGGCCTCTTGAAGTTTCTAAGCTTATCTCCTCTCCTCCAATAATTCAAGTAGCTAACTAACCTCTAATTATCTTCTAACACCATGTAGAATAATATCACTTAGTATTTCATCACCTAATCGGCAAAATTATATCGCACTAGCGGGCCCCACATCAAACAAATGCACTTCAAGTTATGTACACTAACTTATACTAGGAAAATGATTTAAAAATTGTACTTACTTGTAAAATGTACAAACATTTAATATTTTCAAAGGACAGTATAAAATATGGCCAAGGAAATAAAATAATACGTGAAAATGTGAAAATTTTCGGGTTCTCACACTTTCTCCCCCTTAAGAAATTTCGTCCTCGAAATTTTACCTTCCGTTTCCTCATGTGACCCCGGAGCTTGTTGCGGTTCTATGGCATATATCTGAGCTGGTGTAGTTGTTCGGTTCCCTCGTTCGTTAGTCGGTTCGGTTTGGCTCCACTTACTTGTTGAGTACCAGCCTCTCGTGGCTGCTTCCTTGGACAATTATTCAGTTGATGCTCACCACTCCCACAGATCAAACACTTTCGCCCTTTTCTCCAACAGTCATTCTCAGTGTGGTTTGCCTTTCCACAATAGCCACAAGCCAAGCGAGGAATTACGGTTTGGCTTTCGCGAGAAGTCTTCGCAGGTACGATCTGACTTCCTTTGGTAGATCCCTCATATAGTGCTCCAAATGTCCAGGGTGGATGAGGGAAATGGTTCACTTTTGACACTTTTGGAGGGCGTTGTCTTTTCCCCAGATTCTTCCGGTATGCTACTAGGTGCGCCCCTTTTCCGCACTTGAAAGGCTTTTACTTGCGCTTTTGCATCCTCAATTCTTTGTGCTTTCTCAAGAGCTTCCGTAAAGGTGTTAACTTTGAACCGCCGCTAAAGCTTCTTGAATTTCCAAATTCAAACCTTGGATGAACCGCCTTATCCTTCTTCGCTCAGTAACCACTAATTCAGAGGCGAACTTGGATAATTTAGTGAATTTCGTTTCGTACTCGGCCACACTTTGGGTTCCCTGACGCAGACTAATAAATTCATCCTCCCTCCTTTCTTGGACCAGAGGTGGGAGGTATTTCTCGTAAAATTCCCGTGTGAAGTTCACCCATGTCCATGCAGTTTGTTCTCTCTCCCATTTGGCCCTAATAACATTCCACCATGCTCGGGCCGGTCCTTCAAATTGAAATACAGCAAAGTTCACTTGTCTTTGCTCCGTGTAGTTTAGGGCGGCGAAGATGTTAATCATTACTTCTAACCACTGTTCAGCTATATCTGGATCAGATCCTCCAAGGAATTTGGGAGGATTAAACTTTTGAAACCTTTCCAAAGCCCTATCTTCTCCTACCTCTCTTATCTCAGGGTTCTGGGGTTGATTTACTGGCAATTGGCCTTGTTTGATCTACCAATCGCGCGAGGATACCAGTCATTTGTTGTATCGCCGTCGCCACTTGATCTCCGGCCTCAACCCTCGGCCCACGCTCTTGCTCAGTTACTGTTGCTCTTTCTTTACTGGGTTCTCGAGCTTGCCTAGCCCCACGGCCACGACCAGCTCCACGTCCGCGACTACGTCTCCCGTCCATTCCTTTTTCTCTCTCTCTTTTTTTTTTTTTTTTTTTTCAAAAGACGTTTTAGTATGCAAATAAAGTAATTGACTAAAATGCCAAGATATAACACCACCAAATATGCAAGGAAACATATCAAGTTAGACAAATTAAGCCAAGTTAAAAAGTTACAAGTTAAATACACACAGTAGTAACCAAATATATATACAGTAGCAGTACAGGGGCAAAACAAAGGAAAATCACGACGTGCCATACCACACTCGGCTAAACACTTCCCCATCCGATCTCTCACTTCCCTTACCATCCGAACTATACATCCGTTAACACTTTACACTTACTCTCACCTAACATTAGCCCAATCCTGCTTCCCACGAAAGATCACAAATCCTTAGTACTACCCGCGTACTCGGGTACAAGAATCCGAGATAATTCACCACTCGAGCTGGCCAGTCCCAAGTGTAAATTATCTACAATCGAGATTCCTACCGGACGTACATTTCTATTGTCCTCAAGTACCCTAAAAAGGATGTACACTTATAACATGCACGATTTCATAACTTATGCTCAAAAGAGCTCTTAGTCCTTCACACTTATTCACGGAATCAGGACCATACACCACTTGGCCCAAGCTCACTCCGCGCAGAGACCACGCGAAGCTGCTCTGATACCACCTGTGACAGCCCCACCTTACCCTAAGGCGAACCAAAGGGTTCGGCGGACCGCCTGCCCAGCTCTCGCCAGGACTCGTTCACTCACATCAAAGAAAGTAAAATAAAGCCTCGAGAATAAGCGGAAACGAAACCCAGACTTGAAACATATACTTACATTTACCTCAAGCTCAACCAAATATACAGTCCCAAATGTATACATAAGCTTTAAATTCTTAGTACATTCCAACCCTAATCAAGCACTAGAACGAGATCAAAAGCCAAAACAATACAAAAGGCTAAACTATACTATACAGGTCTCTCGCCCTTGCTCGCAACCCCTGTTAAGGAAAACAAAAGACGTGGAATGAGCTAAAAGCCCAGCGAGGTTCTATATACTCAACCAAGCAATTAAACAAGGACATTAGCACGTAATAACAAGTAATCCAAATAACATTTACGATATAAAGCAGGAATAACACATTCATTAAAAGGATACGGAGTCATTCGTTCATTCGTTCGTTCATCGACCATTCCATTCCTTCAATCATTTAGAAAAATTTCATTTGTCATTGAAAATCCCTCCATCATTCTTGCCATTCATTTCGTTCATTTCGTTCTTCCCCTTCTGGCCAGCGCACTGGCCAGTCCTTCCCAAACTTCATGGTCATACTCGAGTATACCAAACATTCATTCACCCAGGGTCACTAATCGCCCGACCGAGTCCGCTTCTGGCTCGAGTCGATCAATAACCAAGGGCAAGGGGCCAGTTCAGCCCGAAGGCTTACATTCATGCACAAGTAACATTCAATCATTCAATCATTGAAAATTTCACGTTCATTTAGGTCGAGTGCGATAAAGTACACACTCGCCTAGAAAAGTCGTTTTGAGTATTCATTGAAACATTTAAGAGTTCAAATAACTATAACAAGCCACGTAGTCAATGGAAATATAGCGTACCTCAATCACATAACAAGGCAACAATCCAAATAGTCACAACAATTCACATAGTCATTAAAACAAATCGTATATAGAACACTCACCTAATTAAGCAAAATTACGTCCAAAGTATCCCTCCGGATCTCAACCCTAGTCTCCAAGAAACCCTAAGAGTAATCAAGAGAATACATTATGGTTCTATCATCAAAATATGTGGGTGAGTCAAAGAAATCCGAATAAAACTAATACAAAGTAAAAGTATGATTTTAGAAGTGGAAAGAGTACATTTTGATCAAAGGAAATGAGTAACTAAAGGTTTTCCAAACCAAACATGAAAACTAAGCTCAAAAGGTTTTAGAAAATTAAATCGGAAAAATTTGGAAACAGTTGCCACTTCAGAATATGGCCAGAACTTGGTCGGATACACGGCCGGATAGTGAACAGTAGTTTTTCCTCATTTTTCGTAAAACGTGTTTTTGGCTCAAAACTAACGCATTTACAAAGAATTAATGTATAACAAGTATCTTGGTTAAAAATCATATGAGAAAGGTAATTAAATACCTTGAATTCACACTTTAAAACCTTGCGCGTTAAAATTAGGTTTTGTGGCCGAGAAACCCTAGGCCACTCCTTTTGTTTCGGAACGAAAATGAACACGTATTTGAAGTTCAAAACTCGACAATTGGAACCAAACATTATGGTACAAATGGAAATGTACAAATGCAAGTAAACTAGCTCACATAACACTACTCAAGTGGAACTAAGTTACTCTAAGCCAAGTAAGCCAAGTAAGTCTAATTGCCATCACAAAACTACATTCCAATCTCATTTCCATTCACTCAAGTTCAAGAAAATAAACGGACAGCATTTCCCCTTGTTTTTCCTTACTTTTCCATCCTACAACCAACCACAAATCATACCATTCAATCATAATTGCAAATACCAACCATAAGCTATCAAACACCCTTAAAATGCAACCAATTGAAGCTTTACAGCCATCCAAAACCAGGCCCAAATATTCCAACATAACTCAGCACACAAAACTCCGATTCAGTTGATTCCAAAAGCCATATGAAAGCTAAGATACAAGGCTACAACTCTTAAGAAGGCATAAAAAGCTAATTCAGTAATCTTCCCAGCCAAAAGAGCCAATTACAGAGGCTGATTACCATTCTCCGGACAGAAACAGGGCAGCAGGGGTAAATAGTCATTTCACAGGATACAGTGCTCCGATTGAGCTGAAATTTTACAGGCATAACCTACACTCAATTCTCTACAACTTTCATGTTTTGAGCTAAGTCCAATTCGGCCTCCATCATGGCCGAACAACACTGGTCAGATTAGGGCAGAAAATTCCCAATAAATCAGAAAATTTAACCAACTCTCCATTAATCCACAAAATCATCCATTAATCATGTTAGCAAGCCACCATAGGCCACTAATTTGCAACTATTGGAAACAAAAAGGATGTTCTTAGCAATCTTACCTTGAAACCTCAAAGAAAGTTGGTAGCTTAGACTTCCTCCTCCCAAAACAACTCCACCAAGGCCTTCAATTTCCCTTAGCTAGCACTTGTATGGTGTAGTTTTCAATTGGTTGGTTAAAGCTCAAGATTTGAGCAAGGATTGAAGTTGGAAATTGAAGAGCTCTCTCTTGTTTTCTCTCCAAGGGGGCTGGCCAAGAACAAGAGAAATGAGAAGCTTTTTGGGTCAAATTTTGGTTTTAAGAAAGTAAATGTCTTGGGTCAAAAGTCCAACATCCAATGAGAACATGACATGTGGCCTCTTGAAGTTTCTAAGCTTATCTCCTCTCCTCCAATAATTCAAGTAGCTAACTAACCTCTAATTATCTTCTAACACCATGTAGAATAATATCACTTAGTATTTCATCACCTAATCGGCAAAATTATATCGCACTAGCGGGCCCCACATCAAACAAATGCACTTCAAGTTATGTACACTAACTTATACTAGGAAAATGATTTAAAAATTGTACTTACTTGTAAAATGTACAAAACATTTAATATTTTCAAAGGACAGTATAAAATATGGCCAAGGAAATAAAATAATACGTGAAAATGGTGAAAATTTTCGGGTTCTCACAATTTGGCATTTTGTGATTTATGGTTTGTTTAACTGAGCTTGATTACCTATGAATTTGGGGCTGCATGACTGTTAAGTACCTCATTGGGCGAAAGCTCACCCCCGTTACCTTTATTTTCCTTACAGGCATAACTTTTGGGAATGTTATGAGTTTAAGAAGCCAGTTGAGCTAGTAACATAGTTTTGTTTCTTTGATAGCTCCTTGAGCACTGGAAAACCTGAATGTACTTTACTTGGATGCTTTTGGACTGTATATTGGGTAACACGTATATGTACCTGGTGGTTTTGTATAAATGATATTACATGTGGAAATGAATGTTTTAGCCCTGATGGGGAGTCTCTTGCATTTAGTTTCGTGTGTGTGAGTGATCCGCAGTCCTGGCGAGAGCTGGGCAGGCAATCCGCTGATATCCTAGGGTTCGCCCTAGGGAGAGGTGGGGCTGTCACAGTTGGTATCAGAGCTTAGGTTAGAAATAACCTGGGCGAACCTGATTCTTAGAACTTTTGGGATTATATTAGGCTATGTTTAAGTGTGATTATTACCTCTAAGTTATAATCCATGTATATTCTTATAGGACATGGACGGAGCTAGTGGGAGTGGAGGTGGGCCGTCTCGGAGGCCTTTTCGAGTTATTGACTACCAAGAGACACCTGGAGGACCGACGAGACGTTGGAGTACGGCCAGTAGGGCTAGGCGCTGTACGCGTTGCCAGCATTACTCCTACGCAGACCACGTGGTGGTAGCCGTTCTAGGTGAGCGGAGGCGACTTAGGCGTGCCGCCGCCCCGAGACCATACTGAGTTGCGGCGACTGAGAGGCGTTGCTAGGATGCAGGCCGATCGAATTGGGGAGCTCCAGGGGGATGTAGCCATGGAGCAGGAGCGGACGAACGCTCTTCGTGACCAGCTACAGGTGGTTAACGACCGCCTTACTCGAGTGGTGCGAGAGGTTAGGGACCGATCCGGGGGCATTATTAATGAGTGTGGTGCCCTGATTCAGGATGTGATTGGCGCTAACGCGCCAGGGGGAGCTCCAGGTGAGGGAGGTGCCCCTAGCTCCAGTTCTGGCTCCGAGGAGGAGTCGATTGGCTCAGTAGAGAACTAGGCTAGAGTTCTTTGAGCCACGTTTTGACCTTTTGTGAGGACTACCTAGAAAAAGCTCTTAGTGAGCTCTTTTGTACTTTTTGGGCCTAGGTTGTACATTGTACTTTTGAGTGACCTCACTGCTTTACTGGCTTGTTTTGTATATATGTGACTAAACTGCCACTGTGTGACTGCTGCTGTATATGTAAGTGATATGTACAGTTGTTTTGCATTTGATGTCTCTCTTTTGCTACGTGTTCATTCACTTATTTATGTATCTGCATTGCTTTGCTTTAATATTGTATATTTTCAACCCTATAGCGGGTGAATCAATGGAGGGTACTCGTAGTGGACGAGGCCGTGGTCGTGGGACCTAGGGCAAACCCCTACTGAGGAGGGTACTCGAGTGCCTGTGCCTGAACTTAATCCTCGAGCCTAGAAATGATTCTAATGCTCAAGTAGCTACCGCTATAAACCGAATGGACTGATCTACTGGCTCACGTAGTGGGAGCATCAGGGCCAAAACCCTAGTTTCTCACCCTGAAAACCCTGGAAACCCTGTGGAGAGCGAGGATCGAGCTCTCGAACGATTTCAGAAATTTGCCCCCACCAAAGTTTATAGGAGGGCCAGATCCTGACGTGGCCGAGAGGTGGTTTGGAAAAAATGGTGAACCATTTTGTCGCGTTGCACTATAACTGAGGAGCGGCAAGTAACTTTTGCTATTTTTCAACTGGAACGGGCCCGCCCGTTCGTGGTGGAATGTTATAAGGCGGGAAGTGGGAACGAGAGTTGACCCCAAGGACCTGGGTAAACTTCATGAGGGAGTTCAATGCTAAATTTTTTCCCTCCTTTAGTGCAAGAAAAGAAAGAGGAAGAGTTTATACGCCTTCGCCAAGGAACCCAGACTGTGGCCGAATACGAGAGCCACTTTACACGGTTGTCTAAGTTTGCCCCTGAACTAATCATGACTGAGCAAAGGCGAATTAGACGTTTTATCCAGGGCTTGAACGTTGAGATCCAGAAGGACTTAGCTGTAGCCCGAATTGATGCCTTTAGTGACGCGGTAGAGAAGGCTCAACGAATTGAGGATGCTAGGCTGCAAGTGCGAAATTTCCAGGCTAGGAAACGGGGATTTACTGGGAGTAGCTCTGGATCTGGAGATAAGGGTCCCCCTCCCAAGTTTGGAAGGGGAACTGGCGAAGGTAGACTGCCGGGGATGTCGAGGGGAGCCCCGTCGAGAGGTGGCCAAGTTGGTCGAGGCCAACAAAGGGGAAACTTCCAGGGAGGTCCAGTTCCTGCATTCCGTGGTTCCTGCGGGTACTGCGGAAAATCGAATCACACGGAGGATAATTGTTGGAGGAAAGGAAGGAAGTGCTTACGCTGTGGAAGTGCGGAGCACCAAATCGCCAACTGTCCAACCTTACCGCGAGAGGCGAGAGGGACTCCGCAACCATCGAAGGCCAATCCTGGGCAAGTTAAGGGAGAAGGGACGAGATCGAAGGTGCCAGCTCGGGTGTATTCCCTTGAGCAACATCCAGTCCCTGATTCCTCTGGGGTCGTAGAAGGTACAATTCCTGTTTTCCACCGTTTAGCTAGGATTTTAATCGACCCTGGTGCTACCCATTCCTTTGTTAACCCCGAATTTATGTGTGGAGTTGATATAAAACTGTTAGGCCTACATATGATTTGGAAGTTAGCACCCTACGGGAAATCATATGCTTACTTCTAGTGTAATGTATGCTATTGTGAAATCTGGGTAAGGAAGAGAGAAACTCTTTGGGGATCTTATTGGTTTAGCTCTTAAGGGGTATGATGTGATTTTGGGTATGGACCTGGCTAGTTAAATATAATGCCCAACTTGACTGCAAAAGGAAGGTGGTAGAACTTCAATATACCTGGAGAGGCAACTTTAAGGTTAGATGTAAGGGGAAATTTAGCCTCATCTGCATTGCTTTCGGGCATTCGGGCTAGAAAACTCTTAAGTAAAGGAGCACAAGGGTTTTTAGCGTTTTCTTATAACACTCCCACTGACAAGTTGAAGGTAGAAGATGTACCAATAGTTTAGGGGTATCCGGATGTGGTTCCTGATGAATTAGCAACCCTACGCCGGAAAGAGAGATAGAATTCAAATTGACTTTGCTTCCAGGGACTTCACCCTATCTCAAAAACCCCTTATCGAATGGCCCCCTGCTGAACTTAAGGAGTTAAAGTTGCAACTGCAAGACTTATTAGAGCGAGGGTTTATCCGAGAGAAGCGGATCTCCATGGGGAGCTCCTGTACTGTTTGTTAAGAAGAAAGACGGGAGTTTGCGGTTGTGTATAGATTATCGAGGGTTAAAATAATGTGACCGGTTAAGAATAAGTATCCCACTGCCCCATATTGATGAGTTGTTTGACCAGTTACAAGGAGCAGTGGTCTTCTCGAAGTTAGATTTTCGCCAGGGGTACTACCAATTGTTGATTAGGAAGGAGGATGTATCTAAAACTGCGTTTAATTCAAGATATGGGCACTTTGAGTTCGCAGTTATGCCTTTCGGACTGACCAATGCCCCTGCTGCCTTCATGGACATGATGCATAGGGTTTTTAAACCTTATTTGGATAGATTTGTGGTTTGTTTTCATTGATGACATCCTTGGTTTACTCAAAGTCACAAGAGGAACATGAGCAACACCTAAAACTCGTTTTACAGACCCTAAGAGAGCACCAATTGTACGCCAGGTTTAGCAAGTGTGAATTTTGGCTAGAGAAAGTTTCTTTCTTCAGGGCACGTAATTTCAACGAGAGGGCATCACAGTCGATCCGGCGAAAGTAGAAGCAGTAACTGAGTGGGAAGAGGCCGGAAAATCCCACGGAGGTTCGAAGCTTTCTATGGTAGCTGGGTACTATCGGCGATTTCTTAAGGATTTTTCAAAACTTGCCGGTCCTTTAACCAACTTGACCAAGAAGAATGACCGTTTTATATGGGATGCTAGGTGTGAAGATAGTTTCCAAGAATTGAAACGACGGTTAACTAGGGCTCCTATTCTAGTTTTGCCTAACGGTCCGGATAATTTCACTGTTATACTGATGCTTCGAGGGAAGGTTGGGGGTGTGTAATAATGCAGAATAAGAGCGTGATTCCTTTGCCTCTAGGAAACCAAAACCTCACGAGCAAAACTACCCCAACTCATGACTTGGAACTAGCTGCAGTTGTATTTGCCCTGAAAAAGTGGAGACACTACCTGTACGGGGTGACCTTTGAGGTTTATACCGACCCACCAGAGCCTTAAGTACTTATTTTCCCAAAAAGAATTAAACATGAGGCAACGACGGTGGATGGAATTTCTTGGAGGACTATGACTGCTCAATCAACTACCATCCGAGGAAAGCAAATGTAGTAGCTGATGCCTTAAGTCGAAAGGCTCAAATAGCTGGGTTAATGGTTAAGGAATGGGAGATGTTAGAGCAGTTAGTAAATGGAACCCTAGCTTGAGACATCAAAGGGTAATTCTTGGAAATGTCCGAGCCACCTCTGTTATACTAGAACGAATCAAAGAGGCCCAGGAGGAGGATCCGATGGTACAAAAGTGGAGGGAAAAGGTGGAGAAAGGAGAAACACCGGATTTCAATGTGAGCGCTGAAGGAATTTAAAATATCGGAATCGGTTAGTGGTGCCTACGAATGAATCACTAAGAAAGAAATTTTGGAAGAAGCTCATCGGTCGAAGTATACAATCCACCCAGGCAGTAGCAAGATGTACCAAGATTTGAAAGGAACATATTGGTGGGATAACATGAAGAAAGAAATTGCCCAATACGTACAGACCTGTCTCATCTGCCAACAAGTTAAGGCTGAACACCAAAAACCCTCTGGCTTGTTACAACCTCTTGAAATACCTGAGTGGAAGTGGGAAAATATTACAATGGACTTTGTTTCTGGGTTGTCAAGGACGCAAAGAGGACATGAATGCCGTTTGGGTAGTTGTAGATCGATTAACCAAATCAGCCCCATTTCTTACCTGTGAACATGAAGTACTCCATGGAGAAGTTAGCTCAGTTGTATAGAGATGAAATTGTGAGATTACA
The DNA here is from genome assembly GCA_023065735.1 of Coffea humblotiana. Classification (NCBI taxonomy): domain Eukaryota; kingdom Viridiplantae; phylum Streptophyta; class Magnoliopsida; order Gentianales; family Rubiaceae; genus Coffea; species Coffea humblotiana. The sequence goes on along the minus strand of JACYVW010000084.1, from coordinate 134,826 downwards.
TGGAGTCCCAGTGAGTATAGTTTCAGACCGAGATCCTAGATTCGTGTCCAGGTTTTGGCAGAAATTTCAAGAGACCTTGGGAACTAGACTCAACTTTAGCACCACCTATCACCCCCAGACCGATGGACAGTCTGAAAGAACAATTCAAACCCTCGAGGATATGTTAAGAACTTCTATCTTGGATTTGGGGGTAGTTGGGGGACAATACCTAACCTTAGTAGAGTTCGCCTATAATAATAGCTACCATTCATCGATTCAAATGGCGCCGTATGAAGCTCTCTATGGACGAAGGTGTCGTTCACCAATTATTGGGATGAAGTGGGAGAAAGAAAAGCTCTAGATCCAACGATTATTCCGTGGATGGAGGATGCACAAGAAAAGGTCAAGCTGATACGTCAAAGGCTCCAGACCCGCTCAAAGCCGACAAAAGAGCTACGCCGACAACCGAAGGAAAGATTTGGAGTTCGAAGTTGGAGACCGTGTTTCTTGAAGATTATTCCATTACGAAGTGTCACGACGGGTAGAGGAAAGAAACTTCAACCTCGCTTTGTAGGACCCTTCAAAATTCTCCAAAGAATTGGAAAGGTAGCGTATCGACTGGAGTTACCATCAAGCCTATCTAGAATCCATGACGTTTTCCATGTTTCGATGCTCAAGAAATACCATCCTAATCCAACTCACGTGTTACAACCGGAGGAACTCGAAATAGATGAAAACCTTACCTACAAGGAGAAACCTGTGCAACTACTTGACCGAAAAGTTAAAGAGTTGAGAAACAAACAAATCCCTCTAGTGAAGGTCTTATGGAAGAACCATGAGGTAGAAGAGGCAACCTGGGAGGTAGAGGAAGAAATGCAAAAAGAAATACCCTGAGCTATTTAGTAACCTAGGTGAGTAATTTCGAGGACGAAATTCTTTAAGAGGGAGAGAGTGTGAGAACTCGAAAAAAAAAAAAAAAAAAAAAACGGTTTTATGGTTTATCGATTTGCGTGCTTACATTTACTATATTTTCTTTATTATAATTTTTTTACACGCATTTTATAGGTAAATATAGTTTTTAAGGCATTTTTCTAGTATACGTGAGTTCACCGAGAAAATTGGAGTGAATAGCGGTGGTGGGACCGCTAGCGCATTAAGTGAGAGGAATTCGGCCAATTCGGCTCAATTGTACAGTAAGGCATTAAATTACTGAGTGTTAAGAGATAACTGGAGGTTGGTTAGATATTTAGTCTTTTGGAAGCTAATGGATAAGGAAAAGAAAAAAAAAGGCGACACGTGGCGCGATTTCATTGGACCAAGTTGCACCTAACTTTCCTACAACTTTACTAAGGTTGAAAATTGACCAAAAACATCTTCATTCAAGCATCTTCCTGGCCGAACCATCTTGAGGGAAAAAGAGAAAAGAAAGCTTCAATTTTCTTCCAAATTCTTGCCCAAATCTTGCAAATCAACCGATAGAAATGCCGATTTACTCCGTAGAAATTGCTTACTAGGGAAGATCAAAGATGTTTGTGGAGTGAATTTGCAAAGGGAAGGCCTAAGTTGCTACCTTTCTTGGTGATTGAGGTATATGGCTTGAATCTTCAATTTTGTCCATAAAAATTTCAAAATTTAGTGACTTATATCGGATATAGAGCTTAGTTATGGATTGATTTTGTGAATGAAAGTGAAGTTTGGTGAATTTTTTCATTTTCTTGGGAATTTTTCTGATTTCATATGATTATTATATATGACTTGAATTGGTGGCTTAATATGGTGTAATTGGGTGCTAGTATACGTTAATTGCGGTGAATTGCGGAAAATTTCAGCTTTCTATGGAAATTTCAGCATTAAGGGTTTATGCAATTTGGGGCTTTCTTATGGTTGTCTATTGAACTTGCAATTAGCCATGATTGAAGGGTATTGTGACCCTAATGAGGTGTATTTGCTAGTCTATGATGGATATGATAAATTGTGATTGATTGGATGGATTTGGGTACTTGTTTGTAGGATGGAAATGCTGAAATTTAGGGGAAATGCTGTCCGATTGCCGCGACTTTAGGGCTTGGTAAATCTAGGTTAAGAATGAAGCGAATGTGAAATGCCTTTAGGGTTTTCTTGAACCTTTAACCCTAAATTTGATATATTGTCCATTTTGAGCTATAATTGAGGCTATATTTGAATTTTGCTTTAATGATCCGTTTAAAGAGGTACATCGACCCGTAATTGAACTTCAATTGCATTTTCTTGATTGTTATAGGACGTTTGGGTGATCCAAAGCATCCGTTTGGACGGGAAATCCTTGAATTTGCTCATCTGAAGTGGTGAGTGTACTATTGCATGATTTGAATGCCTAAGTGACTACTTGTCTTTGAAACTGTAATGTGACCACTGTGAACTGTGTGAATGAGGCGAGAGTGTACTTTACCGCTCTCGTCCTCTTATTGTGTAACTGTTTACCATTGTATTGCACTGTGTTTGACTGGAAACTGTGAAACTGCACTGTGATTGACTTGAATGTTGGGCATGAGCCCCACCACTGTATTGTAATCACTGAGCTCAAAGCCCTAGTGGAAGTTACTCGAGTCGAGCCAGCAAGGGCTGGTAGACGAGGTAACGACCCTCGGGTCACTGTTTGTCGAGTGGAGTGTATCTCCTCGACCTTCCGGTATACCTCGAGTATTACCAACCACTGTTACTATTGAGGTGTTCGGGCCCGGTAAGGGGAATGTACGGTGGAAGGAACCGGGAGTAAAGTGGGGTCTACGGTTCATGGTACTTTCTTTACACGTTGACGGAGGGTCAACGAGGTGCGATCAAGAACTGCAAATGGGGAATTGGCTCCTGAGAGTCACCTGTATCCTTTCGTTTAAACTAGTTTGTGGTATTTGCATTCTGTGATTTATGGTTTGTTTAACTGAGCTTGATTACCTATGAATTTGGGGCTGCATGACTGTTAAGTACCTCATTGGGCGAAAGCTCGCCCCCGTTACCTTTGTTTTCCTTACAGGCATACCTTTGGGAATGTTATGAGTTTGAGAAGCCAGTTGAGCTAGTAACATAGTTTTGTTTCTTTGATAGCTCCTTGAGCATGGAAAACCTGAATGTACTTTACTTGGATGCTTTTGGACTGTATATTGGGGTAACATGTATATGTACCTGGTGGTTTTGTATAAATGATATTACATGTGGAAATGAATGTTTTAGCCCCTGATGGGGAGTCTCTTGCATTTAGTTTCGTGTGTGTGAGTGATCCGCAGTTCCTGGCGAGAGCTGGGCAGGCAGTCGCTGATACCCTAGGGTTCGCCCTAGGGAGAGGTGGGGCTGTCACAAGTCAGTCAAGTCGCGCGATTTCGTGCACCACCGTTTCCCCCTCCTAGGGCAACGAGTGAAAACGTTAACGATTAGGTCTAATTCCAAGCAAAGTGAGCTCATTAGGTGCCTAAGTGAGTGACTAACTTTACTCAATTCACCCTAAGCTTTAGGCCCAAAATGCAGTAAAAGTTCATGAATAAACAAGTTTAACAAGTGTATGAAAGTTGGGTAAAAAGAAAGATTCATTCAAGCTTTTAAAAGTTTCTCGCGGGTGCACAGTGGCGCTCGTGTAGTCTCGGTAAAACAGCCGTATCTAACTGTCGGTAGGTCGGAATTAGGTGCCGTCAGCGGCGTTGGAAACTAGACTCGAAGGGCTTTCCAATGGTACCTCACACACTTCCTAGTTCGTCCCCTAACAGAAACAGTAGCTCGGGAAAGTTGGCTGATTTTGCCAACCTGGATCAGTCTCAAACTCTTACTTGTGCACACCAATTCCTTATGCTAACCTCATTTGTTTTGGTTCAAACTCACCGAAATCAGTCCTTTAATGATCATATACAGAAGCTTAAGTCACTTGGTATCATTTGAGCTCAAAATATAACACATCCACATGATCAAAAGTTACCAACAATAAGCTAGTCACTATAACCCTAAACCAGTCCACTAAGGCCCAATTTTACCACTTTACTTGTTTCAATCTCACTCCAATTCACACATAAGTTTAACCAACCTCTAGCCAAGTTGTTTAGGCATGAGTAAGGTGTAAATTAACCACAAAAGTCAAGGAAAAAACCTTCCTTTAAATGCTGGTCAGCCAAGCTATTGAAATCAGTCCCAATGTTGCCTTTAGTCATTCAATCCTCTTCTTCTAATGAATTGCTCCCAAACCACATATCAAGTATAAATCTAGCCTAAAAAGGTTAAAAACATGTAAATCTATCATAAACAAAGAGTAACCATTTCATCAAACACTTGGTGTTCATGCTTATTGCCTTAACTTCTACTTGTATACTTCAAGATTTCAACCCCAAATCACAACCAATCAACATGTATTTCACCATTAAAACTTCAAGCACATGATAAAACATCATAGACCCAAGATTTGAGTATTATTTACCTTTCTTATGTGAAACTCAAACCACCAAATCACTCAACCAATTGAAGCCTTGAAGCTTGAATCAACCCCTAGGATTGGAGGGAAAGTTTCTCACTAAACTCACAAACTTTATCTTTGATTTGTTTGGCTTTGATTTCTATGGTTATTAGGCAAGGTTATAGAGCTTTTTCTCTTCCCTTTTTGCTGCAAATAGGTTCGGCCATATGAAGGAAAAAAAAAACTTCATGAAGGTTTAAATTAGTTCAAGTTTCTTGGTCAAACAACATCCAAGGCTAGGGTTTTGCCACAATGGACACTTTCTTGTCCATAACCTTTCCTAAACTTTTGACCAATGCTAATTCCACCCAAACAATTGTACCAAAACTTAATTAACACCCCTCAACTATCATTTAAAGTCCTCAATCCAAATCAAAGCCACTTGAAACAATTAATTGGTGGATCATTAAAATTCAACTCAAGTAACCATTTTTTCTTCAAGTAAAAGGAATAAATGCCATGCATGAAAAATGTTGTACTACATGGGAAATGCCATGCAATGGTATATAATAGGTGGTCTAGATTTTTGGAATAAAGCATTTATTTGAGGAAAATTAGGGTTTCAAGTGAGGGTTCTCACACTCTCTCCCCCTTAAAGAATTTCGTCCTCGAAATTCTCACCTTGATCACTGAGTAGTTCAGGGTATTTGGCACGAATATCTTCCTCAACCTCCCAAGTAGCTTCTTCCACTTCATGGGTTTCTCCATAAAACTTTCACTAAGGGTATCTGTTTAGTTCTCAATTCTTTCACCTTTCGATCTAAGATTCGTACCGGCCTTTCTTCGTAAGTCAATGTCTCATCGATATCAATTTCCTCTGGCTTTAATACTTGAGTGGGATTTGGATGGTACTTTTTCAACATGGACCCGTGAAACACATCATGAACTTTGGATAGACTCGCTGGTAACTCCAGTCGATATGCCCACATTGCCGACTCGTTGGAGAATTTTGAAATGGTCCCACATATCTCGGTTGCAGTTTCTTCCCTTTTCCCGCCGTGAGGCTTCGGAGCGGTGTAACCTTCAAGAACACTTTATCTTCAACTTCAAACTCCAAGTCCTTTCGTCGAGTATCTGCATAACTTTTCTGTCGACTTTGAGCTGTCTGTAGCCTCTGGCGTATCACCTTAACCTTTTCATAAGCATCTTCAATCCAAGGTATAGTGGTTGGGTCTAAAACCTTTCTTTCCCCTACTTCATCCCAAAAAATGGGTGATCTACATTTCCCGTCCATAAAGGGCTTCATATGGTGGCCATTTGTATAGACGAATGATAACTATTATTGTAGGCAAACTCCACTAAAGCCATGTATTGTCCCCACTTCCCACCAAAATCCAAAATACAAGTCCTCGAGTGTTTGGATGGTTCTCTCCGATTGTCCATCAGTTTGGGGATGGTACGTAGTACTAAAGTTCAACTTAGTCCCCAATACCTCTTTGTAATTGTTGCCAAAAACGGGATACAAATCGGGGGTCTCTATCAGAAACAATACTTACGGGAATCCCATGCAACCTCACGATCTCATCCATGTATAGTTGGGGCCAATTTCTCCAAAGAATACCTCATGTTTATAGCTAAGAAATGGGCAGACTTGGTCAACCTATCTACTATTACCCAAACGGCGTCATGCCCTTTCTGGGTACGGGGTAGCCCTGACACGAAATCCATAGTTATGTGCTCCCATTTCATTCAGGGATTTCAAGGGGTTGCAAAAGACCTGAAGGTTTTTGATGTTCAGCTTTTACTTGTTGGCACACTAAACATTTTGGACAAACTGAGCAATTTCCTTTTTCATCTTATCCCACCAATACAACCTTTCAATCTTGATACATTTTACTACTTCCAGGATGTACTGTATACTTAGATCGATGTGCCTCTTCCAAAATGTCCCCTTTTATGTTTCATCTTGTGCACCACTATCCGATCACGAAATTTCAAGATACCCTCGGACTCACTTTAAAGTCTTGTATCTCCTTTTTGCACTTTTCAACCATTTTGTACCAACTGGTCATTCTTTTGAGCTTCTTTAATTCGATCCATCAAACTAGACCTCACCATGATATTGGCTAACATCACCTTTTGTTGGTCCAATCGTGGGTTCCATTCACTTATCTCTTCTAACAAGTTCCACTCCCTAACCATTAATCCAGCCACCTGCACTTTTCGACTTAAAGCATCTGCTACAACATTGGCCTTACCTGGGTGGTAGTTAATCGTACAGTCGTAATCCTCCAAAAATTCCACCCATCGACGTTGTCTCAAATTTAACTCCTTCTGGAGAATAAGTATTTCAGGCTCTTATGGTCGGTATACACCTCAAAAGTCACCCATACAAGTATTGCCTCCACTTCTTTAATGCAAAAACTACAGCGGCCAATTCTAAGTCATGAGTGGGGTAATTTTGCTCATGGGGCTTTAATTTCCTAGAGGCATAGGCAATAACACTTCCATTTGCATTAAAACACATCCTAGACCTTCCCTTGAGGCATCCGTATAAACAACAAAGCTATCTTTTCCATTTGGTAAGGCTAAAACTGGCGCCGAAATAATCGTTTCTTCAATTCCTGGAAACTAGCTTCACACTTAGTTCCAGACAAATTGGCCATGCTTTTTGGTAGGTCGGTTAAAGGACCGGCTAACTTGGAGAAATCTTTGATGAACCGACGGTAATAACCTGCTAAGCCTAAACTACGGACCTCAGTTGGAGTTTCTGGTGTTTCCACTCGATACGGCCTCTACTTTTACGGATCCACAGAAATGCCATCTTTAGATATTATATGCCCTAGAAAAGAAACTTGCTCCAGCCAAAACTCACACTTGCTAAACTTGGCATAAGCTGATGTTCCCTTAAAGTCTGCAAAACTATCTTCAAGTGCTGCTCGTGATCCTCTCGAGTCTTAGAATATATCAAAATGTCATCAATGAAGACTACAACGAATTGATCCAAGTAGGGTTTAAAGACTCGATGCATTAAATCCATAAATGCGGCGGGAGCATTAGTTAAACCAAAAGGCATCACTGCAAACTCAAAATGTCCATATCTGGAATTAAAAGCCGTCTTAGGTATATCCTCCTGTCTAATCCGTAATTGGTAGTAACCTTGTCTCAAGTCCAACTTAGAGAATACTACTGCCCCTTGTAGCTGGTCAAATAACTCATCAATGTGCGGCAAAGGGTATTTGTTTTTCACCGTAACATCATTTAAGCCGCGATAGTCTATACAGAGCCTCAAACTGCCATCTTTTTTCTTAACGAATAGAACAGGTGCTCCCCAAGGTGATTCACTTTCCGAATAAATCCGCGCTCTAACAAATCTTGTAACTGCAATTTCAATTCCTTAAGCTCAGCAGGGGCCATTCGATAGGGTGTTTTTGCAATCGGCGCAGTTCCAGGCACTAAATCAATCTTAAATTCTATCTCTCTCTGGTGGCATGATTTCAACTCATCCGGAAAAACATCAGGGAATTCATTCACCACTGAGACATCTTCCAGTTTCAACTTATCCCCGGAGTATTAATTAAGAATGCTAGGTAACCTTGTGCCCCTTTTCTCAACAATTTCCTAGCTCGAATTCCGAAACAAGTGCAGACGAGGCTAACCTACCTCTCACATCCAGTCTTAGTGTTGCCTCTCCAGGGATCGAAAACTCCACTACCTTCGTCTTACAGTTCAGTTGAGCATTATAGCGGGCTAACCAATCCATGCCTATAATCACATCATACCCCTTAAGATTCAAACTTATCAAGTCTCCCACTAACTTTCTTTCTCCAACCCAAATCTCGCAATTTTTATAAACCATATTGGTAATTAGACTTTGATCCCCAGTAGGTGTTTTAACCTCTAAGTCAAAGGGCAGTTTAACAGGATTCACATCAATACCACACATAAAGGCAGGATTCACAAATGAATGGGTTGCCCCAGGGTCAATTAAAAGCTTAGCTAAGCGGTGGAATACGGGAATCGTACCTTCCACTATATCCGAGGACTCCGGAGCTCGCTGGTAGTCCAAGGCAAAAACCCTAGCAGAAGATTTTGGCCTACCCCACTAGCACTTGGTTGCTTCGCGCTCGACCTCTCCGGTTGCGCCCCTCATTTGCTTCACGGTTCTTAACCGGACAAGTGGCGAGTTGGTGGTCGGAACTCCCACAGCGAAGACATTTCTTTAACTTCCGCCAACAAGCGTCCTCAGTGTGGTTCGCCTTACCACAATATCCACAGCTTACTCGCGGAGTGGGTGTAGGAACCCCTTGCGATGCAGTCTTGTATTGTCCTTGTCCTTTTCCCCTTGAGCTCCCCTAGATGGAGCTCCTCCCTTTTGAGTCCCACCAATACGAACTCCTCCCGCGCCTCTTCCAAACTTGGGAGGGGTTACCGTCTGTTCACCCGTCCAGTGGCACTACCAGGTGCACCACGTTTCTTGGCTTGAAAAGTTCGAACCTGGAGTCGGGCCTGCTCCACCCGTTGAGCTTTGTCCAGTGCATCTTTGAATGTATCAATCTGAGCAGCAGCCAGGTCTTTTTGAATTTCACGTTCAACCCCTGTATAAACCGCCTTATGCGCCTTTGCTCACTGACTACCAATTCCGGAACAAACTTGGAAAGTCGAGTGAACTGAGTCTCATATTCAGCCACGCTTGAGGTGCCCTGACGTAGCTTAATGAATTCATCCTCCCTTTTCTCCTGAATCAGAGGCGGAAGGAATTTCTCGTTGAACTCTCTAGTAAAGTTCATCCAGGTGCGTGGGGTTTGGTCTCTTTCCCACTTGGCCCTTACTACGTTCCACCATGAACGGGCCGCACCTTCTAACTGGAAACGGCAAAAGTTACTTGCCTCTCCTCCGTGTAATGTAAAGCAGCGAATATGTCCTCCATTCGCTCGAACCAATGCTCGGCCACTTCTGGATCGGGTCCTCCAAGGAATTTTGGAGGTGCGAACTTTTGAAATCGTTCTAGGGCCCTATCCTCTCCTACTTCAGGGTCCCTTTGTTGGTTACCAGGTGCTTGACCTTGTTGGTCAACCAAACGGGCCAGTAGATCAGTCATGCGATTGATCGCCGTAGCCACTTGGTCGCCTCCTTCAGCTCTAGGTCCTTGGTTTTGATTAGCCACCGAACCTTGTTCCTCACATTTTGGGCCACACATTTTAGCTTCTCTTGGAAGCTTCATTTTGATCAAAACACTCTCTCTCTTGCTCTCATTCCAGCCGGCCAAAGGAGGAGAAAAAACAACCCCAAGTTCTTCAATTTTCTTCTTCATTTCTTCATCAAATCTTCACCAAATCACACCAAAATTCAACCACACTTTGTGAAGCACTTGGTGATCATCTTAAGCTACAAAAGAGCTTGCTTTCCACGGTTTTTCTTGGGCTAAGGAGGACCGAAAATTCTGCCTTGAACATCTAGCAAAGTAAGTGACGATCAAACCTTCAAATCTTGATTTATGGAAGTTCTATTGCACTTATAAGTTCATATAATCATGTGGGTAGCTTATTTATGTTGGAAATTTGGTGTGTGGGCTCTATGAACTCCCACTATGGCTTGATGGACTGATTTTGTGAGTTTTGATGTTAATAATGTTGGATTAGTGCTTAAATTAGTAGAAATGAGTGATATTATTGAAGGAAAACTCAAAGGAAGTGATGAGGGAATTTTTCCATTTCTGCCCCTGTACATGCCGTGGCCCTTAGAGCAATTTTTTGTGGTTCTAATGATTTTTTTATGATTTATATATGTTGTGTGGGTTGTGTGGAAGGTTTCCACAAAACATTACGTGATTTGGATGGTTAAATGTTGTGATTTCGAAAATTCATCAAAACTGGAAACGGGTGTCCAGTGTACTCTGGCAGTGTTTTTGTTTCGGTCATAACTATTTTCTCCGATGTCAAAATCGAGTACCGTTTTTGGTACTGGAAACTAGACATTCCCAGATTTCCAATGGTATAAAATTCACGTCCTGATTCCACCTGAGTGATCCGTACCAACCTTGTAAAGTTGCCTGCCTGTTTTTCGTCTGTACTGGAAGCTCTGTTTTGAGCTGCGAATGGATGCTAAAAATGAGCCAGTTGTGGACAAAATTTTAGAACGATTTCTTCTGAGAATTGTAGCCTTGTGCATTTATTTTCTAACGCCACCAACTACGCTCAATTCCAAGTTGAATTAAATGAAATATGGCCAAATTACAGACCTGCATTGCTTGAAAACCCTCATTTTGGACTGATCAATGGCCTATCTTGTTTGGGACTTGTTATTTTGAAATTTTGGTCTCAATCACCTACCAAATATATATTAGATATCTCTCAGACTTTTGTTTCATAAATGGACCAGATTTGAATCGTTTTCATTGGGCAAAATGTTTGAAAAGGAAGAAGAAAGTAAAAGACAGATTGGTCTTGGGATTTTCTTGAAATTTGGTAGTTTAGTTCACTACCTTTCCGTGTGAATTTTCAAATGATATTTGGTAAAGAGTAGTCCTCATATGGAAGTTGAATTGTACCAATTTTGGTGTCAATATAAGACCATTTCGATATACAAATGATGTCCCAAAGTTGCTCTTCGAATCTGGAAAACTTTTCCTTTTCTCTTGGCCGAATGGTCAAATCTGATTTGGGAAGTTATATTTCGAAAACCTTGATGTCAACTACTTCTAAATTACTTATTGGATGTTTATGGAACATTAGTTTCAATATTTGAATTAATTGAAGTTGATTGTGTGGAGCAAAGCTTTTAAAAAGGAAAATTGAAGTACAAGGCAGATTTGCCTTGGAAATTCTTGGAACTTTAGTGGCTTTGTTAACTGACTTCCCGAATGAAGTTTTATATGAAATTTGACAGAGAAATAGCCCTTATATGGTAGAGTAATACTACCAAATTTGGTACCATTCCGAGTCTATTTCAATGTCCAACTGAAGTCCCAAAGTTCATGTTTCAAATCTGGAAAATGTTCAATCTGTCCTTATTTTTAGCTAACTTTGAGCCGCCATATCTTGGTGTTCAAAACTTTGATTCTTGTTCCGCTCATTTTTGTTTTAAAATTTGATTGCAACTCTAATTGATTTTCAAATTTGAGAGGCTAGTTCAAATTCTGTGAATTTTGCCAAATTTCCAAAGTTGGCCAAAACCCAACCCCGCAACTGCCTCGATAGCCCAAAACAATAACTTTGAGCCAATTTTGAATACCTTCCGTTTGGAATCATTGAAAAGTGTCTTCGAGAAACTTTTAGTACTTTGGAAGAAGTTTCCAACGGTAGCAAGTTTTCCAATTTTGGACTTGTAGAGAGTGAGATACGATTTTTCCAAGATTGTGTGACAAACCCGAAACTTCCAAACTTAAAGGAAATTGAGTTTTTAGAACTCATCTTTTTCCTTCGATATCACTCGATCGTTTTACACTTGATTTCAAAGATGAAAACCCGATTTCTCTTGTATTTTAAAACCCCACCTTTGAGTCTCGGTTTACGAGTAATTAAGGTTCAATTCATGAATTCTCCTTAGATTGTATACTAGTACAACCTTCTTCGATAAGTAGGGGTTCTAAGTGATATTGTGTAATAGTTGATGGTTATTTGTTCAGGCGCTCAAGGGGACCTTCAAGAGGAACTCGAAGTGGATGCCTAAACACTTGTTTGAGCACTTACTCTCTTGTATTGACTAGGTGAGTGTTCCATTTAGGAGTACGTGATTTGAATAGTCTATGATATGTTTACTCCATGATCATTACATGTTAAGTGTTACCGCACTCGTTTTCATTTAAGTAAAACGTACTTGAATTACTCGATATGAAATACTTGAAATGTATATTTATATGAAGTGTTTCAATGATTGACTATGCTATGGTGCATAAGTCGATTGGAGTGAATCTCCTCGACTCTTAAGTGGTAAAAATAGATGGCCAATAGATGGCCTACTAAGATGAATAATGTCTATCAATTAACCGTGACTACTTACCGTTAACCGTTAACCGTTAACCGTGATTACTTACCATTTACCGATTTATTTGATTATCTACCGTTTACCGATCTATTTGATTACTTACTTTTACCGATTTACTTGACTACTTGATTACTTGATTACCATGAATTCCGTATTCATATGAAATTATGGCATATTCCTTACGTGTTTGGATGTTAAGTGTTACCTATAATTGCTCTTGTGAAATTGCCAATGTTTTAAGGCGAGTGTGTACTTTATCTCACTCGACCTACTAAAATGACAAATTACTACCGTTTACCAATTTACTTGATTACTTGTGCATGTTGTAAGCTCTAAGCTGAACTGGGCCCTGCCCTTGGTTACTAACCTGCTCGAGCCAGGACTGGCTCGGTCGGATAGGTTGGAACCCTGGGACACCGTTTCGGTATACTCGAGTACTACCACTGGAGGGATAAGGTGATGGCCAGACAACCGAGGGGATCACTGGAGTCATAAGGTGAAGTTGACCGAAATGGTTCGACTGGAACACCGTATCCTTCAATATGTGTTTATTTTGTGTAATGATAACTGTTCCTTGCTAATGTGCCAATGTGCAATCTCGAACTATACCTGTGTTATGCTCAAATTAATCGTACAATGAACACCGTCTCATGCTAATGTGCCCAATATGCAACCTGGAACCATATATGTGGTATGCTCAAATTACCTGATTTATTAGAACTGCTAGAGTTCTTGGAACCTCACTGGGCTGTGTAGCTCATTCCACGTTTTTGTTTTCCTTAACAGGGTTCGAGACCAAGAGTGCTCGTGAATAGTACTAGATTGTTTCTTTTGAAGACTTAAGTTGTATTATAACGGATGGTTGTAGTACATATTCTTTTGGATTGTATTAAGCTTGAAAGCTAACTAATTGTAAGTATGAAGTATTTTGGAGTACTTTAATTATATATTGAAGTTATTTGAAGTATTTCGAGCTTTTGGATTATAGATTGTAGTGAGTCCTGGCGAGAGCTTGGCAGGCGTCCCGCGGATACCCTTGGGTTCGCCCTAGGGAGAAGTGGGGGCGTCACAGAAGCTCTTTTGAAACATTGTTCTAAGTTTAAGTAAATGCATTTTCTTTCTTGAATGTAAGTGGTTGTGAGTATATGTGAGTGATAGTTGATCACTATTTCTTCAGGCGCTCAAGAGGATTTTGAAGGAATCTCGGAGCGGACCACTAAAGACTTTAATTACTCGCTTATTTTGAATTGGTGAGTGTCAAGTGCATGAAGTGTTGCTAAATGCTTAAATTGTTCCTCATTAATTGAGTATTTTGGAATTGTCGAGACGGGTGTGTACTTTATCGCACTCGTTCTCTTTTACGTGAATTATAATTGAATTGTGTGAAGTGAATTTGCTAAATGAATTAAGTGAAGTGTTACATTAGTGAGTTATACTTATGTTTGGATCAATGTCGATTGGAAGTGAATCTCATCGACTTCTACTTATAATAGTGGGTGTGATACCCCAACTTTTAGGATAATATTTTTATTTAGTCTCAACGAGGATATTATGGTTTCTTTATTTTATTTTTGTTTTAAGACATTGTTTTATTTTAAAAGCCTAGAAACCCTACTTGTATCAAAATCCTAGTTTTACTTGTGACTAACCGGTTTTTGTTAAATCTCTCACATTTTAATCGAAACCCTAATTTTAATCTATGGAGTTGGTAAAATCCCTTTTATTTTTTCTTAAAATTTCCTTTTTAATTTGGCATTTATTCCTTCAGAATAGCTTTACTACTCATTTCACTCCCTCAGTAGTTACAATCAACCATAAATCAAGGGTTTTTCTTTTAGGTTCCTAGTTCGGGTAAATTAGGGTTTTTGCAGTATTTTGGCCGCATGATCACTTGTGAGGTGTGGTGTGCTAAATTTTGGTGATTAAGAGTGAGTTTTTAAATAAGAAAATATGTGTGATTAGAAGTAATAATAATAAGTTAGTGAATTATAAGTTAAAACCCTAGTACGTGCGAAATAAGGAAAAACGGGTTTAACCCGATGTGTACCGTTCGTTACCGATTGAGTGCACCACTTTGAAACATTACTTTATTACCTTAATCTCCTTGTTATTAATTGATTAAAATCAGCCCCAAAATATCTTTCAAGACAGCTGAAAATGTTTGACCAAGAAAAAGAGAGAAAAGAAAGCAAAATGAAGAATTATTCTTGTGGTGCCCACTTGTCGGATGCATAGGAAATTTTGACTAAGCATTTGTCTTTCCTTTTTATCTTTTCTTGGCTCCCATTTCTTCCATTTTTCTTGAGCTTGGCCGAAATTTTAGGGGAGGGAAAAACAAGAGAGAAAACCTTCAACCTCCAACTTCAACTTGTGCTTGAATCTTGAGTTCCAATCAAAGTTTGTGCAAACTACTCCATAAAACTTGTTCACTAAGGAGATTTAAAGGCTTTGGTGGAGTGATTTGGAGAGGAAAAGCTCTAAAGCTACCATCTTTATTGAGGTTACAAGGTACTTTGGTAAGAAACTTCCTCTCACTTCATATATGTGTAAGCTAGTAAGCTTAAAGTTGTAGTTTGGTAGCTTTGTGAGGAAATTTCATGGGTTGAAGTAGTATTATGGTAAATTTCAGTTTTATGATGAATTCTCTGCTGTTATATGATACTTAGTGATTAGCCATGGTTGATAGCTTAGCCATGTGTAATATTGAGGAATTATAATGCTAGTTTGACTTACCTAAAGAAATTTCCAGCTTTAGCTTCAAATTCCCAGCATTGATAGTGATGAATCTGCTCTGTTCTGACCAGTTCTATTCGTGTATGATGGAGGCCGAATAGGCTTAGGCTAAAACACGAAAGTTGTAGGAAAATGGTGTTTTATAGCTTCTTGTAAAATTTTCAACTCAATCAGAGAACTGTAAGCATGTGGAAATGACAGAAATACCCTTGACTGCCATAGGTTAGAGTTCTGTGGACAGTTTTGAACCATTTCATTCATTTTGGCCTCATTTTTCCACCTTGATCCGTATGAAACTAGCCTTTGGCCAAAACACAAAAGTTTTAGTACTATGTTTTATCTTTCCAACGCATCTAAAAACGTCTCAATCGGACTTTTGTAACGCAGAGTTATTGTCATTTGAATCACAGTTCTGTTAAGCAGCCCGATGGTGAAATTCGGTTCTGTAATTGGTTAAATTTGACCTAGCTATACTATGAACGGGGCTGAGTTGTCTTCATCAAAGTTGTAGCCCTTTGACTTAGCTTCGAAACAGTATAAAGTTTACCCCAAACCAATAGGCGTTAGCTTTAGTTGTGACCGAAACGCCAAGAGACGTCAAATCTGCCATTTAGCTATTTGCCTTTAAAACTTGATTTCCGATTGCCTTGTTAAGATTTGTGTTGTAATTGGATTATTTTGAGCCCAGTTGAAGGGCTATTGTGGTACCCTTGCTTATGTGTGACATTGGAGCTGATTTGAGGAAAATAATGAAGCCATAAATGGCTGGAAAATAAGTAAACACAAGGGGCATGCGCCCAAATTTTCACTCAAGGTACAAACCAGCCTTTGGAGTTCTGGTTCGGTAATCTGCAAATTTGACCTAGATCCACTGAAAAACTGGGTTGAGTTGTCTTCATGAAAGTTGTAACCCTTTGTCTTAGCTTCGAGACGCTACCTAGTACACCTTGATCCGATAACTACAGTCGATTTATGGTCGAAACCTTGCAACCCGTTTTCATACCATTTTCATTTCCGTGCACGCGCACATGCATTTCTTGGCCGTTTTTGCAGTTTTGGCCGTTTTAGACCATATTTCCATTTGTGATGGTTTTTTTGACTGATAGTTGCGTATAATCTTCTGTCACAGGCAGTGACGAACCGGACGGAGTCGGTGGACTCGTATAAAGTGCCTTGATTTGCGTGCTATCTAGTTTGAGTGAGTAATTGGGTTGTTTTATGTGATAAACTGTTCAAAGTGCCTTGTATATGTTACATGGGTACTTAGGCGAGGGTTGTACTTTATCTCACTTGATCTAAACCCAACCTTGTTGTTGATTTAATATATGAGAATACATGCTTTGTATTGAGAATCACCCTTTTGCTGTGTGCTGTTAGGCGTGAACATGAGTTGAGTTGAACCCCTTGTGCTGTGTGCTGTTGGGGGTGAGTACTTTGTTGCGTACTTTATTGAGAGATATCATCTAATGAGAGATTGGATATCTCAGGGTTTGGTTCCAACCCCGGTTCCAAGGGTAGACGAACTATTCGAGCCAGTCAGGACTTGGTCGAAGTTAGCTCCATGCTAACCTTGGGATTTCGTTCTTTGTCAAAGCTTTGCTAAAGCTAAGTGATTTTGTTTTGCTCGAGCTGCTGTGTGCTGTTGACTGGCCAGCGGGGGTTGATAAGGTGAACGGGGAAAGTTAAGTGGAGTCTACGGACTATGAGTATTTTCGTTGACGGATAGTGTCAACAGGCGTTCAAGCTCGGGGAATTGAACTGGCTTTGAAGCCACTCGTATCCTACCATTGTGATGTACATTTCTGTTATTGATGTGAACTATCCTTGAGTACATGTTTATTTGGATGTGATTTTACATTTTTACCCCGATTATTCACTAAGCATATAGCTTACCTCGTTCCATTTGTTTTCCTTAGCAGGGGCCGATGCGGGGAAAGCTCGGAAGGTGTATAGATTTTTGGTTATAGAATAAGTGATATGTAATAGTGGTTACTTTCTCGTATTTAGATTTTTGTGTGTATAGATTTTTTTCTAGGGTTTACTTTCTGGTACTAGTGGTATGTATGGCTTAAGGTAAGTAGTCTATGCAAATTTTGAAGATGCAATAGTGTAAATAGAATTTCTTTTGGCGTGAACTCTATTTCTCGTTTTAGAGTGTCGAGTCCTGGCGCGGAGCTAGGCAGGCGATCCGCTAAGCCCTGTTGGTACGCCTCTGGGTACGGGGGGTCGTCACAGGTTGGTATCAGAACGCCTGGTTAGAGGACTTGGGCAGTTGGGAAATAAGTCATAGAACACACAAGTATTCGATTGCCCTTAAGTTGAATCATATCTATTAAGATGAAATGCCAGAGAACTGATTAAGTGATGTTTTGTTGTGTAGGTATGGAGGCTGGTGGACCTAGTGATATCGGTGGACCTAGCCGGTGCGGGAGCACGAGCTACGAGTGTAGGTGGGCCGATGAATCGGATGGTACGCCGATGAGTTCTTAGATATCAGAGGAGGGTCGGGGAACCCTATAGGCTATATTCTCCTTCGGTCAGATGAATCGATCGTGTGAGTGTCGACATACGTATGGATACCCCTGACGAGGAGTTATGGCCTCTAGATGACGAGCGTCGTCGCCTAGGTAAGGTGATTGACACTCTTAGGGCACAGTTAGAGGAGGCTAGAGAAGTAAGCCATGGACAGGCCATGTGCCTGCGTGACCTCGAGCGGGGTTACGAGCTGAGGAGGAGCGGACACATTACACTTGGTCGTCAGCTTGAGGGAGACCCACCGCCACCTCTTCGCTTTGAAGGGCAGATGAGAGAGAGAGCCTGTGGTATTATGCGAGACTGTGAGGTTCTCTTGGATGTGGCTGCAGAAGGCACCACCTAGGGCTGGCGGCGCCGGGGCCGATGGATGCGATAGACCTCTATAGGCTCCGTAGGGGGATTTCCGCTAGGGCCATTACTCTGAGTTTTTTTGTTGACTTTTTTGAAGCCGTTGTGCTCATTGAAACTAACATGTTTTGTTACTAATTGGATTGTTAGTTGTTATGTGAATTGATATGTGATATTTTTGGCGTGAATTGTATATATATGTATATAGTTTAGTGTTAGGATATTTTTGGTATTTTGGCTTATATCGTGCATTTTATAATTTTCACATGCTTTGAACTCGTACCATGTTTTGTTCCAATTATAGAAGATACAAAACAATCAAATGGAGACTCGTGGTCGGGTTGGGGTAGAGGACGAGGACAAGGAACCGAAGGGTAACCAATGAAAATGCAAATAGACAAGCCGAGACCCAAGTAGCTACGGCCACTACAGCGAATGGCTGATTTGTTAGAACAAATGGTTAACCAACAGGGTCAAGTCAGGTACAGCAACCCGGAAATTCATGAGGGAGAGGGACCGTGCCTTAGAACGTTCCAGAAGTTCTACCGCCAAAATTTTTGAGGGGACCTAACCCTGATATAGCGGAGAGTTGGTTGGATGAATGTTAATATTTTCGCTGCGTTAGGATACCCGGAGGAACGGCAGATAGCTTTGCCATTTTTCAATTGAGGGAGCAGCTCGTGCCTGGTGGAATGTGATTCGAGCCAAATGGGATAGAGACCAGACCCCATGGACATGGGTTAATTTACTCGTGAGTTTAATGAGAAGTACTTACAGCCACTTGTTCAAGAAAGGTGAGAGGATGATTCATACGACTACGGCAAGGGACTATGAGTGTGGCGGAGTACGAGACGCAGTTTACCAAACTCTCTCGCTTTGCTCCAGAGTTAGTGTTGACAGACCGCGAAAGAGAATTCGTCGAGTTTGTCCAGGGTTGAAGTGGAGATTCAAGAGGCACTGGCAGCCTGCTCAATTGGAGACATATAGTCCAAGCTATTGAAAAGGGCACAACGAATTGAAAGCACTAAGAGCCAAGTAAAAGGTCTTTTCATGGGACAAGAAAGAAGACAACCGGATACAAGCAGTTATTATTGATGGACAAGAGCTCAAGGAGCGAGCGACCATCTAAGATCGGCGAGGAGTATTGTGGTCCACACCCACCGGGATCATGAATCAAGGGAAATTTTGAGAAAGGGGGCAGGCTGGGAGAGAGACCCAAGGGATACCTCACGTGGAGGTCCGACATTCAGGAGCCTTAGAATGACATGTGGATTTTGTGGGAGCTGTAAACCACATGGAAATAATTGTTGGAAGAAAGGGCAAGTTCGAAATGCTATCGATGTGGTTAGGTGGTGAGCACCTGATTGCTCAGTGCCCTCATCTGCCAAAAGAAGGAAATTTGCCAGGGTAGAGGGAACATTTCTAAGCCAACCAAAGCAACGGGAAATCGATCGAAATGCCGGCAAGGGCTTATACAATGGACATCAGGGAGGTGAACATACAACCCTTGGCAGACATCGAAGTACCCTCCCTATCTTTCTATCGTATCACAGAGGTTTTAATAGCCCTATTGAGGTTTCTTCTATCGTTTTGGAAGATTACTACCATTAAGCCGAGTGCAACGAAATTAGTATGTTGTTAAGAATTTAGGGAATTCGATCTATGAGACATTCAGCGTTCATTAAGAATACGTGGAGACCATTGAGACTTGGAGATAAGGACTACATAGTTGGTTCTTGGATTGGAATACATAGAGTGACAAACTTTAGGGGTGAATTTATTATCAATGATGAACTCGTGAATGAGGTATTAGAGTATTCCACCCTGTAGCTCGTGAATAGATTAGAAAGTTTTGACCTAAAGGCTGTAATTTCGAGACGAAATTCTTTTAAGGAGGGAGATTGTGATACCCCAACTTTTAGGATAATATTTTTATTTAGTCTCAACGAGGATATTACGGTTTCTTTATTTTATTTTTGTTTAAGACATTTTTTTATTTTAAAGCCTAGAAACCCTACTTGTACTCAAAATCCTAGTTTACTTGTGACTAACCGGTTTTTGGTTAAATCTCTCACATTTTAATCGAAACCCTAATTTTAATCTATGGAGTTGTAAAATTCCTTTTATTTTTCTTAAAATTCCTTTTTATTTGGCATTTATTCCTTTAGAATAGCTTTACTACTCATTCACTCCCTCAGTAGCTACAACTCAACCATAGAATGCAAGGGTTTTTCTTTTAGGTTCCTAGTTCGGGTAAATTAGGGTTTTTGCGTATTTTGGCCGCGTGATCACTTGGTGAGGGTGTGTGTTGCTAAATTTGTGTAATAAGAGTGAGTTTTAAATAAGAAAATATGTGTGATTAGAATTAATAATAATAATTTAGTGAATTATAAGTTAAAACCCTAGTACGTGCGAAATAAGGAAAAACGGGTTGAACCGATGTGTTACCGTTCGTTACGATTGAGTGCACCACTTGAACATTACTTTATTACCTTAATCTCCTTGTTATTAATTGATTAAAATCAGCCCCAAATATCTTCAAGACAGCTGAAATTTTGACCAAGAAAAAGAGAGAAAAGAAAGCAAAAATGAGAATTATTCTTGTGGTGCCACTTGTCGGATGCATAGGAAATTTTGACTAAGCATTTGTCTTTCCTTTTTATCTTCTTCTTGGCTCCATTTTCTTCCATTTTTCTTGAGCTTGGCCAAAATTTTAGGGGAGGGAAAAACAAGAGAGAAACCTTCAACTCCAACTTCAACTTGTGCTTGAATCTTGAGTTCCAATCAAAGTTTGTGCAAAACTACTCCATAAAACTTGTTCACTAAGGAGATTTAAAGGCTTTGGTGGAGTGATTTTGGAGAGGAAAGCTCTAAGCTACCATCTTTATTGAGGTTACAAGGTACTTTGGTAAGAAACTTCCCTCCACTTCATATATGTGTAAGCTAGTAGCTTAAAGTTGTAGTTTTGGTAGCTTTGTGAGGAAATTTCATGGGTTGAAGTAGTATTATGGTAAATTTCAGTTTTATGATGAATTCTCTGCTCTTATATGATACTTAGTGATTAGCCATGGTTTGATAGCTTAGCCATGTGTAATATTGAGGAATTATATGCTAGTTTGACTTACCTAAAGAAATTTCCAGCTTTAGCTTCAAATTCCCAGCATTGATAGTGATGAATCTGCTCTGTTCTGACCAGTTCTATTCTTGTATGATGGAGGCAGAATTAGGCTTAGGCTAAAACATGAAAGTTGTATAAAATGGTGTTTTATAGCTTCCTGTAAAATTTCAACTCAATCGGATAACTGTAGCATGTGAAATGACAGAAATACCCTTGACTGCCATAGGTAGAGTTCTGTGGACAGTTTTGACATTTCGTCATTTTGGCCTCATTTTTCCACCTTGATCCGTATGAAACTAGCTTTTGTCCAAAACACAAAATTTGTAGTACTATGTTTTATCTTCGAACGCATCTAAAAACGTCTCAATCGGACTTTTGTAGCCCGAGTTATTGTCATTTGAACACAGTTCTGTTAAGCAGCCCGATGGTGAAATTCCGGTTCTGTAATTGGTAAATTTGACCTAGCTATACTATGAACGGGGCTGAGTTGTCTTCATCAAAGTTGTATCCCTTTGGCTTAGCTTCGAAATGGTATAAAGTTTACCCCAAACCATAGGCGTAGCTTTAGTTGTGACCGAAACGCCAAGAGACGTCAAATCTGCCATTTAGCTATTTGCCTTTAAACTTGATTTCCGATTGCCTTGTTAAGATTTGTGTTGTAATTGGATTATTTTGAGCCCAGTTGAAGGGCTATTGTGGTACCCTTGCTTATGTGTGACATTGGAGCTGATTTGAGGAAAATAATGAAGCCATAAATGGCTGAAAAATAAGTAAACACAAGGGGCATGCCGCCCAAATTTTCACTCAAGGTACAAACCAGCCTTTGGAGTTCTAGTTTGGTAATCTGCAAATTTGACCTAGATCCACTGAAAACTGGGTTGAGTTGTCTTCATGAAAGTTGTAACCCTTTGTCTTAGCTTCAAGACGCTACCTAGTACACCTTGATCCGATAACTACAGTTCGATTTATGGTCAAAACCTTGCAACCCGTTTTCATACCATTTTCATTTCCGCGCACGCGCACATGCATTTCTTGGCCGTTTTGGCCGTTTTAGACCATATTTCCATTTGTGAGGGTTTTTTTGACTGATAGTTGCGTATAATCTTCTGTCACAGGCAGTGACGAACCGGACGGAGTCGGTGGACTCGTATAAAGTGCCTTGATTTGCGTGCTATCTAGTTTGAGTGAGTAATTGGGTTGTTTTATGTGATAAACTGTCAAAGTGCCTTGTATATGTTACATGGGTACTTAGGCGAGGGTGTACTTTATCTCACTCGACCTAAACCCAACCTTGTTGTTGATTTAATATATGAGAATTGTGACAGCCCCACCTTCCCTTAAGGCGAACCAAAGGGTTCGGCGGACCGCCTGCCCAGCTCTCGCTAGGACTCGATCACTCTCTCCGAACAAGATACGATACAACCTCGAGGAAAACAAAAAAAAAACCCAAACTGGAAACATATATTTACATTCATCCCAATCTCAACCAGAAGTACAGTCCCAAATGTAACCAAAGCTCTAACTTTCTCAATACAACCAACTCTATCCAAGCACTAGAGCGAGTGCAAAGGCCAAAACAAAACAATTCAAAACAAAATCTAGACTATTCTATTCTATACAAGCCTCTCGCCCGTGCTTGCCACCACTGTAAGGAAAACAAAAGGCGTGGTATGAGCTAAAAGTCCAGCGAGATTCTATATATTCAATCAAATAATTAAGCAAGGATGTTTATCAGATAATAACAAGTAATCCAGAAAACATTTATGAAATGAAAGTGATAGTAACACATTCATTAAAAGGATACATGGAGCCATTCGTTCATTCGTTCATCGACCATTTCCTTATTCCTTCAATCGTTTAGAAAAATTTCATTTGTAATTGAAAACCCCTCCGTCAATCTTGTCATTCATTCATTCATTTAGTTCTCCCCATTCTAGCCAGCGCACTGGCCAGTCCTCTCCAGACTTCGTGGTAATACTCGAGTATACCAAACATTTACCCAGGGTCACTAATCGCCCGACCGAGTCCGCTTCTGGCTCGAGTCGACCAGTAACAAAGGGCAAGGGCCCAGTTCAGCCAGAAGGCTTACATTCATGCACAAGTAACATTTAATCATTCAATCATTGAAATTTCACGTTCATTTAGGTCGAGTGCGATAAAGTACACATTCGCCTAGCAAAAATCATTTCTAAAAATATTGGAAACATAACATACTTCAATCACGTATTAAAACAACAATTCAAATAGTCACAATAGTTCACATAGTCATTAGAAACAAATTGTATATAGAACACTCACCTATATAAGCAAAATAACGTCCAAAATTCCTTTCGGGTAACACTCCTAATCACCAAGAAACCCTAAGAATAATCATAAGAAAATATTATTTAAGAGCATTGAAAGATAACTAAGGCTCGAAACTTAAACATTTCGTTTAACGAGAAATCAAGTAATTGAAACTTATTTAGGGACTATTCGTAAAACCCTTGCTCACTTTCCAAACGGTGAAATTTAAAGCCATTATATGTGAAAAATGCCATTTGGGTCAAAGAAATGAAGAAAACATATTTCCATTAGTTGTAAATTCCAAGGGTACAAGTTTCGACTGAAATTCACTTTATATACCCCCACAAAAGGAAACTTGAATAACCTAGACAAATCGAGTTTGATTCGTCCTCAAAATCTTACTCAAGATAAGCGTAATTCTATTTAAACCTCAAGTACAAATTTGGGCAGCATGCCCTTTGTGTTTACCAAATTTCCAGCCATTTATGGCTTCCTTCTTTTCCTTAATTCAGCCCCACAATACACACAAGTAAGGTTACCACAATAGCCCTTCCATTAGGCTCCAAAATCATCCAAGTACAACACAAGTGCAATAGTACAAGCAAATATCAATTTTGAAGACAAAAGCTAAATGGCAGATTTGGCATCTCATAGTATTTTAGTCATAACTGGAGCTATGGTTATCGAATCGGGGTGAACCTTTCGAAGCTAAGACAGGGGGAACAACTTTCATGAAGGCCACTTAACCTAATTTACAGTTTATTTAAGTTGAATTTTCCAATCACATCTCCAAAAGTTCATGATCAGTCTGGTTGTCAGCACTGACTTTAACCGGAAATAACTCAGGCTACACAACTCCTTTTTGGGTGTTTTTAGAGGCGTTGGAAAGCTAACACATAGGGTTACAATTCTTATGAAGACACCTCAACCCAGTTCTCAACCTAACCTAGTCCCATTTACCCAAACAGCTCCAGATTTTCCAGTTCGAAGCTCACTGTAAAAGTCATCTAGCAGTCCTGACTTATTCAATCATATCTCAGCACAAACAACTCCGATTTAGTTGATTCCAAAGCCATTCGAAAGCTAGAATACAAGGCTACAATTCTTAAGAAGGCATCAAAAGCTAATTTATTCATCGTCCCATCCAAACGAGCCAATTACAGATGCTGATTTCCAGTTTTGGCAGAAACAGGGCAGCAGGGGTAAAATAGTCATTTCACTTGCTACAGTGCTCCGATTGAACTGAAATTTTACAGGAATAATTTAAACTCAATTTTCTAAAACTTTTGTGTTTTGAGCTAAGGCCAATTCAGCCTCCATCATGGCCAAATAACACTGGTCAGAACAAAGCAAAAAATTTTCTAAAAAACTGAAATCTACACATCATCACTTCTAACCAAGAAATATTGCACAAAACTACCAAAGTGGCAACCACAAGCCATTAATTTCCATCTATTAGAAGCAAAGAAGGATGTTCTTAGCAATTTACCTTAGAATCTCAAAGAAAGTAGTAGCTTAGTCCTTCCTCCTCCAAATCAACTCCACCAAAGCCCTTAGTCCTCCTTAGTGATCACTTGTATGGAAGGGTTTCAAATTTGGTTGGTTAAAACTCAAGATTCAAGTGAGTTTGGAAGCTAAAATTGGAAGAGCTCTCTCTTGTTTTTCTTCACCAAAGGGCTGGCCAAGAGGGTGCAAAATGGAGTGAATTTTTGGTGAAAATTTGTTTTAGTAAAGGTTAATATCTTGGGTCAAAAGTCCAACATCCAATGGAAGCATGACACTTGGCATCTTGAAGGTTCCAAGCTTATCTTCTCTCCTCCAATAATTCATTTGGCTAACTAACCTCTAATTATCTCCTAATACCATGGAAAATAATATCACTTAATATTTCGTCACCTAATCGGCAAAAATTATATCGCACTAGCGGGTCCCACATTGAAAAATGCACTTCAAATTCACGTACACTAACTTATACTAGGAAAATGATTTAAAATTGTACTGACTTGTAAAATGTATAAAACATTTAATATTTTCAAAGGACAGTTTAAAATGTAGGCAAAGAAATAAAATAATACTTGAAAAATGTGAAAATTTTTCGGGTTCTCACACTCTCTCCCCCTTAAGAAATTTCGTCCTCGAAATTTTACCTTCTGTTTCCTCATGTGATCCCGGAGTTTGTTGCGATTCTACCGCATATACCTGAGCTGATGCTCTTGTTCGGTTCCCTCTTTCATTAGTTGGTTTAGGCTTGGTTCCACCCACTTGTTGAGTACCAGCCTCTCGTGGCTGCTTCTTTGGACAATTACTCAGCTGATGATCACTACTCCCACAGATCAAACACTTCCGCCCTTTCCTCCAGCAATCATTTTCAGTGTGGTTTGCCTTCCCACAATATCCACAAGCCAAGCGAGGAACTACTGTTTGGCTTTCTCGAGAAATCTTCTCAGGTCCTATTTGACTTCCTTTCGTAGATCCCTCATATAGTGCCCCTAAGGTCCATGGTGGATGAGAGAAATGGTTCACTTTTGGCACTTTGGAGGGCGTTGTCTTTTCCCTAGATTCTTCAGGCATGCTATTAGGTGCGCCTCTTTCTGCGTTTGAAAAGCTTTTACTTGTGCTTTTCGCATCCTCAATTCTTTGTGCTGTTCTCAAGAGCTTACCGTAAAAGTATTAACTTGAACCGCCGCTAAAGCTTCTTGAATTTCCAAATTCAAGCCTTGGATTAAACCGTCTTACTCTCCTTCGCTCTGTAACCACCAATTCAGAAGCGAACTTGGACAGTTTAGTGAATTTCGTCTCATATTCAGCCACACTCAGGGTTTCCTTGACGCAATCCAATAAATTCGTCCTCCCTCCTTTCTTGGACCAGAGGTGGGAGGTACTTCTCGTAAATTCCCGTGTAAAGTTCACCCATGTCCATGTAGTTTGTTCTCTCTCCCATTGGCCCTAATAACATTCCACCATGCTCGGGCCGGTCCTCGAATTGAAAACACAGCAAAGTTCACTTGTCTTTGCTCCGTGTAGTTCAGGGCTGCGAAATGTTATCATTACCTCTAACCACTGCTCAGCACATCTGGATCAGGTCCTCCAAGGAATTTGGGAGGATTAAACTTTTGAAACCGCTCCAGAGTCCTATCTTCTCCTATTTCGAGAATCTGGGGTTGGTTCACTGGCATTTGGCCTTGTTGATCTACCAATCGCGCTAGGATATTTTGTCATTTGTTGTATCGCCGTCGCTACTGTGGTCTCCGGCCTCACCCTCGGTCCACGCTCTTGCCTCAATTACTGTTTCTCTTGTCTTTTCTGGGTTTCTTGATCTTGCCTAGCCCACGGCCGGCAACTAGCTCCACGTCCGCGACTACGTCTCCCCTCCATTCCCTTTTTCTCTCTCTTTTTTTTTTTAAAAGGTGATTTAGTATGTTAAACAGAGTAATTGACCAAAATAGGCAATATATAACACACCAAATACGTAAGGAAACAAAGCAAGTTAGACAAACCAAGTACAGCAAGTACTATTCATGTAAATATCGAAATGTCACAAGTCAAATACATACAGTAGCAATACAGGGGCAAAACAAGAAGAAAACACAACGTGCCCGTTCCACACTCGACTAAAACACTCCCCATCCGATCTCTCACTTCCCCTACTATTCGACGGCTATAGCCTCCGTTTAACCCCTTTGCACTTACTTTCGACCCAACATTAGCCCATTCCTAACTCCCCACAAAAGATCGCAAATCCTTAGTACTACCCGCGTACTCGGGTACAAAATCCGAGATAATTCACCACTCGAGCTGGCCAGTCCAAGTGTAAATTATCTACAATCGAGATTCCTACCAGACGTAGCATCTCTGTTGTCCTCGAGTAGCCATTAATAAAGATTTAAGACCTATGACGATTCATGATTCATAGGCTTATGCTCAAAGGAGCACTTAGTCCTTTACACTTATTCACACAATCGAGGACCATACACCACTTGGCCCAAGCTCACTCCGCGCAGAGACCGACGCGAAGCTGCTCTGTACCACCCGTGTGACAGCCCCACCTTCCCTAAGGCGAACCAAAGGGTTCGGCGGACCGCCTGCCCAGCTCTCGCCAGGACTCGATCACTCTCTCCGAACAAAATAAGATACAATCTCGAGGAAACAAAAAAAAACAAACCCCAACTGGAAACATATATTTAACATTCATCCCAATCTCAACCAAGAAGTACAATCCCAAATGTAACCAAAGCTCTAACTTTCTCAATACAACCAACCCTATCCAAGCAACTAGAGCGAGTGGCAAAAGCCAAAACAAAACAATTCAAAACAAAATCTAGACTATTCTATTCTATACAGGCCTCTCGCCCGTGCTTGCACCCCTGTAAGGAAAACAAAAGGCGTGGTATGAGCTAAAAGCCCAGCGAGATTCTATATACTCAATCAAATAATTAAGCAAGGATGTTTATCAGTAATAACAAGTATGCAAGAAAACATTTATGAAATGAAAGCGATAGTAACACATTCATTAAAAGGATACATGGAGCCATTCGTTCATTCGTTTCATCGACCATTTCCTTATTCCTTCAATCGTTTAGAAAAATTTCATTTGTAATTGAAAAACCCCTCCGTCAATCTTGTCATTCATTCATTCATTTAGTTCTCCCCATTCTAGCCAGCGCACTAGCCAGTCCTCTCCAGACTTCGTGGTAATACTCGAGTTTACCAAACATTCACCCAGGGTCACTAATCGCCCGACCGGAGTCCGCTTCTGGCTCGAGTCGACCAGTAACAAAGGGGCAAGGGCCCAGTTCAGCCAGAAGGCTTACATTCATGCACAAGTAACATTTAATCATTCAATTATTGAAATTTCACGTTCATTTAGGTCGAGTGCGATAAAGTACACACTCGCTAGCAAAAATCATTTCTAAAAATATTGGAAACATAACATACTTCAATCACGTATTAAAACAACAATCCAAATAGTCACAATAGTTCACATAGTCCATTAGAAACAAATTGTATATAGAACACTCACCTATATAAGCAAAATAACGTCCAAAATTCCTTTCGGGTAACACTCCTAATCACCAAGAAACCCTAAGAATAATCATAAGAAAATATTATTTAAGAGCATTGAAAGATAACTAAGGCTCGAAACTTAAACATTTCGTTTAACGAGAATCCAAGTAATTGAAACTTATTTAGGGACTATTCGTAAAACCCTTGCTCACTTTCCAAACGGTGAAATTTAAAGCCATTATATGTGAAAGAAATGCCATTTGGGTCAAAGAAATGAAGAAAACATATTTCCATTAGTTGTAAATTCCAAGGGTACAAGTTTCGGCTGAAATTCGCTTTATATACCTCCACAAAAGGAAACTTGAATAACCTAGACAAATCGAGTTAGATTCGTCCTCAAAATCTTACTCAAGGTAAGCGTAATTCTACTTAAACCTCAAGTACAAATTTGGGCAGCATGCCCTTTGTGTTTACCAAATTTCCAGCCATTTATGGCTTCCTTCTTTTCCTTAATTCAGCCCCACAATACACACAAGTAAGGTTACCACAATAGCCCTTCCATTAGGCTCCAAAATCATCCAAGTACAACACAAGTGCAATAGTACAAACAAATATCAATTTTGAAGACAAAAGCTAAATGGGCAGATTTGGTATCTCATAGTATTTTAGTCATAACTGGAGCTATGGTTATCGAATCGGGGTGAACCTTATACCATTTCGAAGCTAAAACAGGGGGGAACAACTTTCATGCAGGCCACTTAACCTAATTTATAGTTTATCTAAGTTGAATTTTCCAATCATCAGCTCCAAAAGTTCATGATCAGTCTGGTTGTCAGCACTGACGTTAACCGGAAATAACTCAGGCTAACACACCTCCCGTTTTGGGTGTTTTTAGAGGCGTTAGAAAGCTAACACATAGGGGCTACAATTCTTATGAAGACACCTTAACCCAGTTCTCAACCTAAACCTAGTCCCATTTACCCAAACAACTCCAGATTTTCCAGTTCGAAGCTCACTGTAAAAGTCATCTAGCAGTCCTGACTTATTCAATCATATCTCAGCACACACAACTCCGATTTAGTTGATTCCAAAAGCCATTCGAAAGCTAGAATACAAGGCTACAATTCTTAAGAAGGTATCAAAAGCTAATTTATTCATCGTCCCATCCAAACGAGGCCAATTACAGATGCTGATTTCCAGTTTTGGCAGAAACAGGGCAGCAGGGGTAAAATAGTCATTTCACATGCTACAGTGCTCCGATTGAGCTGAAATTTTACAGGAATAATTTAAACTCAATTTTCTAAAACTTTTATGTTTTGGGCCAATTCAGCCTCCATCATGGCCGAATAACACTGGTCAGAACAAAGCAAAAAAGTTTCTAAAAAACTGAAATCTACACATCATCACTTCTAACCAAGAAATATTGTACAAAACTACCAAAGTGGCAACCACAAGCCATTAATTTCCATCTATTAGAAGCAAAGAAGGATGTTCTTAGCAATTTACCTTAGAACCTCAAAGAAAGTAGTAGCTTAGTCCTTCCTCCTCCAAATCAACTCTACCAAAGCCCTTAGTCCTCCTTAGTGATCACTTGCATGGAAGGGTTTCAAATTTGGTTGGTTAAAACTCAAGATTCAAGTGAGTTTGGAAGCTAAAATTGGAAGAGCTCTCTCTTGTTTTTCTTCACCAAAGGGCTGGCCAAGAGGGTGCAAAATGGAGTGAATTTTTGGTGAAAATTTGTTTTAGTA
Organism: Coffea humblotiana; assembly: GCA_023065735.1. NCBI lineage: Eukaryota > Viridiplantae > Streptophyta > Magnoliopsida > Gentianales > Rubiaceae > Coffea > Coffea humblotiana. The sequence continues at coordinate 104,681 of JACYVW010000084.1, read as the reverse complement.
AAGGTTAATATCTTGGGTCAAAAGTCCAACATCCAATGGAAGCATGACACTTGGCATCTTGAAGGTTCCAAACTTATCTTCTCTCCTCCAATAATTCATTTAGCTAACTAACCTCTAATTATCTCCTAATACCATGGAAAATCATATCACTTAATATTTCGTCACCTAATCGGCAAAAATTATATCGCACTAGCGGGTCCCACATTGAAAAATGCACTTCAAATTCACGTACACTAATTTATACTACGAAAATGATTTAAAATTGTACTGACTTGTAAAATGTATAAAACATTTAATATTTTCAAAGGACAGTATAAAATGTAGGCAAAGAAATAAAATAATACTTGAAAAATGTGGAAATTTTTCGGGTTCTCACAAGAATACATGCTTTGTATTGAGAATCACCCTTTTGTGACAGCCCCACCTTCCCCTAAGGCGAACCAAAGGGTTTGGGCGGACTGCCTGCCCAGCTCTCGCCAGGACTACGGAATCGAAACACGCAAAACCCTAGACTACGCGCGATAGAATCCAAAGCCATAGAATCACAACATCTCAAATGATTACACTTATACATATTTTTACATCAAAGTCTTGAACAAAGTAACTAAAATACAAGCCAGGGTATCCATATCGGTCCAAAATACAATTAGGGTTTCAGTTGCAAAAGAGCTTAACAAAATACATATACAATAGCTCGCCCCTTTTCTTCAAAAATCATGATTTCGAAATTGGTCCCCTGTAAGAAAAACAAAAGATAACGGGAACGGGGTGAGCTTGCGCTCAATGAGGTACCAAGAATACAAGTAGTCATGGATCATGGCATTTCACATTTAAGGCACATATAAGGAAATGAACAATTATCTCAACTGGAAAGGATACAGGTGGCTCTCAGGAGCCAAATTCCCATTTCAGTACTTGATCCAAACTCGTTGACCCTCCGTCAACGTTTAATGAAATAAACATGTCCGTAGATCCCTCTTAAACGCCAAATCCCGATCACCAAACATACCCCTTATCGGGCCCGAACGCCGAACAGGAATAGAGATGGTAATACTCGAGTATACCGGAAATCCAGAGTCTCAATACCCAAAGATTTCCAAAGAACAGGCACCCATGGTTCGTTAATTTCCTCGACCAAGCCCTTGCTGGCTCGAATCAAGTAACTACCCATGAGGTTGAGCTCAGAGTTAACAGGCACAGGAAGGTCGTTGGATACGTGTCCAAACGACATCATATCAAGTATAAATAACAGATTCAAGGGTACATGAGATCCATAGTAGACACAAGTAACAGAGTCAAGTACATATACAGGAAACAAGTCACACAGGCCAGAGAACGAGTGTGATAAAGTACACCCTCGTCTCATACCGGACAAACAGATGATACAGTCATTCAAGTTACAATTTGCAAGTACATATACAAAGTTAGGCAACAAGTGAGGGGAGTGGTACACTCACCAGTTCAAGTGCAGATACTTCAAAAGTTTTTCCCCCAAAATGACTTTAATCGCCAAGAAACCCTAAAATAACCGAAGTAGCAATTAAGGTTTTCACATCCCAAATTCTAGTAAATGAAACGCACAAGTGAGGCTCGACTATGAGTCGTATGCCTACCCAAATGAACTATGAAGGCAAAGTTGCAAAAGCGTGATTTCGGAACGAAAAGGTAACAGGAGGACCTAGGGGCTTGAATGACCTAAAAGCCGTTCATCTACTAAGAATCAACTCAAAGTTGAAGGAACCAAGCGGCCTAGAAAGTTGGGCAGCGTGCCCTTTGTGTTTACCAAATTTCCAGCCATTTACGGCTTCCCTTATTTTCCTTAATTCAGCCCCACAATACACACAAGTAAAGTTACCACAATAGCCCTTCCATAGGCTCCAAAGTCATCCAAGTACAACACAAGTGCAATAGTACAAGCAAATATCAATTTTGAAGACAAAAGCTAAATGGCAGATTTGGCAATCTCATAGCATTTTAGTCATAACCGAAGCTATGGTTATCGAATCTGGGTGAACCTTACACCATTTCGAAGCTAAGACAGAGGGGAACAACTTTTATGAAGGCCACTTAACCTAATTTATAGTTTATCTAAGTCTAATTTACCAAACACAGATCCAAAAGTTTAAGATCAGTCTAGTTATCAGCACTGACTTTAACCAGCAATAACTCAGGCTACACAACTCCGATTCAGTTGATTCCAAATCCATTAGAAAGCTAAGATACAAGGTTACAATTCTTAAGAAGGCATGAAAAGTCAATTCATTCATATTCCCAGTCAAACGAGCCAATTACAGAGGCTGATTATCATTTCCGGACAAGAAACAGGGAAGCAGGGGTAAAATAGTCATTTCACAGGATACCGTGCTCCGATTGAGCTGAAATTTTACAGGAATACTCTACACTTAATTCTATACAACTTTCATGTTTTTGAGCTAAGGCCAATTCGGCCTCCATCCGGGAAGAACAGAACTGGTCAGAACAGGGCAATATAAGAACCCTAATCTGGAATTTTCCCACATAAAGCTGAAATTTCCGCAATTAACCACAATTAATGCACAATAACTTCAATTCCATACCATACTAAGCCACCAATCCAAGCCAACCTTAGTCATCATATGAAAACAGAAAATTCCCAAGAAAATGATAAATTCACCAAACTTCACTTTAATTCACAAAATCATCCATAAACTAAGCTCCTTAACCGATATAAGCCACTAATTTACAATTATTATGGACAAAATTGAAGTTCTAAGCAATATACCTCAAACACCAAGAAAGGTAGCCTCTTAGAGCTTTGATTTGCCAAATCACTCCACAAACACCTTGTTCTTCCTTAGTATGCGATTTCTACGGAGCAAATCGGATTTCTATCGGTTAATTTTCAAGATTTTGGACAAAGAGATTGAAGTAGAAGTTGAAGCTTTCTTTCCTTTTCTCTCTAGAGGAATTTCGGCCAAGAAGCTTGCAAAATGAAGATGATTTGGTCAAATTTTGCTTTTGGTAAAGTTGTAGAAAGTTAGGCCAAGTGTTGGCCCAATAGGATCGCGCCACGTGTCGCCTTTTTGGATTTCTCCTTATCCTTTAGCTTCCAATGATTAAATACCTAACTAACCTCCAGTTATCTCTTAACACTCAGTAATTTAATGCCTTACTGCACAACTTAACCTAATTGGTCGAATTTCTCTCACTTAACGCACTAGCGGGTCCCACGTCCACTATTTACTCCGAAAATCTCATAAACTGACTTATACTAGGAAAACATTTTTAAAACCCTATTTACTCATAAAAATGTCTAGAAAATTTATCGAATAAAGAAAAATATGGAAAACAGGTGCAAAGAAATAAATTAATACCTAAAATAAAGAAAATTTACGGGCTCTCACACTTTTGCTGTGTGCCGTTGGGGTGAACATGACTTGAGTTGAACCCCTTGTGCTGTGTGCTGTTGGGGTGAGTATTTTGTTGCGTACTTTATTGAGAGATATCATCTAATGAGAGATTGGATATCTCAGGGTTTGGTTCCAACCCAATTCCAAGGGTAGACGAACTATTCGAGCCAGTCAGGACTTGGTCGAAGTTAGTTCCATGCTAACCTTGGGATTTCGTTCTTTGTTAAAGCTTTGCTAAAGCTAAGTGATTTTGTTTTGCTCGAGCTGCTGTGTGCTGTTGACTGGCTAGCGGGGGTTGATAAGGTGAACGGGGAAAGTTAAGTGGAGTCTACGGACTATGAGTATTTTCGTTGACGGAGTGTCAACAGGCGTTCAAGCTCGGGGAATTGAACTGGCTTTGAAGCCACTCGTATCCTACCATTGTGATGTTACATTTCTGTTATTGATGTGAAATATCCTGAGTTACATGTTTATTTGGATGTGATTTTACGTTTTTACCCCCGATTATTCACTAAGCATATAGCTTACCTCATTCCATTTGTTTTCCTTAGCAGGGGCCGATGCGGGGAAAGCTCGGGAAGGTGTACAGATTTTTGGTTTATAGAATAAGTGATTTTGCCCTAGTACTTGTTATAAGTTGACTAGTAAGATGTATATATTTGTTGTGATGGTCATTGTTAGTAGTTTTTTTCTAGGGTTTACTTTCTGATACTAGTGGTATGTATGGCTTAAGGTAGTAGTCTATGCAACTTTTGAAGATGTAATAGTGTAAATAGAATTTTCTTTTGGCGTGAACTCTATTTCTCGTTTTAGAGTGTCGAGTCCTGGTGCGAGCTAGGCAGACGATCCGCTAAGCCCTTTGGTACGCCTCTGGGTACGGTGGGGTAGTCACAGTGGGGGACGCCCAAACTCATTGGCCGACCTTGCGACTCGAGCCGGCATGGGCTTGGTCGTGAAGCTGGGTGAGCCATGAGAAAATCATAAGTTTGATCTATTTGAGAGATCTCGCTTGGCATACTCGAGTAGTATCGCCTTATATAAAAGAAGTACGGGCCCAGAATAGGGGGTGTAACGGTGAATGAGAGTGTGAAGTAAGTGGAGTTCTACGGACTTAATACCTACCCCATTGACGGAGTGTCATCACGTGGAGGTATTGGATCGAGCCTCGGCAAAGCAAGTGGAATCTAGCTCCTGAGAGCTTCCGTATCCTTATTGAGTGTGTTTATTGTTAAATTGTGATTTACTCGAACTTTATAGCTTTACTTCCCGTATAAGTGTTTTTGTTACTTGAATTATGTGTTTGCATGTTTTTCTTGGCCTCACTGAGCGTTCGCTTACCCCATTAGTTTGTTTTCCTTAACAGGAGCTCGGAATGGAAAGAATTTTGAAGAAGCCGACTTGATTACTTTTGATAGAATCTTGGAATGTAATTGATTAGTCGAGTTCTAGTAGTTGTATTTTGGGAAAAGTTAATGTACTTTTGGTGACTTATGATGTAAGATTTGAATGTTTCATTAAGGAAGCGACTTTTCTTAATTTCGACTTTTATTATTTGGTTGTTTTCCTTTAAGTTTGAATTAGACTTGTATCGAGTCCTGGCGAGAGCTAGGCAGGCGTTCCGTGGATACCCTTGGGTTCACCTTATGGAGAAGTGGGGGCGTCACATATCCATCACATAATCACCGTGATGTCGAAGTTGGAAATCAAAACCCTAAGCTGGAAAATTCCTATCCTAAACTGGAAATTCACAAACAAGACTAGAAATTCCTCAAGTAACGCCAAAATTTCATGTATAAGCTATAGAATCTTTATGACATGTTGACAACTCCATAGTAAATCTAGAAGTACTCAACAAAAGTTGGAAATAACCAAGAAAAGCTGAATATAACAGCCCACAAGCGAAAACTACAAGATTAGCCCCAAAACTTTCTATAAACAAGCCAAAACTCCCACCAAATGCAAGATTAAAGAGATAAAGTAACTCTTAGCCAAGAATACCTTCAATCCACAAGATGAGCAGCAAAATACAGCTTGCTTTCTCCCTAAATAACTCCACTCCAACCCACCTTTCTTCCTTGTGGTAACTTCCTATGAATTGGTTTTGGATTGGAGGTTGATTTCCTACTAGTTCTAGCTTGGAATCAAAGTGAAATTGGAGAAGCTTTTCTTTCTTTTCTTCTCTCTAAGGTTCGGCCAAAATGAGGGGAAAGATGATGGAATTTTGGTGAAAAATTCAAGATAAATACTAGGGAGGTCTTTGGTCCAAAGTGGTGTTGATTGCCAACACTTGGCTTTCCCTCAATTTTCCTTTATTTTGCCTTCTTTTTCCCTCTTTTCTAGTCAACAATTTCGGCCATCCTAGGGAAGAAATTAGGGAAAGAAAAAATGAAATAAAAACAAGGAGATTAGGGTAAGAAAGTATTGGTCAAATGGTGTACTTAACCGATAACAAACGGCACACGTCGGTTCAAGCCTATTTCCTTAACTCTCTTGTACTTTTGTTTTAACTTATGATTCACTAACTTACTCTTAACGCTTTTAATCACATACTTCCTCTTGCTTAATACCTGCTCTTATCCATCAAATTTAGCACACGCACCTCATCGATTGATCACACTACCAAAATGCGCCAAAACCCTAACTTACTCTAACTTTAAAAGTAAAAGTAAAACTCTTGACTCTATTGTTTATTACAACTATTAAGGGAAGTTGTGAGGACTCGTAAAATTCTTCTTATTTTCTTAAAATTTCCTTTTATTTTGAATAACTTACTTTATAATAGCTTTACTACTCATTTACATCCTCCATAGTTGCAATAAATCATAGAATCAAGAGTTTCATCTTTAGTTTTATAGTTAGCGTAAATTAGGGTTTTTGCGTATTTCGATAGTGTGATTACTTGGTGAGGCGTGTGTACTAAATTTGGTGGATAAGAACAAGTATTAAGTAAGAGAAAGTGTGTGATTAGAAGTGATAATAATAAGTTAGTGAACCATAAGTAAAAACAGAAGTACGTGCGAGTTAAGGAAGATAGGTTTGAACCGACGTGCACTGTTTGCTACCGAGTGAGTGCACCACTTAAACACTACTTTATTACTTGAATTACCTTGTTTTTATTTCACCTAATCCTCCCTAAATTACCCCTTAATCCAGCCATCTTTGTTGACTAAGGAAAGGAAAGAAAAGAAAAAATTGAGATGGAATCTTATGGCGACACTTGGCGGAAATCAAAATCAACTTTGACTAAACCAATTTTCCTTCTTTTTTACCTTTCTCTTGGCTTCCATTCTGCTCCATTTTCTTCTTGTGTCTGAGCTTCAAGAGAGAAAAACAAACAAGAGAGAAACTAGCAACTTCCACCTTCAATCAAGCTTGTTTGAGCGGAATTGACGAAACTAAACCGATTAACCTTTCCTTTTGGTGCTTGGAAGACTTGGGGTGCTGAAAATTTGGGGAGAAAGTGGTTTGTTTCTCACTTACAAGGGGCTTTGGGAAGGTATCATGCTTGAATTTGCTTTACTCTTGTTAATTTTGCTAAAGTTGGGGATAGAAGTTCTTAATCTTGGATTTTGATGGTTAATGATTCAGTTTTGGATGATATAATGGAAGGGTTACTAGGGTTTACATTTTCAGCCTTGATTATGGTTGTCTACCTATTAATTAATGGTATTGAGCTAGTAATTGATGGTTTTGATGATATAGGACTTGATAGTATTGAGCTAGAATATAAATTATTAGAGTAGAAGTGAATTTCCAGCTTTGATGATGAATCTGCCCTGTTTCGGATCTACATATTCGTCCATGATAGAGGCCGAATCAGGTCTTCCTTAAAACATGAAAGTTGTAGGAAATGGAGTTAATAATCTGTTTGTAAAATTACAGCTCAATCGAACAACTGTAACGTGTTTAATGACTAATTTACCCCTGACTGCCAAAAGCCCTATTTCACAGGCAGCTTTCTGATTTCTATGAGATTCCACATTTTGACCTTGAAAATGGACGAACTGGGTGTTGATGTCTTCATAAGAAATGTATCTCCATGTCTTAGCTTCGAAATGCCATAAAATGTAACCCAATCCGATAAGCGTAGCTTCAGCTGTGACCAAAACGCCGGAAGATGTCAAACCTGTTACTTAGTTATTCTTCTTTAATACTAGTTCCAGCTTTGATTTTGATAGTTGCATTGCTAGAATTGCCTTGTATTGGGATGACATTGAGCCTATTGAAGGGCTATTGTGTTAAGATTGTTTATGTGTGAATTTGGGCTGAGTTGAGGAAAATAATGAAGCCATAAATGGCTGGAAAATAGCGAAATACAAAGGGCATGCTGCCCAAATTTCTATTACTTGCTTTTATGAATATTAGTGAGATGTAAGGTTTGAGTTTAGGGTTAGTTGGATCTTAAGTTACATATTTATCTTTGAATGCACTTCAATAGTAGTATATGAGTTGTTTTGACCAAGATTTGGTATCAACTAAGATGAAAAGTGTTAGTTTTCTCTTGAAAACTTTGAATTACCTTTGCTCACTTCAATTTGGGATTGGTTATTCTTAGGGTTTGTCGGTGATCAAGGGAATAATCTGGAATGAAACTTTTGACATTATTTTGGCTTAGACTGGTGAGTGTTCTTTGTATGTTGTGCTTCTAATGCCTATGTAGATTGTTGTGAATGTTTGCTTGAATGTTAAATGTTTTCAATGATTGTTAAATGAATTTTCGACAGGCGAGTGTGTACTTTATCGCACTCGACCTAAGTTAACGTGAAATTTTCAATGATTAAATGATTGAATGCTACTTGTGCATGAATGTAAGCCTCTTGGCTGAACTGGGCCCTTGCCCTTCGTTGCCAGCCGACTCGAGCCAGAAGCGGACTCGGTCGGGCGGTTGGTGACCCTGGGACAGTGTTTTGGTATACTCGAGTATGACCACGAAAGTTGGTGGAGAACTGGCCAGTGAATTGGCTAGTGGCGGGAAATGAAATCAATGAATGAATGTCAAGAAACTGGAGGAATTTTCACTTGCGAACGTTTTTCTAATAATTGGAGGAATAAGGAAAATGGTTGGCGAATGAATGAACAAATGGCTCCATGTGAGCATGTATCCTTTAATGAGTGTGTTCTCATTGCTTTTATATTGTAAATGTTTTCCTGATTGGTTGTTCTTAAATGACTAATGTTCTTGTTTTAATTACTTGATTATGTGTATGGGAACCTCACTGGGCTTTTAGCTCATTCCTTTAGTTTTTGTTTTCCTTACAGGGGGTACGAGCGAGGCGTGAGACTGGTACAGGCTAGCGTAATCTAGTTTTTGGAAATTTTGTAATTGTGCTCGCGCTAGTGCTCAACTAGGGTTGAATGTATCTGGAATTCAACACTTTTGTCATATTTGGGATTGTATAAATGTTTGAGATAGAAATGAATGTAAGTATACGTCCCTAGTTTGGGAACTGTTATTTCACTTATTCTCGAGGTTATACCTTGTTTTATTTGAAGAGAATGAATGAGTCTTGGCGAGAGTTGGGCAGACGGTCTGCCAAACCCTGGGGTACGCCCTAGGGAGAGGTAGGGTCGTCACAGAAGTAATTAGTATTAAAGAAATTATAAATTAACTTATTCAAAATAAAAGAGACTTATAAGAAAATATAAGCAAATTTTGAAGTCCTCACACTCTCTCCCCCTTAAGAAAATTTCGTTCTCGAAATTTTTACCTTCCATCGCCTCAAACGACCCTGGATCCTGTTGATTGTCTATGGCATAAACCCGCGATGGCACTCTTGGTCTGTTCCCTCTTTCATTAGCTTGTCTAGGGTTAGCTTTATCCCCTTGTTGAGCATTATTCCCTCGCTGCTGCTTGTTCAGGTAGTTGCTAATTTGATGGTCGGTACTCCCACAAACCAAGCACTTCCGCCCCTTCCTCCAACAATCATTTTCAGTGTGATTTGTCTTGCCACAGTATCCGCAAGCCAAGCGAGAAGCCACATTTTAGCCTTCTCCAGGAATTCCCTCTTGTTGCCCTTTTTCTACTTGACTTCCTCTTGTAGAGCCTTCTTCTAGTGTTCCTGATATCAATGGTGGATAAGGTGAATGGTTCACTTTTTGCACTTTGGGAGACATTACCTTTTCTCTAGATCCCTCATGTATACTACTAGGTGTACTTCTTTTTCGTACTTGGAAAACTTTTACCTGTGCCTTCGCATTCTCAATCCTTTGAGCTTTCTCAAGTGCCTCCGTAAAGGTATTTATTGGTAAAAGCAACTCTTAATCTAGGGCACAAACTGTGAGAACCCTCATTTGAAACCACAATTTTCCTTAAATACATGCTTTATTCTAAGATCTAGACCACTTATTATATGCCCCTTGCATGACATTCCCCATGTGTTACAACATTTTACATACATTGAACTCCATTTCTTTTGACTTGTAGTAAAACATTTTCTTGAGTTGATTTTAAATAATTCACCACTTATATTTTTCCAAGTGGCTTTGATTTGTGTTAAGGACTTTAAAAGATAGGTTAGGGGTGTTAAATAAGGATTGGTACACTTGGAAGGGTTGATTACCATTAGTCAAAAGATTAAGAGAAGGTTTGGACAAGAAATGGACCATGTGGCAAAACCCTAGCCAAGTATTTTGTTTGGCCAAAGGTTAGCTAATAATTTAAACCATCTTGGCCCCTTTTATTTCTTCACTTGGCCGAATTTCTTGAGCATCAAAAGAGAAGAGAGAAAGCTTCATATCCTTGCTTTCTAACCCTAGTAATCAAGAGCCAAACAAATCAAAGAGAAAAATCTTGAGTTAGCAAGAAACTTTCTCCAACCCTAGTGTTTGATTCAAGCTTGAAGTCTTCATTTTGGTGGGTTGATTTGGTGGTTCAAGCTTCCTACAAGAGAGGTAAATATTCTTTAAATGATAGTTTTATGGTGTTTTAGCATGTACTAGAAGTTGTAAGGGCAAACTACAAGTTGATTGGTTGAGGTTTGGGGTTAATCCCTTGAATTAAACAAGTAGAAGTTAAGGTAGTTAGTATGCCTACCAAGTGTTTGATGAAATGTTTGTATCTTGTTCATGGTTGTTTATGAAGTATTTACATGTTTTAAACCTCTTTTGAGTAAGATCTACACTTGATATGTGGTTTAAGTGAAAATCATTAGAGAATGAAGGTTGGATGAATAGAGGAAAATATGGACTGTTTTCATTTGCTATGGCTGACCGGTTTGTGAAGGAAGGGTTTTTCTTGATTTTTGTAGTTTATTTACACCTTAATCATGCCTAAGCAACTTTGCTAGAGATTGGTTAAGCTCATGTGTGAATTGGAATGAAATTGGAGCAAGTAAAGTGGTAGTTTTAGCCTCTAGTGGACTGGTTTAGGTTTGCATGATGATTAGCTTATTATAGTAACCCTTACTCATGTTTATGTGTGTATTTTGAGCTCCAATTGTACCAAATGACCCCCTATATATGATCATTAGAGGACTGATTTGGGTGAATTTGAACCAAAACAAATGAAGATAGCATGAAGAACTAGTGAACATTTGTTAGGGTTTAGGGGCTGATCCAGGGTTGGAAAATCAGCCGACTTCCCTGAGCTACTGGTAACTCTAGGAGACAAACTAGAATGTGTTCATGGTACCTTTGGAAAGCCCTTCGAGTCTAGTTTCCAACTCCGCTGACGGCGCCTAATTCCAAACCTTCCTACAGTGAGATATAGCTGTTTTACCGAGACTACGCGGGCGCGACTGTTTTACCCGCGAAGAACCTTTTAAGCTTGAATGAACTTTTCTTTTGCCCAACTTTCTTGCACTTGTTAAACTTGTTTTCTCATGAACTTTTACTGCATTTTGGGCCTAAATTTCATGGTGAATTGAGTAGATTTAACCACTCACTTAGTCACTTAATGAGCTCATTTTCTAGCTCGGATTTAAACCTAGTATGTTAACGATTTCACTCGTTTGCCCTAGGAGTGGGAAACGGTGGTTAACGTAACCACACAACTTGACGTTTGATTACTACTTTGCTTGACAGGTGAGTGTTCCACTACCTGCTACCTGCTTATGTGAACTAACTGAGTACTTAAATTCCTACTGTTTGAGCCAAATCATGTTTTTGATAAAAATGGAGGCGAGCGTGTACTTTATCGCACTCGACCTTTCTCATTTTCCACTGAGGCTCTGTATACTGTTATTATGAGATGTGATATCTCTATATGTTACTGTATGAGATGTGATTTCTCTATATGTGACTGTACTTGAGTTGTTTGGGTGATACCCCATCAACTATTGCTACTGTTTGGGTACCCAACCTCATAGGTGAGTCGGTTGGGATCGAGCCAGCAAGGGCTTGGTCGAGACGGCTGATAAACCTTGGGGACTATTTACTGATCACTGGAAACCGGTATACGCGAGTATTACCTAACTACTGTTATGGAGTGCGGGCCCGGTAAGGGGTTGACTGGTGGACAGAGATTGGAGAAAGTGTGATCTACGGACTATATATTCTTTAAATGCAAACTTTGACGGAGAGTCAACGGACCCCAGTACGACCAAGCTCAAGGGGATTGGGCTTTTGAAAGCCATTCGTATCCTTAAATTGAACTGTGACATAATTATTAATGTATTGCATGGTATTTACTTGGTTATTTTACGCCCTTATTTGGCTACGTGCTTACTTGCTTTACTTGGAACCTCACTGGGCTTTAGCTCACCGCACTCCCTTTGTTTTCCTTAACAGATCTGGGACGGACTTAGGATCAAGAGCCTTCTTAGCTTTATTTATTTGAACTTGTAACCTTTTGTTTAAGATGACTTTACTTTTGACTCTTGTAAGTTTGAATTCATAAGCTCGACTTATATTATGTAATTGTAGTTTGGAGTGGTAAGTGTGACTTTTAGCTTGACATTTTAAGTTTGAAAAGTTGGCTAGACGATTATTTGCCATTAGGGTTTGTACGCTTTGATTTGAAGTTATTCCACTGGTTATCTTGAATTGCCTAGTTCTTTGATTCGACCGAGCCCCGGCGAGAGCTGGGCAGGCAGTCCGCTGATACCTTAGGGTTTGCCCTAGGGAGAGGTGGGGCTGTCACAGGTGGTATCAGAGTCTAGGTTTGAGTGGCCTGGGCGAGTTAGAAATTTCCGACTTAAGGATTATATTTGGTTATTCCCCTTAAGAGTACTTACGTTTTCTTTATACTTGGTGTAGGATGGACGGACATAGTGGCCCCAGTGATAGTCCTGCTGGTGAGACGCCCCGTGGAGTACTCCCTATGATTAAGGTACCAGAATCCGGCCAAGAGGGGGCCACTGTATCGTTGGAGTCCTGCTCAATCCGCCATCGGCGTTGCGAGTGCCGCATACCTATGCCTATCCAATACAGTCGTTTTGGCCTGGTAGAGGAAAGGGAGGAGATAGTGAGGATAATGCTAGGCTTGAAGCCGAAGTGAATCAGCTAAGGAAACTAAAAAAAGGCAAGTCGAGCGGATTAAGGAGCTCGAGTATGTTGATGGGAGCCGGGAGGATTGATGACCTTTGCGCACAGCTTGGAGAACTAGGAGCGCAGGTCACTAGGGCGATGAAGGTGAGGACTAGAGCGGAGTCCATTCTGAACGTTTACGATGACCTGCTAGGAGGCGAGTGACGAGGCCTCTCACATTGGATTTGGGTCGGGGCTGAACCCGTCGAGGATGGGGTCGCTAGTCCCCGCCGAGGATTAGGCCTTCACTACTAGGATGGATAGTGGATGATTTTGACTCTGTACATAGAAGGATAGGGGATAGTGTGACTTGGTGGTTGTATAGTTTCTTTTGACTGCCTATACTAGGGTTTTATGTGATATGACTGTATCTGCACTTTTGAGGCTCGTACTTGATATTTTGGTCTGTTTCTTGTAAATGACTGCTATGAGCCTTTGAATGTATAATACTGTGACTGTTGACTTTTGACCGTTGACCGTTGACTTGACTTGACTTTGACTTTTGACTTTTGACTTTGACTTGACCTTATTTTAATTGACATTTAACTGCTCTGCATCCCAATTGTTTATCGTAGCCCTGATTTCATTTCTTATTGACTTTTGAATATGAATAAGTACATATTGCATACCCATATTTGCTTACCCTGTTGGTAATTATACGTGGGCCTTAGGCCAGTGAGTAATAATGGAGACTAGACAACGTGGTCGGGGCCGTGGACGTGAACCAGGCAGGTTCAGGACCGAGAAGAGGAACAAGGGTCGGTCGCAAATCAGAACCAAGGACCCAGAGTCGAAGGAGGGACAGGTAGCTACGGCTATCAATCGCATGACTGATTTACTGGCCCGTTTGGTTGACCAGCAAGGTCAAGTACCTGGTAACCAACAAAGGGACCCTGAGGTAGGTGAGGATAGGGCCCTGGAACGTTTCAAAAGTTCGCTCCTCCAAAATTTCTTGGGGGACCCGATCCGGAAGTTGCCGAGCACTGGTTCGAGCGAATGGAGGATATATTCGCTGCTTGCATTACACTGAGGAGAGGCAAGTGACTTTTGCCGTTTTCCAGTTAGAAGGTGCGGCCCGTTCCTGGTGGAACGTAGTAAGGGCCAAGTGGGAAAGAGAGCAAACCCCACGTACCTGGTTGAACTTCACTAGGGAATTCAATGAGAAGTTCCTTCCGCCCTTAATTCAGGAAAAAAGGGAGGATGAGTTTATTAAGCTACGCCAAGGCACCTCAAGCGTGGCTGAATATGAGACCCAGTTCACTCGACTCTCCAAGTTTGCTCCAGAATTGGTAGTCAGTGAGCAAAGCGCATAAGGCGGTTTATACAAGGGTTGAATGTGGAAATTCAAAAGGACTTAGCCGCTGCTCAAATTGATACATTTAAAGATGCTCTGGACAAAGCTCAACGAGTGGAGCAGGCCCGACTTCAAGTTCGAACCTTTCAAGCTAAGAAACGTGGCGCATCTGGTAGTGCCCTGGACGAGGTGAACAGAATGTACCACCTCCTAAGTTTGGAAGAGGTGCGGGAGGAGTCGAATTGCTGGGACACCAAAAGGAGGAGCTCCATTTAGAGGGGCTCAAGGTGGAAAGGGACAAGGGCAATAGACTGTATCACAAGGGGTTCCTACACCCACTCCTCGAGTAAGCTGTGGATATTGTGGTAAGGCAACCACACTGAGGACGCTTGTTGGCGGAAGTTGAAGAAATGTCTCCGCTGTGGAAGTTCCGACCATCAACTTGCCACTTGTCCGGTTAAGAATCGTGAAGGAAATGAGGGCGCACAACCGGAGAAGTCGAACGCGAAGCAACCAAGTGCTAGTGGGTAGACCAAAATCTCTGCTAGGGTTTTTGCCTTGGACTACCAGCGAGCCCCTGAGTCTGATGTAGTAGAAGGTACGATTCCTGTATTCCACCGCTTAGCTAAGCTTTTAATTGACCCTGGGGCAACCCATTCATTTGTGAATCCTGCCTTTATGTGTGGTATTGATGTGAATCCTGTTAAATTGCCCTTTGACTTAGAAGTTAAAACACCTACTGGGGATCAAAGCCTAATTACCAATATGGTTTACAAAAATTGCGAGATTTGGGTAGGAGAAAGGAAGTTAGTGGGAGACCTGATAAGTTTAAACCTTAAGGGGTACGATGTGATTATAGGCATGGATTGGTTGGCCCGTTATAATGCTCAATTGAACTGTAAACTAAGGTGGTGGAATTCTCGATACCCGGAGAGGCACTCTAAGGTTGGACGTGAGAGGTAGGTTAGCCTCGTCTGCACTTGTTTCGGGAATTCGAGCTAGGAAATTGTTGAGTAAAGGGCGCAAGGTTACTTAGCCTTCTTAATTAATACTCCTGGAGATAAAGTGAAACTGGAGGAGATGTTTAGTAGTGAATGAATTTCCCGACGTCTTCCCCGACGAGTTGAAATCGATGCCACCAGAGAGGGAAGTAGAATTTAAGATTGATTTGGTGCCTGGAACGCACCATTGCAAAAACACCCTACCGAATGGCCCCTGCCGAGCTTAAGGAATTAAAACTGCAGTTACAAGATTTGTTGAGAGGGTTTATCCGAGAAAGTGAATCACCTTGGGGAGCGCCTGTTCTATTTGTTAAGAAAAAGGATGGCAGTTTGAGGCTCTGTATAGACTATCGCGGCTTAAATGATGTCACGGTGAAAAATAAATACCCTTTGCCGCACATTGATGAGTTGTTTGACCAGTTGCAAGGGGCGGTGGTTTTCTCTAAGCTGGACTTGAGACAAGGGTATTACAGTTACGGATTAGACAGGAGGATATACCTAAAACGGCTTTTAATTCCAGATATGGACATTTTGAGTTCGCAGTGATGCCTTTTGGTTTAACAAATGCTCCTGCCGCATTTATGGATTTGATGCATCGAGTCTTTAAACCCTACTTGGATCAATTTGTTGTAGTGTTTATTGATGATATTTTGGTATATTCTAAGACTCGAGAGGATCACGAACGGCATTTGAGGATAGTTTTGCAGACTTTAAGGAACATCAGTTATATGCCAAGTTTAGCAAGTGTGAGTTTTGGTTGGAGCAAGTTTCTTTTCTAGGGCATATAATATCTAAAGATGGCATTTCTGTGGATCCAGTAAAAGTAGAGGCCGTATCGAGTGGAAACGACCGAAACCCCAACTGAGGTCCGTAGTTTCCTAGGTTTAGCTGGATATTACCGTCGGTTCATCAAAGATTTCTCCAAGTTAGCTGGTCCTTTAACCGACCTGACCAAAAAGCATGGCCAATTTGTCTGGAATTCTAAGTGTGAAGCTAGTTTCCAGGAATTGAAGAAACGGTTGACTTCGGCGCCAGTCTTAGCCTTACCAAATGGGAAAGATAGCTTCGTTGTTATACGGATGCTTCAAGGGAAGGTTTGGGATGTGTTCTAATGCAGAATGGAATGTAATTGCCTATGCCTCTAGGAAATTAAACCCCATGAGCGAAATTACCCCACTCATGACTTAGAATTGGCCGCTGTAGTTTTTGCCCTAAGAAGTGGAGACATTACTATATGGAGTGACTTTTGAGGTGTATACCGACCATAAGAGTTGAAATACTATTCTCTCAGAAGGAGTTAAACTTGAGACAGCGTCGATGGGTGGAATTTTTGGAGGATTATGACTGTACAATTAACTACCACCCGGGCAAGGCCAATGTTGTTGCAGATGCTTTAAGTCGAAAAGTGCAAGTGCTGGATTAATGGTTAAGGAGTGGAATTTGTTGGAAGAGGTGAGTGAATGGAACCCGCGATTGGACCAACAGAGGGTGATTTTGCCAATATCACGGTGAGATCTGATTTGATGGATCGAATTAAAGAACTCAAAAGAATGACCAGATGGTGCAAAAATGGTCAGAAAAGTGCAAAAAGGGAGATACAAGACTTTAAAGTGAGTCCGAGGTATCTTGAAATTTCGCGATCGGATAGTGGTACCGCAAGATGAAACGATAAAGAGGGACATTTTGGAAGAGGCACATCGATCTAAGTATACAGTACATCCTGGAAGTAGTAAAATGTATCAAGATTTGAGAAGGTGTATTGGTGGGATAAAATGAAGAAAGGAAATTGCTCAGTTTGTCCAAAAATGTTTAGTGTGCCAACAAGTGAAAGCTGAACATCAAAACCTTCAGGTCTTTTGCAACCCCTTGAAATCCCTGAGTGGAAATGGGAACATATAACTATGGATTTCGTATCAGGGTTACCCCGTACCCAAAAGGTCATGACGCCGTTTGGGTAATAGTAGACAGGTTGACCAAGTCTGCTCATTTCTTAGCTATAAATATGAATATTCTTTGGAGAAATTGGCCCAACTGTACATGGACGAGATTGTGAGGTTGCATGGATTCCCGTAAGTATTGTTTCTGATAGAGACCCCGGTTTGTGTCCCGTTTCTGGCAACAATTACAAGGAGTATTGGGGACCAAGTTGAACTTTAGTACTACTTACCATCCCCAAACTGATGGACAATCGGAGAGAACCATTCAAACACTTGAAGACATGTTGAGGACCTGTATTTTGGATTTTGGTGGAAGTTGGGGACAATACATGGCTTTAGTTGAATTTGCATACAATAATAGCTATCATTCTTCCATACAAATGGCACCGTATGAAGCTCTCTATGGACGGAAATGCCGATCCCGATTTCTGGGATGAAGTAGGGGAAAGAAAGGTTTTAGATCCAACTGCCATACCATGGATTGAGGAGCTTATGAAAAGGTAAAGGTGATACGTCAGAGGCTTCAGACAGCTCAAAGTCGACAGAAGAGCTATGCCGATAATCGACGAAAGGACTTGGAGTTTGAAGTTGGAGACAAGGTATTCTTGAAGGTTACACCGCTTCGAAGTCTCACGGCGGGAAAAGGAAAGAAGCTTCAACCGAGATATGTGGGACCATTCAAAATTCTCCAACGAGTTGGCAATGTGGCATATCGATTGGAGTTACCAGTGAGTCTATCCAGAGTTCATGACGTATTTCACGTGTCCATGTTGAAAAAGTATCATCCAGATCCCACTCATGTACTGAAGCCAGAAGAAATTGATGTGGATGAGTCGTTAACTTATGAAGAAAGGCCAGTACGAATCTTAGATCGAAAGGTGAAAGAATTGAGAACTAAGCAGATACCCTTAGTTAAGTTTTGTGGAGAAATCATGAGGTGGAGGAAGCTACTTGGGAAGTTGAGGAAGATATTCGCCAAGTACCCTGAACTACTCAGTGATCAAGGTGAGAATTTCGAGGACGAAATTCTTTAAGGGGGAGAGAGTGTGAGAACCCTCACTTGAAACCCAATTTTCCTTAAATACATGCTTTATTCTAAGATCTAGACCACTTATTATATGCCTTGCATGATATTCCCATGTGTTACAACATTTTTCATACATTGCACATTTCCTTTTACTTGAAGTAAAATTTCTTGAGTTGATTTTAATAATTCACCACTTATATTTTCCAAGTGGCTTTGATTTGTGGTAAGGACTTTAAAAGATAGGTTAGGGGTGTTAAATAAGTATTGGTACACTTGGAAGGGTTGAATTAGCATTAGTCAAAAGATTAAGAGAATTGGACAAGAAATGGGCTATGTGGCAAAACCCTAGCCAAGTATTTTGTTTGACCAAAGGTTAGCTAATAATTTAAACCATCTTGGCCCTTTTATTTCTTCACTTGGCCGAATTTCTTGAGCTCAAAGAGAAGAGAGAAAGCTCCATATCTTGCTTTCTAACCCTAGTAATCAAGAGCCAAACAAATCAAAGAGAAAGATTTGAGTTAGTGAGAAACTTTCCTCCAACCTAGTGTTTGATTCAAGCTTGAAGCTTCATTTTGGTGGGTTGATTTGGTGGTTCAAGCTTCTTATAAGAAAGGTAAATAATCTTTAAATCTTGGTTTTATGGTGTTTTACATGTACTAGGTTTTAAGGCAAACTACAAGTTGTTTGGTTGAGATTTGGGGTTAATCCTTGAATTAAACAAGTAGAAGTTGAGGTAGTTAGTATGCCTACCAAGTGTTTGATGAAATGTTTGCACCTTGTTCATGGTTGTTTATGAAGTATTTACATGTTTTAAACCTCTTTTGAGTTAGATCTACACTTGATATGTGGTTTAAGTGAAAATCATTAGAGATGAAGGTTGGATGAATGAGGAAAATATGGACTGTTTTCATTCTATGGCTGACCGGTTGTGAAGGAAGGGTTTTTCTTGATTTTTGTGGTTTATTTACACCTTAATCATGCCTAAACAACTTGGCTAGAGATTGGTTAAGCTCATGTGTGAATTGGAATGAAATTGGAACAAGTAAAGTGGTAGTTTTGCTCTAGGTGGACTGGTTTAGGTTTGCATGATGATTAGCTTATTATAGTAACCCTTACTCATGTTTATGTGTTGTATTTTGAGCTCCAATTGTACCAAATGATTTAAGCCCCTGTATATGATCATTAGAGGACTGATTTGGGTGAATTTGAACCAAAACAAATGAAGATAGCATGAAGAACTAGTGAACATTTGTTAGGGTTTAGGGCTGATCCAGGGTTGGAAAATCAGCCGAATTCCCTGAGCTACTGGAAACTCTAGGAGAATAAATAGAATTTTTCTTGGTACCTTTGGAAAGGCCTTCGAGTCTAGTTTTCAACGCCGCTGACGGCACCTAATTCCGACCTTCCTACAGTGAGATATAGCTGTTTTACCGAGACGCGGGCGCAACTGTTTTACCCGCGAAGAACCTTTTAAGCTTGAATGAAACTTTTCTTTTGCCCAACTTTCTTGCACTTGTTAAACTTGTTTCTCATGAACTTTTACTGCATTTGGGGCCTAAATTTCATGGTGAATTGAGTAGATTTAACCACTCACTTAGTCACTTAATGAGCTCATTTTTTGGCTCGGATTTAAACCTAGTATGTTAACGATTTCACTCGTTTGCCCTAGGAGTGGGAAACGATGGTGAACGTAACCGCACGACTTGATGCTTGATTACTACTTTGCTTGACAGGTGAGTGTTCCACTACCTGCTACCTGCTTATGTGAACTAACTGAATACTTAAATTCCTACTGTTTGAGCCAAATCATGTTTTTGATAAAAATGGGCGAGCGAGCGTGTTACTTTATCGCACTCGACCTTTCTCATTTTCCACTGAGGCTCTGTAACTGTTATTATGAGATTGTGATATCTCTATATGTTACTGTATGAGATGTGATTTCTCTATATGTGACTGTACTTGAGTTGTTTGTGATACCCCATCAACTATTGCTACTGTTTGGTACCCAACCTCATAGGTGAGTCGGTTGGGATCGAGCCAGCAAGGGCTTGGTCGAGACGGCCGATAAACCTTGGGGACTGTTTACTGATCACTGGAAACCGTATACTCGAGTATTACCTAACTACTGTTATGGAGTGCGGGCCCGGTAGGGATTGACTGGTGGACGGAGATTAGAGAAAGTGTGATCTACGGACTGCATATTCTTTAAATGCAAACGTTGATGGAGAGTCAACGGACCCAAGTACGACCAAGCCTCAAGGGGATTGGGCTTTTGAAAGCCACTCGTATCCTTAAATTGAACTGTGATTTAATTATTATTGTATTGCATGGTATTTACTTGATTATTTTATGCCCCTTATTTGGCTATGTGCTTACTTGCTTTACTTGGAACCCTCACTGGGTTTTAGCTCACCCCACTCTCTTTGTTTTCCTTAATAGATCTGGGACGGACTTAGGATCAAGAGCCTTCTTAGCTTTATTTTGCTTGAACTTGTAACCTTTTGTTTAAGATGACTTTACTTTTGACTCTTGTAAGTTTGAATTCATAAGCTCGACTTATATTATGTAATTGTAGTTTGGAGTGGTAAGTGTGACTTTTAGCTTGACATTTTAAGTTTGAAAAGTTGGCTTGACGATTATTTGCCATTAGGGTTTGTACGCTTTGATTTGAAGTTATTCCACTAGTTATCTTGAATTGCTAGTTCTTTGATCGACCGAGCCCCGGCGAGAGCTGGACAGGCAGTCCCGCTAATACCCTAGGGTTTGCCCTAGGGAGAGGTGGGGCTGTCACACAAACCATCTAATTGGAGCTCATTTCTAGCATATATCATCACAATATCAAAGCTGGAAAATCTCTTATAAAGCTGGAAATTCCTAGTTAGAAGCTAAAAAGTCACAATAATGCTACCAATCACCTCACAAGTCTATAGCCAAGTTCAATACCAACATATTATGGATAAATAACATAAATCAAGGCTGAAATTTCACCAAGCTTCACCAAATCTAGATTATGATCCATAAAATTCCAAGTTTCAAGCCATCTTCACCATAACTTGCAAGAATAAGAAAGATAAAGGAAGTTGTTCATCATATACCTCCAATCCCTTGAAGAAAGTGAAGAACCAAGGCTTTCTCTCCAAAAAGACTCTTCACTCCAAGCTTCCTAGCTCCCTTGGTTCTAGTTTGTTCGGTTTAGTTTTGTGATTCCAACTTAGATAAGGCAAGAGTCAAGTGGAAATGGGAGTTTTCTCCTCTCTTTTCCTCTCCAAACTCATGGCCAAGATGAAGAAAAAAGTGAAGGAAAATTGGTCCAAAAGAAAGATAAGAAGTTCAAAGGATTTCAAGAAATTGGTCAAATCTTGAAATCCAAGACTATCCTGTTTTTGCACTAAGTTGAGCAGTGAATTGAGGCTGAGATTTTGACTAATTTATGGGTTTGAATTTTATGAAAGTATCTTCTAGAGGAGTTGCAGAGTTTTGAGTCTATTTTCTAACAGTATAAGATTTATGATTTTTTGACTTACGGAACTCAAGTTATACTTTTTTCAAAGAATGTCACCAAAGCTGGGAAATTTTTATCAAATGGATTGAGTTGGAACTTGGAAAACTTTGGAAAACATTTTCTGGGTTTTAAACCTTATTTGGTGAGATTTTGTATGCTTAAATTGCTTCCTCAATTTTAGAATACATTCAGATTTTTCCTCGATTTGCACCTTCAAATTTGCCTTTGAACCCTACGTGTCTGAGAGGCCATCTTGTATAGGCTTGTGGCTCATAGTTGAGGCCTAATATGCGAACTTTGTTCACTTAAGCTTTGGATGGCTAGACCATAATATCTTTATCATGGATATTCTTAGGATTTGTTGGTGAGCACGAGTATAACCCGGGTCGAACTTTTTGGCATTTACTCTACTGGTATCGGTGAGTGTTCCTTACCATGTGCGTGCTTTAAACGACTATATGGAATGTTGTATGAATGTTAGATGCTTTCCAATGATTGCTAAATGGATTTTCGATGGACGAGTGGGTACTTTATCGCACTCGACCAAAGCAAAAGTAAATTTTCAATGATTGAATGCTACTTCTGCGTGAATGTAAGCCTTTTGGCTGAACTAGGCCCTTATCCCTTCGTTGCCAGTCGACTCGAGCCAGAAGCGGGACTCGGTTGGGGCGGCTGGTGACCCTGGGATAATGTTTGGTATACTCGAATATTACCACGAAGTCTGGTGGAGAACTGGCTAATGAATTCAATCAATGAAATCAATGAATTAATGACATGAACAATGAAGGAGTTTTCACTTGCAAATGTTTTCTAATATCGGAGAGATAAGGAAAATGGTTGGCAAATGAATGAATGAATGACTTGAATGAATGGCTTCAAGTGAGCACGTATTCTTTCAATGATGAACGATTGATTCTGAATAACTGGCTTATTACTATGCCAAGTGTGTAAAGTGCTAAATGTAAACATTTCCGTGTTTTGGCCTGCTTGATTGCTTGTTTGCGAATCTCACTGGGCTTTTAGCTCATCCCATTAGTTTGTTTTCCTTACAGGAGTGGAGGCTAGAGCAAGTAAGCGTGAACTGGTATGTATAAGTTTCTCGTACTTGTACTTTTATGAATTGAATGTATTTGAGATATTTGGCAATGTAAAGCTACATTTCATTTTTGGCTTGTAAACGAAGTTGAATTATGGTTGATTTGAGGAGCTTCCATGTTAATCTAGAGGCGTAAAAGACCATTTTCAAGAATGCCAGTGAGTGAGTCTCGGCGAGAGCTGGGCAGGCGGTCCGTCAAACCCTTGGGTTCGCCCTAGGGAGAGGTGGGGTCATCACAATGATTACTACTTAAATGAGTTCTATTTACTTGATTTTCTGTAAGTGAAGGTCATATATTTTGAAACCCTAATTGATTACAAGTTGTTACCCGACATTATTGCAGATTTTGACTCTAGCCAAGGGGTTGGACCTGAGCTTGGTTTTGAAAAGTAGTAAATCATTGGTGAGTGTTTCCAACTGCATGACCGAATTTGATACTTTGAATACGATATTTTCTTGATGTGATTAGATATTTCTTGACTTGTTTGTCGGGCAAGTGTGACGACCCCATCTCCCCCTAGGGAGTACCGAAGGGTTTGACGGACCGCCTGCCCAACTCTCGCCAGAACTCACTTACTAACGTTCTTGAAATAGCCTTTCAAGCCTCGAAATTAACATAAAAGTTCCATTTCCAAGCAACAATTCAAACTTAATTTACAATCCAAAAGTAAAACATAGGATTACATTCTAAAGATTCCAAATACATCTCATCTACAAAAGTACAAGTACAAGAGATTATATACACTAGTTCACGCCTCCTTGCTCCGGGCTCCATCTCTATAAGAAAAACAAACTAATGGAATGAGCTAAAATCTCATTGAGGTTCCCAAATAAGCAATCAAGCAGGCATACACGGAAACATTTACATTTAGCACTTTGCACACTTGGCATAGTAATAAGCCAAGTGTGAATGTTTTGAAAGGATACGTGCTCACTTGGAGCCATTCATTCATTCATTCGCCAACCATTTTCCTCATCCCTCCAACATTAGAAAACATTTGCGAGTGAAAACTCCTTCAGTGTTCATGTCATTCATTCATTTATTTTTATTGCATTGAATTCACTGGTCAGTTCTCTACCAGACTTCGTGGTAATACTAGAGTATACCAAACATTGTCCCAGGGTCACCAGGCGCCCGACCGAGTCCGCTTCTGGCAACGAAGGGCAGGGGTCCAGTTCAGCTGAAAGGTTTACATTCATGCACAAGTAGCATTCAATCATTGAAAATTCACTTTTTGCGTGGGTCGAGTGCGATAAAGTACACACTCGCCCATTGAAATCCATTTAGCAATCATTGGAAAGCATTTAACATTTAGACAACATTCACAACATTCCATATAGTCATTTAAAGCATACACATGCAAGGAACACTCACCAACGATTAGTGTTTAGCAAAATCAGGTTGAGGCCTAGCTCCTTGGCCGGATTCTAAATTTGCGATCAAATATTGAATAACAAAATACAATCAAGTAGGGTTTGTGACGCCCCCACTTCTCCCTAAGGCGAACCAAAGGGTATCGGCGGGACGCCTGGCCAGCTCTCGCCAGGACTCAGTACAAATCCAGTTCAAACTTAAAGTACCATACGAACAATGAAATCAGAACAAAGGCACGAAGTCATTTCCATACATAAATATTCGATCTTACATCACAAGTTCAAATACATCCACTTTCCAAAATATACAACTTCCTAAAAAGGATGCCTAGACAAATACATTTCCAAAATTCTAGTCAAAGAGCCATCAAGTAGGTTTTTCCATAATCCCTTCCAGTTCAACTCCTGTTAAGGAAAACAAATCTAACGGGGTGAGCGGATGCTCATAAGGCCAAGAAAAACATGCCAAAACACATAGTTCAAGTAGCAATGGCATTTAATCAAGAATTCAAGCTGTAACATTCAAGCAATTCACAATTTTCAATGTAGCACATTCAATGAGGATACAGGAGCTCTCAGGAGCTAAGTTCCACTTGCTTCGCCAAACCTCGATCGAATACCTTTCCCGCGATGACACTCCGTCAACCGGGTCGGCATTTAAGTCCGTAGAATTCCACTTACTTTACAGTTCTGTCCACCATACACCGCACTGGGCCCGCACTTCAATAAAGTCACTACTACGCGAGTAGGCCAAGCAAGATCTCTCAATAGATCAAGCTTACAGTTATCTCATGGTTCACCAAGCCCTTGCTGGCTCGAGTCGCAAGGTCGGCCAATTGAGATTTGGGTGTCCCTATAGTTTCAGTTATAAGTCGAGGAGATTCACTCCAACGACGTGCAGTCAATCAGTTGCAATTCAGTCAATTCAATTACAATTCAGTCATAAGCAATTTAGTTAGTACAATCAGTTGAAAGAGAACGAGTGCGATAAAATACACACTCGACTCAACAATTATCAATCATTCAATCCATAAGAAGCAATGCACATAATTGCAATAAGTCATGCACTTGACAGTCACCAATCAAATAGGGAGTAAGTGCTCAAACAACTTTTAGGCGTCTGCTTCGAGATCCTCTTGAAGGTCCCCTTGAGCGGCCTGAGCAAATAATAATTGACTATCACACACTATTACTTATAAACCCCTTGTTAACAAGGAAGATTGTACACTTGTACAATACTAAGAAAATATCATCAAAGAGAGCCTTAATTACTCGTAAATTGAGGCTCAAAAGTGGGGTTTAATAACACAAGGAAAACTGATTTCCTTCATGAAATCAAGTTTTAAAACGGTCAATCAATATCAAAGGATAGGGAAGAGTTTCCAAAAACTCATTTCCCATCGAATCGGAAAATTTCAGTTTTTACACGCCTAACTTAACAAAATCAGAACTTACCACTCAGTAGGTCTAAAATTGGAAATATTTATACCATCGGAATCTTGGTTCAAAGTACTAAAAGTTCCCAGAAGACACCTTTCCATGATTCTAATGGAAGACATTCAAATTTCAGCTCAAAGTGACTGACTTGAGCATACAAGACAGTTTCGATCATGTTTTCGGTAAATTTTGGAAATTCGGCAAAATTCACAGAAGGTGAACTAGCCTCTAAAATTCATACTACAATAATAGTTTCTAAACAAAGTTTTAAACACATCAATGGAACTAAATTCGGAGTTTTGAGTGCCAAAATATAGCAGCTCAAAGTTGGCCAAAATTGAAGATAGTTCAGTAAATTTTCCAGATTTGAAGAACAAATTTGGCACATCATTTGGGTATCGAAATGGTCTTAAAATAACACCAAATTTGGTACAATTCAACTTCCATATGAGGGCTAATCTTCTATAAAATTTCACATAAAAAATCGTACGGGAAGGTAGTTAACAAAACTACCAAAGTTCAAGAAATTTCCAAGACAAATCTGCCTTCTTGCTTTCTTTTCCTTTTCAAAACACTTTACACCATGAAATCAGTCCCATTTTGGTTCATTTGTGAAATAAAGGTCCAAGAAACATTTCATAAACAATTGTTAGTTGGTTGACATTCAAAATTTCAAAATAAAACATCTCACTAACAACCAAACCAGTCGGCCAGCCCAAAAGAAGGGTTTTCCAGTTTTGTCGTAGTTTGGAAATTGGACCATATCTCACTCCATACAACTTGGAATTGAGAATGGTTGGTGGCATTGGAAACTAGAAGCATAAGGTTACATTTCATCAGAACAAATAGTCTTCAAAATCAATTCATAAGTGAGAGAAAATAGAGCCACAAAATGCAGCTTCTACCTTTCTCTCGGATAGGCCAACAGAAACAGGGCAGCAACTTTGCCGACTCACTACGGCTCAATCATTTCGAACCAGAAAGTTAATTTTATACCATTGGAAAGCTACAACTGTCTAGTTTCAAATGCCCACAAATGGCACTCAATTTTGACGTCTGTACAAAACGATATGTTCGATCAAAGGGACACTGTTCAAGCTGTCCGAACACAGTTTCCAGATTTGATTAAATTTCGAAATTTCATGTTTTTGCTCAACCAATTCAAATGATTTTTGGTAGAAAATTTCTACACACCATATAAAACATATATAAATCAGTTTCACAGCAAAACATCCCACAAAATTTCGAAATAAAGGCACGGAAAAACAAGACAGATTCGGCCCAACATTCCTGCGCAATTTCCTTCGATCTTTCCTTCAATTCTCTATCCATAATCATCTTAAACAACACTTAAACAACTCAAACCAAGCATTATATCATCATATCAGCCCATACAACCAAGGTGGGAATTCATAGAGCCCACTTCAACCAATCCAATCCAAGTAATAACAACAATAATGAAGCTACAAGCTTCAAAGCCAAGGATAAAACCCATTAAAGCCAAGAATGAAAGATTGGATGGTGTTGGATGGTTACCTCCTAGCTTTGAGAGAAACCAGAAATTTTTGGCACCAAAGCTCCAAGAAAACCGCCAAGATAAAGTCTTTCTCCTAGCTTAAGTGAATTCCCAAGTGGTTTGTGAGTTGGATGCAAAGTTTGAGATGAAATGGAGGAAGATTGGTGCAAGAATGGTGAAGAGCTTCTTCCTTCTTCCCTTGCTGCTTTGGCCGGCCAAGATGAGAGGAGAGAGAGTGAGTGGTTTGATGAATGAAGCTCCTTTGGAAGCTTAAGAGATTTGTGGCTAAAATTGGTGCAAAGTCAACTATGAATAGTACTCGCGCGCGAGGGTTTCGTATCCGTTTTCTCTAGGGTTTGTTTCACTGGTGTACTAAACCTCCAATGTACTTCCTTTAACATTATAATTATTCACTCTTAGTAGTCTAGTATAAATTTCTTAAATTTCCATTTAACCGTTTCGGCTCGAAATACGCGAACTTCCGATTCGCGCGCGATGAAGCGAAACCTAAAAGGAATTCATGTAACGATAATATAATTAAATAATACTAGGGTAAATAATTATAAAATAACTATTTAAGAATAAACATGAGTCCTCACACGAGTCTAGTATTAATTCCTCAAATCCCCAACTAGTTTGCTACCAACGTGATTTTTGGGAAACTGCAAGTCAACTAGGAAAAGTACTCGCGCGCGAGGGTTTCGTATCCGTTTTCTCTCGGGTTTGTTTCACTCGTGTACTAAACCCTCCAATGTACTTCCTTTTAATATTATAATTATTCAACTCTTAGTAGTCTAGTATAAATTTCTTAAATTTCCATTTAACCGTTTCAGCTCGAAAATACGCGAACTTCCGATTCGCGCGCGATGAAGCGAAACCTAAAAGGAATTCATGTAACGATAATATAATTAAATAATACTAGGGTAAATAATTATAAAATAACTATTTAAGAATAAAACATGAGTCCTCACACGAGTCTAGTATTAATTCCTCAAATCCCCAACTAGTTTGTACCGACGCGATTTTTGGGAAACTTTCGACGCGCGCACGGTATAAGCTTAATTCTAACTCACTCACATCTAATCTCTCAATGAACTTTTCTTAGTCTACTATTGATCATTCTTAATTCTCCAAGATTATTGCACTCTCGAATCGAATTTTGCCTCAAAATACGTGTACTCGTTATTCCTTACTAAACGAGCCTCCGAAAAATAAATTTTTGCTAATGAAACGTTTTAAAAACATAAGGGAGACATTGTTCCATACCAAATGGACTTAAAATAGTTGAAATAAATTATTCAAAAAAATCGGTGAATAAATAATTAAATAAGCCAGTAAAATAAGTAAAAATAAGAAATTTTTGGGGTCCTCACAGGGTTTCCAAATATCCAACCCTCACTTGTGAATATCACAAGGAGATCATATGAATAGAACCTATATACATAGACTTCATGACTTACTAACCCTAGGCAAAATACATGCATGCTTGCCTTTGTTTTAGAAAGAAAACAATCGAAACTTTTAAGTTTTAAAACGTGACATACGCAACTAAAATAAAATGGTCATTTACTTTCACCTTGCAAAATATATAATTTTGGCAAAATTTTGCTTCCATATCACCCTCCAAGGTTAACTCAAACATTCCTAAACAAGTGAAGCCCACAATCGATTACAAAGCACACCTCCATGTCCACTTTTACTCACTTTATCCTTCAAGAAATGAATGGACAACAATTCCCCTATTCTTCCTTCAACTTTTTCCTCCAATTTTTCAAGCTAAGGCTGTATGGTAAAACAGCCCAAATCAACTCCACAACTCATAAGAAAAAGGGGGTTCTTACACTAGACTACAAAACCAACTAATTTTAGGCTTATCTCTAGCATACAAACATAATACATCTAAGCTGCGAAAATTAAACCCTATGCTGGAAATTTACAAACTAAAGCTGGGAAATTATAATTCAAGGCTGGAAATTTCAATTGAAAGCTGGAAATCCCTACACCGAAGTTAAAAATCACATTTCAAAACTTATTATGTTATATCAAAGCTAGAAAGTCCATGTGAAAGCTGAAAAACCCATACACATAATAAATTCATGATCCAAGTATGAAATGGAGTGCAAGTAATCGAGAAAGTTAGGTTTAAAAACCAGAAAATGTTTCCAAGACCCTTCCAAGTGTTTTGTCATTTCGTAAGAAAAATTCCAGTTTTTGTAAAGCTCTTTGAAAAGTCATAACTTGAGTTTTGTAAGTCCAAAAATCATAAATCTTATATCGTTAGAAAATAGACTCAAAAGACTACAACTCTCTAGAAGACACCTTCATAAAATTCAGCCCATAAATTAGTTAAATCTCAGCCTCAAATCACTGCTCAACTATGTGCAAAAATAGTATTTATAGAAAGTGAACCAACACATGAATTTTATACGGTTAAAAGAATTATGAGTCTAGTTTCAAATGCAACAAACAGAATTCAATTCGGATTTTTCTACACCAAGATATAACAGATTTCCCAAAACTGCTCAAAGTCTCCTGTGGAAAAATTTTCAGCAGCACTTCCCCTTATTTTCCCTAATTTCCAGCCATTTTCAAGGCTTCATTCTCACCACAAAACAGCCTGAAACCAAGCATATACATACCAGGCCACCAACTCACTAAATCAAGCATTTACATAGCATTTAACCATCACAACTCCATGTATATATAGAGCTTCAAGTAACTACATCAAGGCTGGAAATTTCACCGAACCTAACAATACCATGATATGTGAGGACTCGCAAATTTACTTGTTTTAAATTCCTATTATTAGCTTATTTAAATATTTAATTGCCTGTTTACTCTGAATATTTTATTTCAACCTTTTATACCCAATTCCATTGAACTATGACTTACTTATATTTTTAAAATGACTCGTTTCAAAATTTAATTTTTCGAAAGTTCGTTAAGTGAGAATAGTGAATACGCGTTTGGAAACAATGAACGATTTGAGAGTACATGAGCTTGGAGAGTGAGGACTCATACATTAGTCCTAAGATGGTTATTTTTAAGTTCAAATACTCAAGTAATAGTTAGTTATTACATCGTTATAAGAATTTCTTATAAATTTCGCATTATCGCGTACAAGTTGGAAGTTCGCATTTTCGCGCGTGTGACTAATTGGAGGATTTTGGAATTTATTTCTAGACTATTAAGAGTGAATAATATTAGTGTTAAAGTAAGTGCATTAGAGGTATAATGCACAAGTGAAACAAACTCGAGAGGAATCGAGCACGAAACGCGTGCGTGCGCGCACTAGTGAGAGTTGACTTTTGAGGCACCTTTTGGCCAACAACTTAAGCTTCTCAAGGAAGCTTCATTTCAGCCAAAAAACTCTCTCTCTCTTGCTCAAGCTGGCCATCCATCCAAGGAGAAAAGAAGACCAAAAGCTCTTCAATTTCTTGCACCATTTCTTCACCAAATCATCTCAAACTTTCACCCCACCTTGCAAATAACTTGAAGATTCACTTAAACTAGGAGAGGGCTTCATTCTCACGGTTTTTCTTGGATTCAAAGGCCAAAATTTCTGTTTAGTCCATCCAAAGAGTACAATGATCAATCCACTTGAATCTTCGTTTATATACGTTAGATTGCACTTATACGGTTGTAGATGCATGTGGAGTAGATTTATATTGTTGGAAACTTGTGAGTGGGCTCTATGAAATCCCACAATGGACTTAAATGAGCTGATTTGATGATATTGGGGTGTTATTTGTGTTGAATTAGTGCTTAATCTAGTAGATATAAATTGTATTGTGGAAGAAAGTTCAAAAGAGGTGAAATGAGAAAGGGACAGTTTCTGCCCTTGTGATTGCCGAGCCCCCTCTAGTGTATCTTTTTGTGGTCCAATTGACTTGAATTTAATGTAAATATGTTGTAATGGTTGTGTAGAAAGTTTCCTCAAAAAATTACTTGATTTGGTTGGGTAAAAGTGGAGATTTTGAAATTGTATCAAAACTGGAACTCTGTTCCGTATGCTCTGGCAGTGGTTTTGTTTTCATCATAACTCTTTGCTCCGATGTCGAAATTGAGTGCCGTTTGCGGCATTGGAAACTAGACACTTCCATTTTTCCAACGGAATAAAATTCACCCCTTGATTCCACTTTAGTGAACGTACTAGCCCTTTCAAAGTCACCTGCCCTGTTTCTCGGATGAACTGGGAGCCCTGTTATGAACTGCAACTTGAAGCTCGAATATGAGCTAGTTGTGGACCGAATGTTTAAATGATTCCTTCTGTGACATTGTAGCCTCATGAATTTAGTTTTCAACGCCACCAACCAAGCTCAATTCCAAGCTGAATTGAGTGAGTTATGGCTGAATTACGAAAACTGTCTTAGTGGAAGAAACCCCTAGTTCTGGGCTGCTTTATGACTAATCTTGATTTGGGACTTGTTATTTCGAATTTCTTGGTGTTAACACCTACCAAATGTTAATTTGAGGTTTCTTAGACATTTTCTTCATAATGAACCATGTTTGAGAAAATTGCTTTAGCCAAATGTTTGAGAAGAGGAAAACAAAAGTGCAAGGCAGATTTGCCTTAGAGATTCTTCGAACTTTAGTGGCTTTGTTAACTAGCTTCCCGAATGCATTTTTATATGAAACTTGACAGAAAGAATAGCCCTTATATGGTAGGATAATACTACCAAATTGGGTACCATTCCGAGTCCGTTTCGATGCCCAACTAAAGTCCCAAAGTTCAAGCTTCAAATCTGGAATTTTGTCCAGTGAACTTCATTTTTGTAACAACTTTGACCTGCTATATCTTGGCGTTCAAACTCCGATTCTTTTTTCCATTTATTGTGTTTTAAACCTTATTTGCAACTCTAATTGTTTCCAAATTTCAAAGGCTAGTTCGAATTCTGTGAATTTTACCGAATTTTCAAAATTGGCCAAAAACCAACCCGAAACTGTCTTGGTAAGCTTCAAAGCAGCAACTTTGAACTGAATTTTGAATATCTCCATTTGGATCATGGAAAAGTGTCTTCTAGGAACTTTTAATACTTTGGAAGTAGTTTCCAATTTTGGACCTACGAAGAGTGAGTTATGATTTTTCCAAAAGTGCACCTCAAATCTGAAAATTTTCAAACTTGACGGGAATTGCGTTTTCGAGACTCTTCCCTATCCTTTGATACCACTTGACCATTTTGGACTTGTTTTCACGAAAGAAATTAGTTTTTCCTTGTGCGTTTAAATACCACCTTTGAATCTTGAATTTAAGCAAGTTAAGCCTCATTTTCATAAGATTCCTCTAGATTGTACAAGTGTGCAATCTTTTTTGATAATTGGGGTTTCTAAGTGGTGGTTCATTATTAATTGCTCAGGCACTCAAGAGGACCTTCAAGAGGATCCCACGGTGAACGCCTGAACCCCAAGTGGGCCATTACTTCTTTGGTTAATTGGTGAGTGTCAAGTGCATGACTAATTGAAATTATGTGAATTTGCAAGTTATGTATAGCATGACAATAACTATGGAGTCGAGTGTGTACTTTATCGCACTTGTGCTCATTTAAAATGAATGGAATGAATTATAGTAAATGATTGAATGAATGAAATGAATGATTGAATGAAATTGAATGATTGTATGAATTAAATGCTACGCTATGGCTGCATACGTAACTGGAGTGAATCTCCTCGACACACAATTGAATATGGGGACGCCCAACTCTCATTGGCCAACCTTGGACTCGAGCGGGCATGGGCTTGGTAGGGAACCTTGGTGAACCATGAGAAAACATAAACTTCACCTAGTGAGAGATCTTGCTTGGCATACTCGAACAGTATCACCCAAAACAAATGACAGGCGGGCCCGGTACAGGGGTATGTAACGGTGATCGGGGACATGGACAAGTGAAGTTCTACGGACTAAACCTACCCGATTGACGGAGTGTCCAATTCGCGGAGGTTCTGGATCGCACAAGTGGAAAATAGCTCCTGAGAGCTCCTATATCCTTGAATTGTTTCTGTTTACTTTCTTACTTGAATATTATTGTTTTACTCATTAATTGGGATTGTTATTTGAACAATGCGCTTGCATGTGTGTTTCTTGGCCTCACGAGCGATTGCTCACCCCATAGATTTGTTTTCTTTAATAGGAATGGATCTGAGGTGAAACTCGGAGGAACCTTTTTGATGTACTTTTGTATAAGGTTTCCAATGGAACGGACTAGTTTTGTAGATGTTGTGTATTTTGGGAATTGATGTATCTTTTGGGATCCAATGTAAGAATTGGAAGATTGATATATTTTGTACTCGTGGTGTGACGACCCCACCTCCCCTAGGGCGTACCCTAGGATTTAGCGAGCCGCCTGCCCAGCTCTCGCTAGGACTCACTCACTAGCTTGAGAAAATAACATACATCCATAGGAATACATACCAAAACAAGAACGTACACATTAATGCTCAAAGCTAGATACAAGGCCTCTACATACCATAATACTTTAAAGTGCTACAAGTCGAGTACAAACAACCCTAACCGGGTGTTAACGCGAGTACAACTTCAAAACTCAAAATTACTAGAATACACTAGTCGTTGCAACTCTTGCCTCACTCGTACCCCCTGTAAGGAAAACAAATGGCATGGAATGAGCTAAAAGCCCAGTGAGGTTCCAAATATCAATTTAATCATCAAATAACGCATAAGCAGCACAATAGTGAAATAGTGTTCAAGACAGGTCAAGAAGTGAGTAATCATACTTCATATAGCCAAATAATAACTATTCACATTTCACAATAAGGATACAGTTGCTCATGTATCGGCTCCACTATAGCTTGATCAATTGGTAGTTGACACTCCGTCAACTTTCAAATGAGGAAACTAGTCCAGTAGAACACCACTTAACTCCAACCTCCGTCCACCGACCAACCCCCTTACCGGGGCCCGAACTCCAACAATAAACACTGGTGGTAATACTCGAGTATACCGATTAGTCGAGGAGGTAACACTCCACTCGACATCACTAACTACCCAGGGTTTGTTATCTAATCGACCAGGCCCTTGCCGGCTCGACTCGATTAACTAGCCACCGGATTTCTGGAATTCCAGATAAATCACAATTCATATGCACGTATATCATTCAAATTGAAATCGGATCAAGAACAAGTCATATTAGGGCAAGTGCGATAAAGTACACGCTTGCCCGATCAATCCACTCATATAACATGGAAGCATCTCATTCAAGTATCAAATACATGTGTCAAGTGCAATTAAATATTTGGAAGCACTCACCAACAGATGCAGTGCCTTTACACGTTGGTTTTGGGTATTACTCCGCTCTTGGAGTTCAAATCTGCGAGAAAATATTGTTTAAGAGCATTGAAAAGTAACTAAGGCTCGAAACTTAAACATTTCGTTTAACGAGAATCAAGTAATTGAGACTTATTTAGAGACTATTCGTAAAACCCTTGATCACTTTTCAAACGGTGAAATTTTGAAGCCATTATATGTGAAAAATGCCGTTTGGGTCGAAGAAAATGAAAAAAAACGTATTTCTATCAGTTGTAAATTCCAAGGATACAAGTTTCGGCCGAAATTCAACTTATATATCTCCACAAAAGGAAACTCGAATAACCTAGACAAATCGAATTAGATTCGTCCTCAAAGTCTTATTCAAGATAAGCGTAACTCTACTTAAATCTCGCGTATAAATTTGGGCAGCACGCCCTTTGTGTTTACCAAATTTCCAGCCATTTATGGCTTCCTTCTTTTCCTTAATTCAGCCCCACAATACACACAAGTAAGGTTACCACAATAGCCCTTCCATTAGGCTCCAAAATCATCCAAGTACAACACAAGTGCAATAGTACAAGCAAATATCAATTTTGAAGACAAAAGCTAAATGGCAGATTTGGCATCTCGTAGTATTTTAGTCATAACTGGAGCTATGGTAATTGAATCGGGATGAACCTTATACCATTTCGAAGCTAAGACAGGGGGGAACAACTTTCATGAAGGCCACATAACCTAATTTATAGTTTATCTAAGTCGAATTTGCCAATCACAGCTCCAAAAGTTCATGATCAGTCTGGTTGTCAGCACTGACTTTAACCGGAAATAACTCAGGCTACACAACTCCGTTTGGGGTGTTTTCAGAAGATTTGGAAAGATAAAATATATTGTTACAAGTTTTGTGTTTTGGCCAAAAGCTAATTGGATACGAATTAGGGTGAAAAACGCAGCCCAAACTGGTGAATTCACAAAACTGTTTACGAATTGCAGCTTGTGGCAGTAAGGGTATTTCTGTCATTCACATTCTACCGTGCTCCGATTGAGCTGAAAGTTTACAGGAAGCTTAATAATATTATTTCCTACAACTTTCATGTTTTACGCTAGGTCCAATTCGGCCTCCATCATGGCCGAATAGAACTGGGGCAGAACAGGGCATCATGGAAGTTCAAATCTGGAATTTTATGAATTCATAGTGCAAACTTCACTTTCTAACTTGAATCATTACTTCAACCTCCAAAACAAGATTATAAACACCATATACCATCTAAATAACAGGATTTATGATTGAAAAACTCCAAAACCCTAACTCAAATAAAGACCCTAACTCAAACAAAAACCACCACAAGCCTCAAAACCATGGAAATAACTATCATTAGCCACAAATATAGGTTGTTCTACAAAATTAGGCAAGGGTAGAGAAGCAATAAAAGAAGAGAGGTTTAATACCTCTTTAAGATGCTTACAAGTGCAAATCCTTCACCTTTCCTTTCAAAACTTTGGCACACCAAGCTTTCTAAGCTCTCAACTAGAAGATTAATCGGTTTGAAATCTTGTTTTTCACTCAATTTAGCTAGAAATCAAGGTGGTATGAAGTAGTGGTTTCTCCCCTTTTTTTTCTTCTTGATTTCGGCCACAATGAGAAAAAATGAAAGAAAATGGAGTCCTAGAAGATTTAAGAAGGTTAGACTTAGTTTGGGTCAAAGTTAGGTGGATGCCATCCACTTGGCACCTTAAGATTTCATCTAATTTTTTGTCTTTTCCTTTCTTTTCCTAGTCAAATATTTTGGCCAATAAGGTTAGAAAATAATATTCGGGGCAATTGGTCAAATAAATAATTAAAATAAGCTAGTAATAGTAGTTTAAAATAAGTAAATTTGTGGGTCCTCACATGAGTCTAGTATGATTTTCTCAAATCTCCAATAAATTTGCCTCAGTGCGTCTTTCGGAAAACTATCAACGCACGAGTGGTATGCGCTTAATTAGAACTCATTCACCTTTAATTTCTCAATTAACTTTTCTTAATCTACTATTGATCATTCTTAATTTCCCCAAGATAATTACACTTTCGAATAGAATATCACCTCGAAACACATGTACTCATAATTTCTCACTTAAACGAATCTCAGAAAATTAAATTTACTAACGGGACTTTTTAAAAACATAAGGAAGACATTGTTCCATATGAATGGTCTTAAAATGGTCGAAATAAATTATTTGGAGAAAACAGGTGAATAAATATTTAAATAAATCAATAATATTCGATAAAAATAACAAATTTTTTTTTCTAGTCCTCACAGGTTATCCGCGGGACACCTGCCCAGCTTTCGCCAGGACTCAAGACAAATCGATTCACGCTTAACAATAATAACCATTAGTGCAGTTCTAATAAAGAAAGTCGCTTCCATACTTATATACATGTAACATCCAGACATACCCACGTGTTATACCCCGACTTTTAGAATAATTTGTTTTTTAGTCTCAACGAGAATATTATGGTGTCTTTATTTTATTTTCGTTTTAAGACATTGTTTTGTTTTAAAGACTAGAAACCCTACTTGTACGCAAAAACCCTAGTTTTGCTTGTGACTAACAAGTTTTCCTTAAATCCCTCATATTTTACTTAAAACCCTAATTTTAATCTATGGAGTTGCAAAATCCCTTATATTTTTCTTAAAATTTCCTTTAATTTGAAAATTATTACTTTACAATAGCTTTACTACACATTCACCTCCTAAATAGCTACAAATAATTATAGAATCAAGGGTTTCCGTTTTACTTTCATCGCTACGACAAACTAGGGTTTTTACGTCTTTTTGTAGTATAAATAATCGGTACGAAGCGTGTACTAAATTTAGTGATTAAGAGTATATTTTAATGATATTACATGTGTGATTAGAAGTGATAATAATAAGTTGGTGAATTAGGGGTTAAAACCCTAGTATAGGCATTTTAGAGAAAATCGGCTTGAGCCGACGGATACCGTTCACTACTGTTTGAGCACACTTTGACTACCACTTTCTTACTAGAACATATTCATGATATTAGTGCAAAATATCAGCCCTTAAATAGTGGATCTATAACTTAGTTGTATCTTTAAAGTGACTTGTTTAAAAATGTAATTTTTGAAATCTCGTTAAGTGTAAATAGTGAATGCGCGTTTGGAAATAATAATCGATTCAAGAATACAATAAACTTGGAAAATTGGAGACTTGTATATTAGTCTTAAATAGGTATTTTATGTTTAAGTGTTCAATTATTAGTTAGTGATACTATCGTTATAAGAATTTCTTGGAAAATTCATTTTTATCACGCACAAATCGGAAGTACTTGTTTTTACGCGCGCGATTATTTGAGGGACTTTAGACTCTTATTTTTGGACCATTAAGAGTGAATAATAATAGTATGAATATAAGTGCATTAGAGGTTTAGTGCACAAGTGAAACAAACCCGAGAGGAATCGGTCGCAAAACACGCGCGAACGCGCACCATTAAAGAGTTGACTTTTGGGCCAATTAGAGCCACACATTTTAGCTTCTCTTGAAAGCTTCATTTGCAACCAAAACTCTCCTTTCTCTCTCTCATTTGGCAGGCCATCAAGAGAAGGAAAACAACTCCAAGCTCTTCAAATTTCTTCTTCATTTCTTCATCGAACCTCCACCAAATCACACAAAAATTCAACCACACTTTGCTAAGCACTTGGTGATCATCTTAAGCTACAAAAAGAGCTTCATTTCCATGGCTTTTCTTGAGCATCTTTGGACCGAAATTTCTGCTTGGTTCATCAAAACAAGTAAGCAATGATCAACCTTAAGATTCTTGGTTTATGGAAGTAATATTGCATTTATAAGTTCATATAATAATGTGGGTAACTTTATTTATGTTGGAAAGTGTTGTGTGGGCTCTATCAACTCCCACTATGGCTTGTTTTGAAGTGATTTCTGGTGTTTTGAAGTTGTTAATGTTGGTTTAGTGCTTGAATTAGTAGAAATGAGTGATATTATGGATGAAAGCTCAAAGGGAGTGAAGATGAAAAACTTTCCGTTTCTGCCCCTGTGAATGTCCGTGGCCCTTAGGGCAATTTTTTGTGGTTCTAATGACTTGGTTATGATATATACATGTTGTGTGGGATGTGTAGAAAGTTTTATCAAAAAATT
The DNA here is from genome assembly GCA_023065735.1 of Coffea humblotiana. NCBI lineage: Eukaryota > Viridiplantae > Streptophyta > Magnoliopsida > Gentianales > Rubiaceae > Coffea > Coffea humblotiana. The sequence continues at coordinate 66,228 of JACYVW010000084.1, read as the reverse complement.
TCATGATTTGGTTGGCCAAATGATGTGTTTTCGGAAGTCAGCAAAAAACTGGAAATTTTCCCGTAACTGCACTGGCAGTGTTTTTGTTTTGGCTAAAACGTTTTGTTCCGACATCTAAATCGAGTGCTGTTTGTGGCACTGGAAACTAGACATTCCCAGATTTCCAACGGTATAAAATTAACATTCTGATTCCATCTGAGTAGTCCATACCAATCGATTGAACATGACTGTCCTGTTTCGCATCTACACTGGGAGCTCTGTTTTGAGCAGCGAATTGATACTCAAATATGAGTTAGTTGTGGACAGAATTTTAAAATGATTCCTTCGGTGAAATTGTAGCCTTATGAACATAGTTTTCAAAACCACCAACCATGCTCAATTCCAATTTTAATTGAGGGAGTTATGGCCGAATTACAAAACTGTCTTAGTGTGAGAAAACCCTAATTTTGGGCTGTGTTATAACTAATCTTGATTTGGGACTTGTTATTTCGAATTTCATGGTTTTAAGCACCTACCAAATGTAGTTTGGAGATATCTTAGACATTTTATTCATAAATGAACCATGTTTGAGAAAATTTCATTGGCCAAATGTTTGAGAAGAGGGAAACAAAAGTGCAAGGCAGATTTGCCTTAGAAATTCTTTGAACTTTAGTGACTTTTTTAACTAGCTTCCAGAATGAATTTTTATATGAAATTTGACTGAGGAATAGAATTTATATGGTAGGATAATACTGCCAAATTTGGTGTCATTCCGAGTTCGTTTCGATGCCCAACTAAAGTCTCACAGTTCAAGCTGCAAATCTGGAATTTTGCCCAGTGAACTTCATTTTTGTACCAACTTTGAACTGCTATATCTTAGCGATCAAAACTCCGATTCTTGTTCCATTTGTTTTGTTTTAAACCTTATTTGCAACTCTAATTGAGTTCCAAATTTCAGAGGCTAGTTTGCATTCTGTGAATTTTTCCGAATTTTCAAAGTTGGCAAAAAACCAACCCGAAACTGTCGTGGTAAGCTTAAAACAGCAACTTTGAGCTGAATTTTGAATATCTTCCATTTGGAATCATGGGAAAGTGTCTTCTAGGAACTTTTAGTACTTTGGAAGTAGTTTCCAACGGTACTAAGTTTTCCAATTTTGGACTTACGGAGAGTGAGTTATAATTTTTTCCAAAACTGCACCTCAAATCTGAAAATTTTCAAACTTGACGGGAATTGAGTTTTCGAGACTCTTCCCTATCCTTCAATACTACTTGACCATTTTGGACTTGTTTTCATGAAGGAAATAAGTTTTTCCTTGTGCGTTTAAATACCACATTTGAACCTTAAATTTGAGCAAGTTAAGGCTCATGTTCGTAAGATTTCTCTAGATTGTATAAGTGTGCAATCTTTCTTGATAATTGGGGATTTTGAATGATAGTATGTAATAAATGCCGTTGTTTGTTCAGGCATTCAAGAGGACCTTCGAGAGGACCTCACATCGGATGCCTAAGTGCTTGAATCGCACTACTTACTCTCCTTGTGATTAGGTGAGTGTCAAGTGCATGACTAATTGAAATTATGTGAATTTGCAAGTTATGTATAGCATGACTATAACTATCGAGTCGAGTGTGTACTTTATCGTACTCGTTCTCCTTTGAAATAAATGGAATGAATTATATTAAATGATTGAATGAATGAAATGAATGGTTGAATGAAATTGGATGATTGTATGAATTAAATGGTATGCTATGGCTGCATACGTCGCTGGAGTGAATCTCCTCGACACTCAAATGAACATGGGGACTCCCAACTCTCACTGGCTAACCTTGGACTCGAGCCGGCATGGGCTTGGTCGGGAACCTTGGCGAACCGTGAGAAAACATAAGCTTGACCTATTGAGAGGTCTTGCTTGGCATACTCGAAGCAGTATCGCCCAAAACAAACGACAGGCGGGCCAGGTACAGGGATATGTAACGGTGATCGGGGACATGATAAGTGAAGTTCTACGGACTAAACCTACCCGATTGACGGAGTGTCAATTCGCAGAGGTTCTGGATCGAGCAAGTGAAAAATAGCTCCTAAGAGCTCATATATCCTTGAATTGTTTCTGCTTACATATTCTTGCTCGAATTATTATTTTCTTGCATATTACAGTTATATTCGTTAAATGGGATTGTTATTTGAACAATGTGCTTGCATGTGTGTTTCTTGCCCTCACGAGCGATTGCTCACCCCGTAGATTTGTTTTCCTTAAAAGGGATGGAACTGAAGTGAAACTCGGAGGAACCCTGTGAGATCCCGGATTCCTAATTTTCTCAAATAAATTAAATATGGATAATTATAGTAGCTATTGTGTGAAAAATGTATTTTTACCATATGTTTTAATTTTCAAAAGGTATTTTGCATACCAAAAGTGAAAAATTTAATTGAATCATTAAAAACCTACTTTCAAAACTAAACCTTTAAGTTTAAATTAAATTCAACCAACTAATATTTTCGTGATTGTATGTGCATGCATGCATGTTTAGTACGGGGTTGGAGTGATTAGTACTTTGGGTTAGTGTGCTTAAGTTTTAATTAAACTAAGTTAGTGCATTAAGTGGATATTAAGTTAGTAGGACATAAGACAAAACAAACAAAGCCAACACCAAGAACAAGCTGCCGTGAGCTAGGAGAAGAAAGAAAGAAGTTTGATATTGTTGACCCAAATGTTTAGCAACTTGACCAAACAACACCTAAGGAAAAACTTAGCATTTAAGCTTTCAGCTAGCATGAAATCGGGCAGCCTTGAACTGAAACATTCCAGCTAGAACCGTGGAGAACAAAGGGAGAAAAGAGAGGAAAAACTAGAAAAAATTTCCTGCTTCATTCACCTTGACCACCGATCATCTTAGCTTGAAAATAGGAAGAAGATTTGGCACTTGGAACTTGAAGAACTTGAGTTCACAACTTCAACTTGAGGTAAATATCTTGTTCTCACTTGCTGGAAATTCGGATTTGGGAGCTTTAAAGCTGGAATTAATTGATGTTTGAGCTTTGTTAATGATATTCCTTAGTTGTTTGGATGATTTCATGGTTTGGTTTTCATGATTTTTGGGGTTAATCTCAACCGGCCAGCTTAAGGTTAAGAGGTAAAATTGGTTTCCTAGCTCTTGATTCTTGTGATATAACTTGAATTGATGATTGAAAATTGAATGTACTGAGTTAAGAACTAATTTGGATGGTTGGAATTTCGTTGGTATGAAGTTGATTGAATGAACTCCCAGAAATTTCATTTCTATTTTAGTTTCTGTCCGAATGTGTTCTGGATATTCGAATATGATGGAGGCTGAATTAGCCTTGGCACCAAAACATAAAAGTTGTATAGAATTGAGTGAGGAATCTACCTACAAATTTTCAGCTCAATCGGAGCAACGTGGAGTGTGAAATGACTATTTTGCCCCTGGTTCCCTGTTTCTGCCAAAACCGGAAATCTTTCTCTGTAAATGGCTCATTTAGCTGGGAAGATGAATGAATTGGTTGTCGATGTCTTCTTAAGAATTTTAGCCTTGCATCTTAGGTTTCTAATGGCTTTGGAATTACCTGAATCGGAGTTGGGTGTGCTGAGTTATGAATTAACTGAATCAGGACTGTCAGTATTTGTGTCAGTGAGCTTCGAACTGGAAATCTGGGGGCTGTTTTGGTAAATTTGACCTAGTTAGGGTGAGAACTGGGTTAAGATGTCCTCATGAGAATTGTAGATCTATGTCTTACCTTCGAAATGGTATATTTTTTTGTTTCAATACGATAATTGTAGCTCCAGTTTTGCTTAAATTCCTAAATGGTGACAGGGACGCACTATAATGTTCTTCGTGGTTTAGGAGTTGGATTCGGACAGAATCAATTTGTGGTGAATGGGGATCATGAGCGGTGATTGGTGAGTGATTCCAAACTATTTTCGCCCCTGCTTCTTGAACTGTATATGATAACTGATTTTGAACTCTTTTATTGACAAATGTTTTGCCGATACTAAAGTCTTTGTTAAATGGATTTGCGAACTGTACTTCCTTAATTGGATATGTGACTTTCCACTGTTCGATTGGCTTGGTGCTAATGTGATACAATGCTCAATGTGCTTATGTGGTTATATGAGACTTAGGTGAGGGTGTACCTTATCGCACTCGCTTTAGGTCTCATTACTTGTTCTTTATTAGCTATTGTGGAATGTGATTATGTACTGAGATTGTATATTGATTGTGTAATGTGATGTAATGTGCATGTGGGCTGGTCATTTGTTGTGGGTAACACCCCACCTCCTGGAGGGTGTTGAGGTTCCTTGACCTACGGGCCTTGGACTCTTCACTTGTTGTGGGTAACACCCCACCTCCTGGAGGGGTGACTATGCCCGGTCTCTAGGTTAGACGGACTATTCGAGCCGGCTGGGGTTTGGTCGAAGTCAGTCCAATGCTAACTTTGGGATCAAACTACTGAACTGTACTGTACTGTTATCCCGGGTGGCCAGTAGGCTATAAACTCGAGAGGTCTGAGCTGCCAGTGGGCTATAAACTCAGGCTGTACTGAACTGTTATTGAGTTGACTGGCCAGTGTGGGTGATAAGGTGAACGGGTGGAGTGAAGTGGAGTTCTACGGATTATTGGTTGATGGAGTGTCAACAGGTGACCTAAATTGGAAAGTGGAATTGGCTTTGGAGCCATCCCTGTCCTTTTATTGTATTGTTACATTTCTGCTATTGATTTGTTACCTAATGACTGGTTATCTGATATTGTATAATTGTCTCCTTGGGATTTTGTTTGGCATTTTAAACCAAGTATTGTGCAATGATTTGAAAGACTCAAATGCTTTATGAAATGATTTGGAAACTAATGTTTTGACTAAATGCGAATTTGATCACTGTTTTCAATAGATCCCCTATCATTCTCATTGAGCTTTTGGCTCACCCCTCCCAAAATTATTTTAGTGCCTTGCAGGAATCGAGAATGGACGAGCGCAAGTGTGGCTTGGATTTGGATTGTATATTTTATTTGTATTTTCTTATTTGTATTTTCTTGGAATGTATTTGGATATAATTATGTATTTATTGATATTCTTGGTTGTATATAATGAGGTCTTCGGATGTATATATGGTATTTATTGGAGTTAAAGTGTAATATCGGTCGAGGTCACTATCGAGTCCCGGCGAGAGTTGGACAGACGGTCCGCCGAACCCTCGGGTTGCCCCAGGGAGAGGTGGGGTCGTCACAGGTGGTATCAGAGCTCTAGGCTTCAGATCTCTGTAGTGTATCCTAGATTTTAAAAGTTTAGGATGCCGGACTGTGGGATTCGGGTTAGTTTGAATCTTAAGTGAAAAAGTGAAGTAGTGAGCAATTGTGGTCTCGATGGTTATTAAGATTCAATAATTGAGGATTATTGTGCTAGAAGAGCAAGAGAGAAGAAGATTGTAAGAGATGAAACACTGTTTAAAAGATAGTAAGTAAATTTCTTGAATAATGGCTTTTGCTAGGAGGCGTTCTTGATTTAAGGACTTATGGGGAAATAAATGATTAATTTGTTTGGGATAACCTTTAGTGCTTGATCTTTGCCACTAGATATACTTTAGAGTTGATATACCTTGTTCTTGCCTTAGGAACATGAATGCAATTATGTCTGGGAATTTGGAAGGCCTACCTTTTGTAGTACCTAGTTAAGTATGTGGTGACTCGTGCTTGTTAAAGGATAGATATTACGATGGACTGCGGAACTTTAATTGAAAAGATAGTTGATGTAGCCCTAATGTTCAAAATGAGGTTGGCCTTACCTAAGGGAATTAAGCCCTCTCGCTCAGTTGCAAGCTAGACTATGGAGCACGACCTTTTATACCTTTTGTTTATGATAGTTGGGGTGATGCTTGTGCTTTGGCCTGTATAGTTTGTTAAGCATGATATTTGTTCCCTTTTGAAGGATTTGAATGTTATAAATTCTGTACCTGATCATGTTGGCTTGTTCACTTGTTTGTTAGTACACATGCAAAGTTTTATTTTCATTATCGACTCATGCAATGACATGCTCTCATTTTGGTTGATTGCTCTCCCTCTTGTATGACCTTGTTCATAAAAATAATTGATTTGTATGTCATCTAATCTATTGACTGTTCCTGTGAAAATATGAAGTGTGCTTTGATTGCTTTTCAAGTTTTAAATTACATTTGTCCTTCATTGGACATATGTAGATTTATATATTTATGAGATTCGGCCACCTTGGACTAGACTTAGGGTTTGGATTCGGGTTTATGAGATTAGAAGGTTAGTTTGGTTTCTAGTTGGAAGTTCCTTTAAGAACGTCAAATGCTCAAGGTATTGCCGGGAGGTTTAGAGCATGCATGTGAGTGTGATTATACGGCCATTGCATGTGCTTGTGTGTGTGTTTAAATGCTCATTTGAATGTGTTAACGTGCGTGCGCGCGAGTCGCGATCGGAGCTCAACTTTGTGTATTGAATCTGGAACAGGGCACTGTCAGACCAGTTTGCTGGGGACCCTGTTTCGTCTTGATTTCTTGTGATTCAGTCTTGGGTCAAAACATTAGAGTTTTAGCCCTTTGTCTTGGCTTTCCAACGGCTCTGGAATTTCTCAAATCGGATTTCTGAGCGTTGAGTTATACCTGCTTGAATGTACTCTGTTCATCAGCCTGCGATAGAGCAGTGCTGCACTGTTCTTGAGAAATCTGGGCCATTTCTAGGCTGTTTTAGCTAAAATTTTCTTCATGAAAGCTGTAGGGGATAGTCTTGGCTATCTATCTGTAAAATCTCAGGTCATTTGAACCATGTTAGCATGTGAATCGGTTAAAATGTCCTTAACCGGTCAAACTGTCCAGTGTCAGTGTTCATCCCTGAAAACAGTTTCCTTCAGCTACTGTCTCGGCCTATTTTGGCCATGAAGATGCGTGATTCAGTTGTTAGTGTCTTCACAAAATTTATAGCCCTTTATTCTAGCTTTCCAACGCATTTGGAATTTCTTGATTTGGTTCTTTGTGCACTCAGATATGGCTATTTGAATCTAGCCTGTCAGTGAACCTGAGATTGAAACTTCTGGGAATGCTTTCGTGTTTTTGATCTAGAAGGAGTAAATCTGGGCAGAAATAGTCTTCATGAAAGTTAAAGCTTGTTTTTTTTAGCTTCTATGAATATTTGAACTCCCAAGTTTTGTATTCATTATTTGTGGTGTGACCTGGATTCATTACTTATTTGTTTTAATTGAATGAAAGTCCTTTCAATTTTTGCTTAACCATTACTGTGTATATATCCAATTACTTGTTGTTCCTTTTTACAAAAAAAAAAAAAAAAAAAAAAAATTGGTGAGTGAAATCTTTAATGGAAAATATATCTTTCTACTCGAGTTTGAACTACATAATTGAGTCATTTGTTTTAGTTGAAAAAAAAAAGGGTGAATTTCGAGGACGAAATGTCTTTGAAGGGGGAAGAATGTGAGATCCCGGATTCTTAATTTTCTCAAATAAATTAAATATGGATAATTATAGTAGCTATTGTGTGAAAAATGTATTTTTACCATATGTTTTAATTTTCAAAAGGTATTTTGCATACCAAAAGTGAAAATTTAATTGAATCATTAAAACCTACTTTCAAAACTAAACCTTTAAGTTTAAATTAAATTCAACCAACTAATATTTTCGCTGATTGTATGTGCATTCCCATGCATGTTTAGTACGGGGTTGGAGTGATTAGTACTTTGGGTTAGTGGTGCTTAAGTTTTAATTAAACTAAGTTAGTGCATTAAGTGGATATTAATTAGTAGGACATAAGACAAACAAACAAAGCCAACACCAAAGAACAAGCTGCCGTGAGCTAGAGAGAAAGAAAGAGTTTGATATTGTTGACCCAAATGTTTTAGCACTTGACCAAACAACACTAAGGAAAAACTTAGCATTTAAGCTTTCAGCTAGCATGAAATCGGGCAGCCTTGAAACTGAAACATTCCAGCTAGAAACCGTGGAGAACAAAGGGAGAAAAGAGAGGAAAAAACTAGAAAAAATTTCCTGCTTCATTCACCTTGACCACCGATCATCTTAGCTTGAAAATAGGAAGAAGATTTGGCACTTGGAACTTGAAGAACTTGAGTTCACAACTTCAACTTGAGGTAAAATATCTTGTTCTCAACTTGCTGGAAATTCGGATTTGGGGAGCTTAAAGCTGGAATTAATTGATGTTTGAGCTTTGTTAATGATATTCCTTAGTTGTTTGGATGATTTCATGGTTTGGTTTTCATGATTTTTGGGGTTAATCTCAACCGGCCAGCTTAGGTTAAGAGGTAAAATTGGTTTCCTAGCTCTTGATTCTTGTTGATATAACTTGAATTGATGATTGAAATTGAATGTACTGAGTTAAGAACTAAATTGGATGGTTGGAATTTCGTTGGTATGAAGTTGATTGAATGAACTCCCAGAAATTTCATTTCTTATTTTAGTTTCTGTCCGAATGTGTTCTGGATATTCGAATATGATGGAGGCTGAATTAGCCTTGGCACAAACATAAAAGTTGTATAGAATTGAGTGAGGAATCTACCTACAAATTTTCAGCTCAATCGGAGCAACGTGGAGTGTGAAATGACTATTTGCCCCTGGTTCCCTGTTTCTGCCAAAACCGGAAATCTTTCTCTGTAAAATGGCTCATTTAGCTGGGAAGATGAATGAATTGGTTGTCGATGTCTTCTTAAGAATTTTAGCCTTGCATCTTAGGTTCTAATGGCTTTGGAATTACCTGAATCGGAGTTGGGTGTGCTGAGTTATGCATTAACTGAATCAGGACTGTCAGTATTTGTGTCAGTGGAGCTTCGAAACTGGAAAATCTGGGGGCTGTTTTGGTAAATTTGACCTAGTTAGGGTGAGAACTGGGTTTAGATGTCCTCCATGAGAATTGTAGATCTATGTCTTACCTTCGGAATGGATATTTTTTGTTTCAATTACGATAATTGTAGCTCCAGTTTTTGCTTAAATTCCTAAATGGTGACAGGGACGCACCTATAATGTTCTTCGTGGTTTAGGAGTTGGATTCGGACAAGAATCAATTTGTGGGTGAATGGGGATCATGAGCGGTGATTGGTGAGTGATTCCAAACTATTTTCGCCCCTGCTTCTTGAACTGTATATGATAACTGATTTTGAACTCTTTTATTGACAATGTTTGCCGATACTAAAAGTCTTTGTTAAATGGATTTGCGAACTGTACTTCCTTAATTGGATATTGACTTTCCACTGTTCGATTGGCTTGGTGCTAATGTGATACAATGCTCAATGTGCTTATGTGGTTATATGAGACTTAGGTGAGGGGTGTACCTTATCGCACTCGCTTTAGGTCTCATTACTTGTTCTTTATTAGCTATTGTGGAATGTGATTTGTACTGAGATTGTATATTTGATTGTGTAATGTGATGTATGTGCATGTGGGCTGGTCATTTGTTGTGGGTAACACCCCACCTCCTGGAGGGGTGTTGAGGTTCCTTGACCTACGGGCTTGGACTCTTCACTTGTTGGTGGGTAACACCCCACCTCCTGGAGGGGTACTATGCCCGGTCTCTAGGTTAGACGGACTATTCGAGCCGGCTGGGGTTTGGTCGAAGTCAGTCCAATGCTAACTTGGGATCAAACTACTGAACTGTACTGTACTGTTATCCCGGGTGGCAGTAGGTGCTATAAACTCGAGAAGGTCTGAGCTGCCAGTGGGCTATAAACTCAGGCTGTACTGAACTGTATTGAGTTGACTGGCCAGTGTGGGTGATAAGGTGAACGGGTGGAGTGAAGTGGAGTTCTACGGATTATTGGTTGATGGAGTGTCAACAGGTGACCTAAATTGGAAAGTGGAATTGGCTTTGGAGCCATCCCTGTCCTTTTATTGTATTGTTACATTTATGCTATTGATTTGTTACCTAATGACTGGTTATCTGATATTGTATAATTGTCTCCTTGGGATTTTGTGTGGCATTTTAAACCAAGTATTGTGCAATGATTTGAAAGACTCAAATGCTTTTATTGAATGATTTGGAAACTAATGTTTTGACTAAATGCGAATTTGATCACTGTTTTCAATAGATCCCCTATCATTCTCATTGAAGCTTTTTGGCTCACCGCTCCCAAAATTATTTTAGTGCCTTGCCAGGAATCGAGAATGGACGAGCGCAAGTGTGGGCTTGGATTTGGATTGTATATTCTATTTGTATTTCTTATTTGTATTTTCTTGGAATGTATTTGGATATAATTATGTATTTATTGATATTCTTGGTTGTATATAATGAGGTCTTCGGATGTATATATGGTATTTATTGGAGTTAAAAGTGTAATATCGGTCGAGGTCACTATCGAGTCCCGACGAGAGTTGGACAGACGGTCCGCCGAACCCTCGGGTTGCCCCAGGGAGAGGTGGGGTCGTCACAAAACCCTTTTGATGTACTTTGTAATAGGGTTTTCAATGGAACTGACTGGTTATTGTGGCTATTGTATATTTTGGGAACCAATATAAGAATGGGAAGATTGATGTATTTTGTACTCGTGGTGTATGACCGGATGTTGTATATATATAAGTATGGAGCGACCTTCTTTAGTAGACTTGTATTAATGGTTATTATCGTTAAGCATGAATCGAATATCGTGAGTTCCTGGCGAGAGCTGGGCAGGCGTCCCGCGGATACCCTTTGGTTTGCCTTAGGGAGAAGTGGGGGCGTCACATGATAGCTATCATGAAAGTCATGCCTTTTACCTTATAAAGTATCATCCATCAAGTAGATACAAAGACAAGTGGAAAAGATTAGGTGGCTATCAAGTTTACCTCTTAAATCCCACGAAACAACGCTGGAAAATCACAACACAACCTGAAAATCATGAAATCCACCATACAAATCCTTCTTTTAGCTTCTATAACATCATATATCAAAGAAACTCAAAGATAAGGGAGAATTTCTAGCAAAGTTCTCCTCTTTACCTCCAAAACTTAGATGGACAGCCAAACAAGAAGTACTCAAGGGTTTCTTCCTCCAAAACTTCTCCAAGAGCTTCCCCTCAAGATTATCTCAAGGTTGATTGGAGTGGATTAGGGTTGATCTTGGTTTTTTTTTCCATGATTCAAGCAAGAGATCAAGGCTGAAAATGGAGTTTTTTCTCTTCTTCTCCTCTCAAATTTCGCCCATCATTGAAGGCAAAGGAAGAAAATGGTGATTGACTTGAGTTGGATAAGTTTTAAGCTTAATCTTGGTCAAGGTCTTGGTCAAGATTGGCTTGGTGTTTGACAAGTGGCACAAATCCAAGTGAAGTCTATCTAATTGTCTCTCTTAAGCACTCAAATATCTATTACTCCTCCAATCATCTCTTAACACCTTTTGTCACATAATTCCTTTTGCACAAAACTCTTTCTAATCCTCCAAAATTATTGTACACACCTCACTAATCGGTCATACTAGTATTATGCACTATGAGACTTAACATGTATCAAATGAAACATGCACAAAGTAAAATAAGAAATAGGTCAAAATCATGATTCAACTAATAAAACAACCAAGAATTCAAGGCAAGTAAATGAAATCACAGAAAATATGTAACTAACTATCGGGTTCACAACACAACTTGCAAACATCTAAAAGTGAGCAAAATTGAACAAAACCGTTTTTTTTCTTGGTCAAATCTAGGATTGGAAATCTCTTGTATTAAAATTTCTTTCTTGCCATAAATATCTCATGCCACAAAACATTAGGTAATCAATTAAAAGAAGCAATAAGGTACAACTGTCCGTTATCATTCACTATAAATACCAGCAAGTAAGCCGAAATGAAAGGTATGAAAATTTTGGGTCCTCACAGCAAGGGTGCACTTTATCACACTTGCCCTAATGCGATTTATTACAATGCACTGGTGACAAATGGTTTGATGTGTATGTGTATGACTTGAATACTGCCTGGGATCCCAACCCTATTGGTTAGTTGGTCGAATCGACCCAGTAAGGGTTTGGTCGAGGAGATCGGCAAACCATAGGTACTGTTTATTGTTCATTGCGCAATCCACTGGATATGGTCCACTGGATTCGGTATACTCGATTATTACCACCGCAGTTAATATTGGAGTTCGGGCCTGGTAGGGGGTTTGATTGGTGGATGGTGATTGGAATTAAGTGGTGCTCTACTGGACTTGCCTATACTACTTGGAAAGTTGACGGAGGGTCAACTACTTCTTGGCAAGCTGCAGCCTTAACTCGTAAGAGTGACCTGTATCCTTATACTTGGAAATGTTGAATCCCTGATTAACTAGTTGCTTATAGTGTTATTGCTCATTTTCATGAACTATTATGCTCGCTCACTTTGAGATTTCAAGTTATCTATATTGGCCAACTTGCTACTTGTTTTGCATTAAATTTTGGAACCTCACTGTGCTTTAGCTCACCCCATTAGTTTTGTTTTCCTTACAAAGGGTGCGAACTTAGACGTAAGGCGGGAACCGGCTAATTTTGTATAGACTTTTGACTTGTGTAATTATTCTAGCTTTAGTGCTTGATTAGGGTTAGAAGTGTGAGTAGAACTTGAATCTTTTGTTATCTCTGGGTATGTATGAATATTTGAGATAGACATGTGTATGGATGTATATTCTAAATTTGGGAACTACTGTTGTATGTACTTTTGAAGTTATAATTTATTTTCTTGAAGTGGTGGGAGTAAGTCCTGTAGAGAGCTGGGCAGGCGGTCCCGCTGAACCCTGGGGTACGCCCCAGGGAGAGGTGGGGTCGTCACACATCAAATGTGCATTTGGAGTCACATCAGGAAAATTTCTTGGCTTGGTGTTCGCCATTCAAGGTTTTGAAATTGACTAGGTCAAGATTGATGCTATATTGAAGATTCTTGATCCTCGTGATATCCACGAATTAAAAAGTTTTGTAAGGGTGGTTGGCCTTTCTATAAAGGTCCATTACAAATTTGACTAGGAGATGCCAACCTTTTAGTCACCTTTATGAAGAAAAGTGTTCTTTTTAGTGGGTGAACCATGCAACAATGCATTCAATAGTATTAAATCTTACTTCATGAAAGTGCCTGTCTTGGCCGCACCTATTCATGGGAAGCCATTAATTCTCTATTTCTGCACAAGAGCATTCTGTGGGGTTATTACTTGCACAAGAAAATGTTGAAAAAAAGGAAATTGCTCTTTATTATTTGAGTAGGATGATGACCCCTAATGAATTGAACTACATACCAATTGAAAAGTTGTATTTAGTTTTTATTTTTACAATTCAAAAGTTGAAACACTACTTTCATCTCTACTGTGTGAGACTCATCTCTAAGGCAAATCCTATAAAGTACATGATGAGTAGATTAGTACTATTAGATTGTCTAACTAGATGATATCTGCAATTGCAAAAATTTGAGATCATTTATGTTCCACCAAAAAGGCTATGAAAGGTCAAATGCTGGCATATTTTCTAGCGATCATCTAATACTTGTTGAATGGGAGTTATGTGACAATCTACCTGATGAAAACATACTTCTTATTGAAATTTGCCACCCATGAAAAATGTACTTTAGTGATGTTGTTCATTGTCATTGAGTTGGGGTTGGGGTTATATTTGTAACGCTCAATGGATAAATTTTGCCACTCGTTTACTCTAAATCAACATTGTTCAAATAATGTTGTTAAGTAGCAAATTCTTATACTTGGACTTGAAATAACTGTTGATATAAAATAGCTAGAACTTCAAGTTTATGGTGACTTAAAGTTAGTTGTTAAGTAATTCTTGACCAGCTATGAAGTCAAAAAGCCCAAGTTGGTACCACATCAAAAATATGGAACACAACTTATAAGGTGGCTTAGAGGTGAAAATTCATTCTCGCCCGTTTAGTTTTGATCAAGAAGTGATTTAGACTTTGGAAGTCGCACTTAGTATCAAAAGACCGAAAAAATTGTATTTTGGAAGGGTCGCGACTTTCACTTTTCAAGGGTACGAGTTCCGGCAAAAATTTCAGCTTATATACCTTGACTAAAGGAAACTCGACTACCACAGATGATCCAAGTCCAATTTGACCTCAAATCTCTGCTCAAGTCGTGAATACATAAGCCTAACCCAAGAGTGAAAATTTGGGCGGCATGCCCTTTGTATTTGGCTATTTTCCAGCCATATATGGCTCCATTTCTTTCCTCAACTCAGCCCAAATTCAATACATAAGCAAGCTCAACAAAATAGCTATTCAACTAGGCTCAATATCATCCAAATACAAGTCAATTCTAGCAATGCAACCATCACAATCAAAGCTAGAAATCAGTTTTAAAGACGAATGGCTAAGTAGCAGGTTTGTCATCTCTCGGCGTTTTGGTCACAACTGAAGTTACGTTTATCGGATTGGGGTAAATTTTATGGAGTTTTGAAGCTAAGACAGATATCTAAATTTCCTATGAAGACATCAACACCCCGTTCTTGCATTTTCAAGGTCAAAATTTGAAATCTCGGAGAAAACAGAAAGCTGTCGGTTAAACAGGGCATTTGGGCAGTCAGGGGTATTTTAGTCATTTCACAAGCTACAGTGGTCTGATTGAGCTGAAATGTTGTAGGTAGATATTTAACTCAATTCCCTACAGCTTTCATGTTTTGAGAAAGAACTGATTTGACCTTTATCATGGAAGAATATGCAGGTCAGTTTGGTTCCAAAAACAGGTCAGAATCACTACAAATTTGGAAATTCAACTTTTACTCTAAAAAGTCACAACCAAACCATTAATCCATTCACCAAATCCATATCCTAACTCAATAACATCATATACTAGATAAATAACATTAATCAAAACTGACATTTACAAACCCTAGCTGAAAATCCCACCTTACCATCAAAACTAGGAAATTAACCATTACAAAGCCAAGATTAAGAATTTCTATACCAACTTTAGCAAGATTAAACAAGAGAAAAGCAAGTTCAAGCCTTATACCTTCCAAAAGCTCCTTGTAAGTGAGAAACAAACCACTACCTTCCCAAAATTCAGCACACCAAGCCTTCCGATCACCAAGAGGTAAGTTTAATCGGTTTGGTTTTGTTGATTTCACTCAAACAAGCTTGATTCAAGGTTGGCAATGAAGTTGGTTTTCTCTCTTTTTTCCTCTCCTAGTTTCGGCCACAAAGGTGAAGAAATAAGGAAGATGAACCAAAAATGAAGGATAAGAAGGAAGGAAATTGGATGGTCAAACATCCCTTGGATGGTTGCCACTTGTTGCTACAAGATGATTCCTTATTTTTTTCTTTTTTTTTCCCTTTTCTTTTGGTCAAGAATTTCGGACACTTTGAGAGTTAATTAAGGGCTAATTAGCTGAATTAAAAACAAGGAGATTAAGGTAATAAAGTAGTGTTCAAGTGGTGTATTCAATCGGTAGCAAACGGTGCACGTCGGTTCGAGCCGTTTTTCCCTTAACTCGCGCTGTGAGAACCCGAAAAATTTTCACATTTTCCAAGTATTATTTTATTTCCTTGGCCATATTTTATACTGTCCTTGAAAATATTAAATTTTTTGTACATTTTACAAGTAAGTACAATTTTTAAATCATTTTCCTAGTATAAGTTAGTGTACATAACTTGAAGTGCATTTGTTCGATGTGGGGCCCGCTAGTGCGATATAATTTTTGCCGATTAGGTGCTGAACTATTAAGTGACATTATTTTCCAAGTTGCTAGGAGATGATTAGAGGGTAATTAGGTAGACTAATCATTGAAGTAAGAAGATAAGCTTGGAACCATTCAAAGTGACAAGTGTCGCCAACCGATTGGAGGAAACTTGCCTAACTTTCTCACCTTTACCAAAACCAAAATTTGACCAATTTTCCTTCCATTTTTTCTTGTCTTGGCCGAACCATTTGGAGGAGAAAACAAGAGAGAGCTCTTCAATTTCTAGCTTCAATCCTTGCCCAAATCTTGAGTTTTAACCGACCAAATTGAAATCTATTCCATACAAGTGCTAGCTAAGGGAAACTAAGGGCTTTGGTGGAGTTGATTTGGAGGAAGAAAGACTAAGCCACCCCTTTCTTTGAGGTTCTAAGGTAAAATTTCTAAGAACATCCTTCTTTGGTTCCAATAGATGCTAATTAGTGGCTTGTGGTTGCTACTTGGGTGGTTTTGTGCATTATTTCTTAGCTATGAGTAGTGATATGTTGATTTCCAGTTATAGTGAATATTTCTGCCTGTTCTTCCCAGTGTTATTCGGCCATGCTGGAGGCCGAATTGGACTTAGCTCAAAACATGAAAGTTGTAGAGAATTGAGTGTAGATTATGGCTGTAAAATTTCAGCTCAATCGGAGTACGGTAACCTGTGAAATGACTAATTTACCCCTGCTTCCCTGTTTCTGTCCGGAAATGATAATCAGCCTCTGTAATTGGCTCGTTTGGCTGGGAAGATTAATGAATTAGCTTTTGATGCCTTCTTAAGAATTGTAGCCTTGTATCTTAGCTTTCAAATGGCTTTGGAATCAACTGAATCGGAGCTGTGTGTGCTGCGTTATGATGGAATATTAGGGCCTTTTTGTGGTTGGTTGTAAAGCTTCCAATTGGGTGTATTTTAAGGGTGTTTGATAGCTCATGATTTGTATATGAAATTGTGATTGAATGGTATGATTTGGTGGTTGGGTTGTAGCATGGAAAAGTGAAGGAATTTAGGGGAAATGCTGTCCGTTTATTGCCTTGAAGTTTAAGTGAATGAATGAGTTTGAAATGCGAGTTTTATGATGCATTGGATGTACTTTGTTTGGACATTCTTAGTTCCACTTGAGTAGTGTTATGTGAGCTATTTTACTTGCATTTGTACGTTTCCATTTTTACCATAATGTTTGGTTCCAATTGTCGAGTTTTGAACTTCAAATACGTGTTCATTTTCGTCCCGAAACAAAAGGAGTGGCCTAGGGTTTCTCGGCCACAAAACCTAATTTTAACGCGCGAGATTTTAAGTGTGAATTCAAGGTATTTGACTACCTTTTTCATATGATTTTTAACCAAGATACTTGTTATACATTAATTCTTTGCAAATGTGTTAGTTTTGAGCCAAAAACACATTTTACGAAAAATGAGGAGAAGCTACTGTTCACTATCCGGCCGTGTATCCGGCCAAGTCTTGGCCGGATTGCTGGCCGGATTGGCAGGGGAAGAAGAAAAAAAATTAAGTTGCTCACTGCCTTGAATCCGGCCGAAAATCCGGCCGGATGTCCGGCCAAGTTCTGGCCGGATTCTGACGTGGCAACTGTTTCAAATTTTTCCGATTTAATTTTCTAAAACCTTTTGAGCTTAGTTTTATGTTCGATTTGGAAAACCTTTAGTTACTCATTTCCTTTGATCAAAATGTACCCTTTTCACTTTCAAAAAAATCATACTTCCCCCTTGTACTCGTTTTATTCGAATTTTCTTTGATTCACTGGACATTTTGATGGTTGAGCCATAATATTTTCTCATGATTGTTATTAGGGTTTCTTGGTGACCAAAGTTGATATCCGGAGGGATACTTTGGACGTAATTTTGC
This sequence comes from Coffea humblotiana, assembly GCA_023065735.1. Taxonomy (NCBI): domain Eukaryota; kingdom Viridiplantae; phylum Streptophyta; class Magnoliopsida; order Gentianales; family Rubiaceae; genus Coffea; species Coffea humblotiana. The sequence continues at coordinate 48,756 of JACYVW010000084.1, read as the reverse complement.
TTAATTAGGTGAGTGTTCTATATACGATTTGTTTCTCATGACTATGTGAGTTATTGTGACTCTTTGGATTGTTACTTTAATAAGCGATTGAAGTATGTTATGTTTCCATTGGCTATGTGACTAGTGTGATTCTTGATTAAATGTTAATGTTCCCAAATGATTGCTAAAAATGAATTTTGCTAGGCGAGTGTGTACTTTATCGCACTCGACCTAATGAACGTGAAATTTTCAATGATTGAATGATTAAACGTTACTTGTGCATGAATGTAAGCCTTCGGGCTGAACTGGGCCCTTGCTCTTGGTTACTGGTCGACTCGAGCCAGAAGCGGACTCGGTCGGGCGATTAGTGACCCTGGGTGAATGTGAATGTTTGGTATACTCGAGTATTACCACGTAGTTTGGTGTGGACTGGACAGTGCGCTGGCCAGAACGGGGAGAATCAAATGAACGAATGAATGACAAGAATGACAAGAATGACGGAGGGATTTTCAAAGTCAAATGAAATTTTCTAAATGATTGAAGGAATGGATGGTCGATGAACGAACGAATGAATGACTCCATGTATCCTTTTAATGAATGTGTTACTCTTGCTTTATATCGTAAATGTTATCTGGATTACTTGTTGTTACGTGCTAATGTCCTTGTTTAATTGCTTAGTTGAGTATATAGAACCTCGCTGGGCTTTTAGCTCATTCCACGCCTTTTGTTTTCCTTACAGGGGTAGCGTGCATGGGCGAGAGGCATGTATAGAATAGAATAGCCTAGTTTTTTTATTTTGAATTATTTTGTTTGATTTTTTGCTTTTGTTCTAGTGCTTGGATAAGGTTTGAGTATATTGGGGAAATACGGAGCTTATGTATACATTTGGGACTGGTTATAATTGGTTGAGCTTGAGGTGAATGTAATTTTATGGTTCAAGGCTGGGTTTTGTTTTCCGCTTATTCTCGAGGCTTTATCTTACTTTCTTTGATGTGAGTGAGCGAGTCCTGGCGAGAGCTGGGCAGGCGGTCCGCCGAACCCTTTGGTTCGCCTTAGGGGAAGATGGGCTGTCACAACGCGCATACTAGGGTTTTAATTTATGATTCACTAACTTATTATTAACACTTCTAATCACACACTTTCTCTTATCTAAAACTCACTCTTAACCACCAAATTTAGTACACACACCTTACCAAGTAATCTATGAGAGCCCGAAATTTATTGGGTATTTCATGCTTTTGTTTTTAGAATTGAAGGTGTTGTGTTTACTTGTTACTTTGTTTTCTTGTGATTAAATAACTTGGATGTACCCTATATTAGTGTTGGATCAACCTTTATAGAAATTAACACTAGAATAAGAAATTAGTAGGAACATAACATGAGAATATCGAAGTGAGGGGTAATTGTTAGAATAACTCTTGACCAACCCTTGACCAAGGACTAGAGTTATATCTATCCAATTGAAGCTTCATGCAGCCCTATTCCTCATTCGTTTTCTCTTGCTTTGGCCGGTTCTAGAGAGAGGGAAGGTGAGAGATATTTCCTTCTTCATTTTTCCAGCCAAGAGAGTAGGAAAAAGTCAAGAAAAGGCTGCAGGATTTTTTCCTTGTCCTTGCTCCAATTTCCCAACCGAGAGAGAGGTGTTTCTCCATTGCCTCCATTTTTTACCAAGTCCAAGTAGCATGTAAGAGTTGACCAGCCCAAACTTAGTTCCTCTTGTTTCTTTTCTTCAGCTTTAACCACCGTGAGAAAGAAACAAAACAAACAAGACTGGTCTCTTGTTTTGTCCCACTTTAGCCGAAAGAGAGTTGAGAGGAAAAGGTTGTCTCTGCTCCAACCTTCCAACCAAGAGAAGATTGAGGAAAACAAAGAAATTTCTCTTGTTTTGCTTCCACTTTAGCCAAGAGGAACCAGAGAGAGAAAACTGAAAGGAAAGCTTGTGTCTTGCTTCCATTTCCAGCCTTGCTTGATCGAGTTAGAAGGACCAAAACAGGGGAGTTAACTTCTAGCTTGTTTTTAAAGGTAACATGACTTGGAACTTCAAATTTCTTTCACATGTTTTAGAGGGCTTTTGATGTATGTTTGGTTGAGGTTGGATTGAGGTAGAAACAGGTTTGTAGAGACTTTGCTTTATTGCTGGAAATTTTCCAGCTTGGATTGAACTAGGAATGACCTTTTGTTTCCTAGATTTTGGCTCTTGTTTGCTGCAAGTTGCTAGGGAATCCTTGAATCCCTTTTGATAAGATGAAGCTTGGTGTAAATATAGCATCCATGTGAGCTGGTGGTTGCTAAAATGAAATTTCCAGATTTGACCGAGGGAGAAACATGAGCTCAATTTACAGCTTTTTAGTGTGAATTTTGAAGAGTTTCCACTAGGAAGTCATGCTATAAATGTTTATATTTCTTGTTTAGTATGATATGTAGCATGTTGTCTTTGATCTTGGTAGCAAATTGCTGGCTTAGAGGTGAGATTGGCAGCAATAAAGTTGAAGTAACTCTTGTGAAAGCTTGAAATTGTCCGAAATGGGAAGAGAGGAAGAGCTGAGCTTCACGTTTGGTTTTTGTTTGAAATTTGATGCTTAAATTATGTTAAAATTTCTGGTATTGAATGTCATACTTAAGTGTATGGGTGGTTTGAAAACAAGTCTTGTGGTTTTAAAAGAGAAAAAGGAGTTTTTCACAAGTGCAAAATAAGTTTCCAGATTTTCGGATTTCACTGACCAGTCTCAGTAAAATGCTTATATCTTGGTGTAGAAAAATCCGATTGAGGTGCCATTAGTAGCATTTGAAACTAGACTCATGGGCCTTTGTTCTGGAAAAATTTCATATTTTTCCTCCATATGTACTGCTGTCCGTGACTCCTCAAAGTAGGCTGTCCTGCTTCAATGTCCTGTTTCTTCAGGAAAATGAATTTTTGACTTGGATCGAATATTTGGCCTATTTGTGATTTGAATCTCTGATAAGTGTCTTCTGGGATAAGGTAGTACTAAAAATCTATTTTACAACGGTATAACTTTCATAATTTTTTTGACTTGTGAAACTCGAGTTGCGAATTTTTAAAAGTTTGCTGTTACTATTCATCTCAGTAGATTCCTGAAGCATAGAAACGGGCTTCTTGACTTTAATACCTCGGACGGCCTACTTCCAACCTCTTACCTTTGATTTTTCCACTTCCTTGACTTCAAATGTATCCCTATTGAACTTCTCTCGCTAATGTATCTCTCCTTTCCTCAAAATTTTACACTTTTAACAAGTTACCTTAATTAAAGCGTCAAAACTTGTACTTAGCTTGTAGCCACCATTTTCGAATTTCCAAGTGAAGCTTACTTGCTAGAATTGCCTTGTGTTTGGATGACATTGAGCCTAGTTGAAGGGCTATTGTGTTAAGATTGCTTATGCCTGAATTTGGGCTGAATTGAGGAAAATAATGAAGCCATAAATGGCTGGAAAATAGCTAAATACAAAGGGCATGCCGCCCAATTTTCACTCGAAAGTTAGGCATGTGTACTCGCGACTTGAGCGAAGATTTGAAGTCGAATTGAACTTGGATTGTCTATGGTATTCGAGTCTTCTTTCATAGAGGTATATAAGCTGAAATTTGGCCGAAACTCGTACCCTTGGAAAAATGAAAGTAGTGACCACTTGGAATATGTTTTCCTCGTCTTGTAGACTCAAATGCGAATTCCAAAAGTTTTAGTTGCTTCTTTAGCAACACCAAAAGAGCGAGCAATGAATTCTCTAGAGTTGGATACGTAACATGAATCCTATCTAAATGAGTTTCATTTACTTGATCTTCTTGAAGCGAAACTCCTATTTTCGAACCCAGTTGATTTCAAGCTTTAAATGATATTGTATCGCAGATTTGGACTCCGACCAAGGAGTTACTCTGAACGTGATTTTTGACAAGCACTAAATCTTGGTGAGTGCTTCAAATACATGATTGAACTTGATATTTGATTTACCAACGTGATCGGATAAGATTTGCTTAGTTTGGTCGGGCAAGTGTGTACTTTATCGCACTTGAACCTAACTCAACTAAATACTTGATATTTCATTCATGCTTATACAAGTGACTTGATTTGCATTGACCCTGTACTTGTGCTTGACTTGTAAGTGCTGAGCGGCAGTATGTACCACACTCGATACGAGTGGGAGGTACCCTCTCAATTCCGTCTCCGTACTTTCTCTTGACTAAGTCGATTGGTCATCGACTATAGTGACTACTTGGGAACCCAAAACCCCACTAGCTAGTTAAATCGAATCTAGCCGGCAAGGGTTTTGGTCGATTAGATAATGAACCATGGGTATCTATGTGTTGTCGAGTGGAGTGTTAATCTCTCGACTAATCAGGTATACTCGAGTATTACCACTAGTGTTTAGTTGGTGTTCGGGCCCGGTAAGGGGAATGAATGGTGGATGGATTGGTGTTAAGCGAAGCACTACTGGATTGGTTACTTACTTGAAAGTTGACGGAGTGTCAACTAATACTTGATCAAGCTCTGGTGAAGCAACGGGAAATTGGCTCCTGAGAGCCATCTGTATCCCTATACCTTGATTGTTATTTGTAGTGTTATTGTTTCTTTTAGAAAAGAATTTTTACATTCGCTCATTTTGAGATTTGCTATTTGAAGTGTTTATTGCTCACTTTTATGGACTTGTTACGCTCACTACTTTGCTACTTTTGATACGTGAACTTTTTCATAATAGTCAACTTGCTATTGGAACCTCACTGGGCCTTTTAGCTCATTCCATGCATTTGTTTTCCTTACAGGGGTACGAGCGAGGCGTGAGACTGGTACAGGCTAGCATAGTCTAGTGTTTTTTTTTTGAAATTTTGTTATTGTACTCGCACTAGTCACTCGATTAGGGTTGAATGTATTAGAACCCCAATCTTTTGATGTATTAGGGGTTGTATAGATGTTTGAGACAAAATGGAACGTATTTGTATTTTCCAAACTTGGTAACTGCTATTTTCTTTATTCTTGAGGTTGTACCATATTTTATTTGAAGTGAGTGAGTGAGTCCTGGCGAGAGCTGGGCAGGGCGGTCCGCTAAACCCTGGGGTATGCCTAGGGGAGGTGGGGTCATCACATAATCACTGTGAGGACTTGTAAATCTCTCATTTTTATTCTTAAAATTCCCTTTTATTTGGAATTTATTCCTTTATAATAGCTTTACTACTCATTCACTCCCTCAATAGCTGCAATCAATCATAGAAGCAAGGGTTTTCCTTTAGGTTCCTAGTTGGTGTAAATTAGGGTTTTGTGTATTTTGGTAGTGTGATTAATCGGTATAGATTGTGTACTAAATTTGGGGGTTAAGAGTGAGTTTTATATAAGAGAATGTAAGAACCCTAGTTTTTTCACATGCATTTCACTCAAACTTTCTTTGTTCCGATCTAATTGATTTTTGATTAAATTCATAGTTTTCATGATTTAGGTATTTAATTGCTTGTTTAACGATGGATTTTACTCAAAAGATTCTTTTATATGACAAGCAAAAGTTTTAAAGCTAATTTCTTACTAAATCTCTCTTTATTTAGAACTTCTAGGATTTAGCGAAAAGCTTTCAAAAGTTGAGGGGTTTTAGGGCAATTTCAAATAAGATTTGATTAAGGATTTAAGCATGATTAGGAGAGGATTAAAGTGTGATAAGGGAGACAAATCACCTTGGATTAGCATAGGATTGTGATACTTGTCACCATAAGATTTAATCTTGATTTAATTAGCCACTAATTTTGACTAGGGTTTGACTCTAGAACTTTAAGTATGTACTAGTGTTTTGGAGCATTTTCTTGTCTTATGTTTCCCCCTCTTGGCTGAAATTAGAGAGAGAAAGAGAGGGTGGAGAGAGAAAATTTTCTACATCACAAAACTTAGCCAAAATCTTGAGAAACTTGTGAGGAATCAAAGCTTGGCAACTTCTACTACCTATTTTGTCTTGTGGATCAAGTTCTTGGAGGAAAGAAATGAACTTGAAGCTTGTTTTGTCTTCTTGAAGAGCTAAAGAGGTAAGTAAGTCTTCAATCTTAAGTTTCTTGAAGCCTTTAAGCTTGATTTCTGCAGATCTAAGTAGATCTAAGAATATTTGTGGATTTAAAGTATGTGTATGACCTTGAGTTAGTAGATGCATACTTGATGCTTGATATATGAGAAACTTGTTGAATCTTTATTAGCAAATGAGGTTCTATGGATCTAGATGTGAAAAATGATGTGGTTGATGGATCATTGTGGTTGTAAACTTGAAGAAATTGAAGATTTCTCATAACTTTATCATAGTTAAGTAAGCTGAAATTTCCCAGCTTGATTCCAGTTTTTGCACTTATTTCAACTGGATATTCGACCATGATAATGGCCAAACTAGCTTTTACACAAAACATGAAAGTGGTAGAGGATTGAGTTAGCATTCTACCTGTAAAATTTCAGATGAATCCAAGCACTCTAGCATATGCAATGACCAAATTACCCCTGATGCCCTGTTTCTGTCCGAATTGATCTTTTGCCTCTGTAATTGGTCATTTTGACCGGGAAGATGACTGATTTAGCTTTTGATGTCTTCTTAAGAATTATAGCCCTATATCTTAGCTTCCATGTGCCTTTGGAATTACCTGAATTGGACTTGTGTGCATTGAGGAGTAATTGAATCAGGCCTGCCAGTTAAACTGACAGTGATGAGAAACTGGAATTGTTTTGGTAAATTCGACCTAGTTAGTGTGAGATTTGGATCTTGATGTCTTCATACGAAATGTAGCCCTATGTCTTAAGCTTCGAAACGGTATAAGGTTCACCCCAATCCAATAAACGTAACTCCAATTGTGACCCAAAAAAAAACTATAAAATGTCAAATCTGGTGTTTAGCTTTTTGTCTTCAAAGCTGATTTCCAATTGTATTTTTACACTTGTGTTGTATTTTGAACTCCAATGATACTAAATGACTTTAACCCCTGTTTATGAACCCTAGAATATTGTATTGGGTGAATTTGAACCAAAACAAATGAAGATAGCATCTAGAACTAGTGTGTCTTTGCTAGGGTTTAGGGCTGATCCAGAGTTGGAAAATTAGCCGACTTGTCTGAGCTACTGGTACTGATAGGAGAAGAACTAGAGTGTGTATTTGATACCGTTGGAAAGTCCTTTGAGTCTAGTTTCCAACGCCACTGACGGACCTAATTCAGACCTTCCTACACTGAGATATAGCCATTTTACCGAGACTGCGCGGGCGCAACTGTTTTACCCGCGAAGAACATTTTAAGCTTGAATGAAACTTTTCCTTTGCCCAACCTTCATGCACTTATTGAATTTACTTTCTCATGAACTTTTACTGAATTTTTGGACCAAATTTGCATGATGAATTGTGTGGCTTTAACCACTCACCGGGTCTCTCAATGAGCCTACAATTGAGTGAGAAATGAATCCGAATTGTTAACGATTTCACTCGTTGCCCTAGGATTGGGAAATGGTGGTGAACATAACCGCACGACTTGACATTTGAACTCAACTTTGCTTGATAGGTGAGTGTTCCACTACCTACTACCTACTTATATGAAATAACTGAATACTTGAATTACTATTGTATGAGCCAAACCATGTTTTGATAAAAATGGAGGCGAGCGTGTACTTTATCGCACTCGACCTCCATCATTTTCCACTGAGCTCTGTATACTACGATTATGATATATGAATTCTCTATATGTGACTGTACTTGAGTTGTTTCGGTGATACCCCATCAACTACTGCTACTGTTTGGGTACCCAACCTCATAGGTGAGTCGGTTGGATCGAGCCAGCAAGGGCTTGGTCGAGACGGCCGATAAACCTTGGGGACTGTTTACTAATCACTAGAAACTGGTATACTCGAGTATTACCTAACTACTGTTATGGAATTCGGGCCCGGTAGGGGGTGGATTGGTGGACGGAGATTGGAGGAAGTGGTGTTCTACGGACCTTATATTCTTTTATTGCAAACGTTGACGAAGAGTCAACGGACCCTGGTATGATCAAGCTCAAGGGGATTTGGCTTTTGGAAGTCACCCGTATCCTTGAATTGAATTGTGATTAAATTGTTACTGTACTATACGGTGTTTACTTAATTATATTATGCCCTTATTTGGCTATGTGCTTACCTGTTTTACTTGGAACCTTACTGAGCTTTAGCTTACCCCACTCCCTTTGTTTTCCTTAAAAGATCAGGGATGGACTTGTGGTCAAGAGCTTCCTTAGCTTTGTTTTGCTTTGAACTTGTACCTAGAGCTTGTAACCTTTGTTTAAAATGACTTTACTTTTGACTCATGCAAGTTTGAATTCTTAAGTTTGACTCATATTATGTAAAGCTTGGAAAGTTGGCTTGAAGATTATATGCCATTAGGGTTTCTGCGCTTTGATTTGAAGTTATTCCACTGGTTATCTTGAGTTACTAGTTCTTTGATCGACCGAGCCCCGGCGAGAGCTAGGCAGGCAGTCTGCTGATACCCTAGGGTTCGCCCTAGGGAGAGATGGGGCTGTCACAGAGAAAGTGTGTGATTAGAAGTGATAATAATAAGTTAGTGAATCATAAGTTAAAAACGAGTACGCGCGAGTTAAGGAAAAACGGGTTGAACCGATGTGTGACAGCCCCACCTTCCCCTAAGGCGAACCAAATGGTTTGGTGGACCGCCTGCCCAACTCTCGCCAGGACTACTGAGTCAAAACACACAAACCCTAGATTACGCGCGATAGAACCCAAAGAAAACAAACAATCGGAGACTACTAAGTTGGAAACATGATTTCTAAACCACACGGTGACATGATACTTCGATTAAACGTCTCAACGGAAATGAAAATGAAAACGAAAACACAATCGGAAAACAGTCACGTCACAATCCGGCCGGAACTTGGCCGGATTAACAGCCGGATTCAAGGCAGTAGCTAATCCAAAATTTTTCAACCTGCCCTACCAATCCGGCCAGGTATCTAGCCAAGAACTAGCCGGATATGCGGCCGGATTCTCTGCAAGGGTTTCCTGCCCGATGTTTTTCTTTTCTCGTTCCAAGTCCGTACACGTCTGATCTTTCCAACGGTTACAATGAAAGTTCATACAACCATACACACATGCATTTCTCAACAATATACATATCCATACTCTTTCCAACATATATACATTAGTGGCTACAACAAGTTACTTGAAGTACAAGTCAAAATATCTATATTTATACAAAACATACGTAGGACTTTCGAGGAGTTTAACAAAAGATCGGTTACTCTAGCCCGACCCCCCTTTTCTTCCAAATCGTGGTTTCAAAGTGTGCCCCTGTAAGGAAAACAGAAGATAACGGGAAGGGGGTGAGCTTAAGCTCAATGAGGTACCAAAAGTACAAGTTGTCACAAAGCATGGCATTTCACTTTTAAATCATGTAATTATACACACCAGATAGGGAAATGAATAAATACTTCAAATGGAAAGGATACAAGTGGCTCTCAGGAGGCACAAAGGATGGTAATACTCGAGTATACCAGAACTTCAGAATATAACTAGCCCTCAGTCAAGAATTTCGTCCCTGGCGGTGCTGGACAACACAATAGGCTAGCACAACGGCTATACCCCACCAGAGGGTCTCGAGTTCAAATTGCATATAAACATGCAAGTCCGCGTATAGGAACAACTAATTCAAGTTCATACAATAACCCAATCACATAGGGCAGAGAACGAGTAACAGGTTCAAGTAACAGGTACAAGCACATACAGTGATTTGACAATAAGCAAGGGAGACGAGTGTGATACAGTACACCCTCGTCTCGTCCAGTATTAAGCAGGTATTACAGTTAAGAAATCACATTTTACAGGTATAGGTAAAACAGTTAAACAACAAGTCATGCGAGTGGTACACTCACCAGTTCAAACAAGGATAACTTCAAACGTTTCCTCCCCAAAGGATGCCTTTGAACACCAACACGTCCTAGGAGTAACCAGGATAAACAATTACAGTTCTCACATTCACAAACCCAATAAATGGAATGCACAAGTGAGGCTCGACCACGAGTCGTATACTTCTCTAAATTGATTACTAGTACAAAAGAATAAAATGCCTCTTTTGAGCAAAAAGAGAACAGTTGGTCCTAGGGGTACGAATCAACCCCAAAACCCTTCACTTCCACCAAAAATCATACCTACAATGATTTACTAACTCCAAACTTAAGGTGCAAAATGAAGGTAAGAGTAATTCTGGGAAAACAGGATTTTCCAGATTTGCGTGCCATCATTTGAAAAATCATATCTCACGATTCTTAAATCCAAAATTAATAAAATTTATACTGTCGGAAAATAGACTCAAAGGAGTACAATTTCTTAGAAGACGTATTTATAAGATTCAGATCACAAGTCAGTCAAATCGAGCCTCAAGTTGCTGCTTCATCCAGTAAAAGACAGAACAGGTATGTAATTTCAGTCAACTTTGAAAAATCACCATATATCACACAGACAGAACTAGGGTCTGAACTTTTCACGGTTTATAACTCTATGAATCTAGTTTAAATCGCAACAACGGAACTTAATTCCAATACTTCTACAACAAGATATAGCAAATATCCCAAAACTGCTCAAGGGTTCCTGCGAAAATTTTGACAGCACTTCCCTTGTTTTCCTTTACTTTTCCATCCAAACATCAACACCAAATCTCGCCTCAATTCAGCCACAAATTCACATACAAATCATAAACCATTTAACACATTTAATTAGGGTCACAACACCCTTCAATTACAACCAATTGGTAGCTCTAAAACTAACCCCTAATCATGCTCAAAATTAAAAACCCTAATATGAAATTTAGGTACACAAGCTGAAAATTTCCTTAGGCAAGTAAAACTAGCACATATAGGCTCAATATTACACATAACAAAACTATCAATCCATGGCTAACCATCAATCATCACATGAGGGCAGAAATTTCCACTCTCAAATCTGAAATTTACCATAAACCTACTTCAACCCATGAACTTTCTCACAAAACCACATATTTAACAACTTTACTCCACCAATTAGCAATTAATTGAAGTAGAGAGGAAGTTCTTGGCAAGATACCTTAAAACCTCAAGAAAATTGGTAGCTTAGTGCTTTCCCTTCCAAAACCACTCCACCAACCTCTTTAATCCTTCCTAGCAAGGAGTTTTTATGGATTGATTTGCAAAATATACGGTTGAAACTCAAGATTGTAGCAAGAAATTGAAGTGCAAGGTGAAGTCTCCTCTCTATGGTTCGGCCAAGCAAGAAAGAAAAATGGAGGAATTTTGGTCAAATTTTGAGTTTTAGTAAAGGTAGGAAAGACTTGGTCAAGTCCAACATCCAATGGTTTTGCGACACTTGGCCTTTCTAGAGTTTTCTCTAATCCTTTGCCTTCCAATGATTAATTAATCTAACTAACCTCTAATTATCTCCTAGCACCTTGTAAAATAATATCACTTAACACAAAACTCCAACTAGTGGTCAAAATATATCGCACTTACAGTACTAGCGGGTCCCACGTCCATAACACATTTCAAACTTAACACGACTATCTTATACTCAAAAATGATTCAAAAACGATATTCACTTATAAAATCTCTGGAAAATAAATATATTAAAATAAATTAAAGAAAATGCATGTGAAGATATAAAATAAATATAACAAAGTTTTCCGGGTTCTCACATGATGTGTACGGTTCGCTACCGATCGAATACACCGCTTGACCACCACCTTATTACCTTAATATCCTTGCTATTATTTCATAAATATCACCCCTTCATTGTGAGGACCCGAATTTTTCCTTACTTTTAATTCTATTTTTTGGCTTATTTAATTATTTATTCACCCGTTTTCTCCGAATAATTTATTTCAACCATTTTAAAACCATTTACAAGGAATACTGTCCCACTTATATTTTAAAACGTTCCGTTAGCAAATTTAATTTTTCGGAGGCTCGTTTATTAAGAAATAGTGAATACACGTTTTTTGAGACAATATTTGAATCGAGAGTGCAACAACCCTAGAGAATTAAGAATGAGTAATGGTAGACTAAGAAAAGTCAATTGATGGATTAGAGGTGAGTGAGTTAAAAATTTAAGCTTATACCGCGAGTGCATCGAAAGTTTCCCGAAAGTCGCGCCTGTACAAACTAATTGGAGATTTGAGGAATTAATACTTGTGAGAAACTCATGTTTTTATTTCAAAAATAGTTATTTTTAGGATTATTTACCCTACTATTAGTGAGTTATATTATCGTTACAAGAATTTCTTTTAAGTTTCACTTTATCGCGCGCGAATTGGAAGTTCGCGTAAACCGAGCTGGAACGGCTAAGTGGAGATTTAAGAAACTAATACTAGATTACTAAGAGTGAATAATTATAGTGTTAAAGGAACTACATTGAAGGTTTAGTGCACAAGTGAAACAAACCCGAGAGAAAACGGACACGAAACCCTCGCTCGCGAATACTATTCATAGTTGACTTTTGTGCAAATTTTAACCACAAATCACCCAAGCTTCTCCAAGAAGCTTCATTCATCAGCCACACTCTCTCTCTCCTCTCATCTTGGCTGGCCGAAACCCTCAAGGGAAGAAGAAGCGAAAGCTCTTCATCATTCTTTCTCTATTCTTGCACAATTTCACTCCAAAATCTTCACTCAATTTCCATATCACTTAGAGATTAGCTTAAGCTTGGTGGAAGACTTCATCTTGGCGGTTTTCTTGGAGCTTTTGTGATCAAAATTTCTGGTTCATCAAGAGTTCAAGAGGTATACACCTCAACTCATCCAATCTTTCATTCTTTGGTTCTAAAGAGTTTCATTCTTGCCTTTGAAGCTCGTAGCTTCCTTGTTGTTGTTGTTATTTGGATTGGATTGGTTGAAGTGGGCTCTATGAACTCCCACCTTGGTTATAATAGGACTGCCATGATGTAAAATGTGTGTTAGTGTGTTTGTGATGAGTGTTAAGGTTAGAAATTTAAGGAAAGATCGAAGGAAATTGCGTAGGAATGCTGGCCGAAATCTGTCCTGTTATGCCGTGCCTTTATTTCGAATTTCTGATGTTCAAATGAGTGTGAAACTGATGTATATATATTGTATATGGTGTGTAGAAAGTTTCTACCAAAAAATCATTTGAATTGGTGAGCAAAACTTGAAATTTCGAAATGTAAAGAAATCTGGAAATGTGTTCTAGCAGCTTGAACAGTGTCTTTTTGAACGAAAATATCTCTTTATACAGATGTTGAAATCGAGTGTCATTTGTGGCATTTGAAACTAGACATTTGTAGCTTTCCAACGGTATAAAATTCACTTTCTAGTTCGAAATGAGTGAGCCGTGGTGAGTCGGCAAAGTTGCTGCCCTGTTCTGTTGGTCTATCCGAGAGAAAGGTAGAAGCTGCATTTTGTGGCTCCATTTTCTCTCACTTATGAATTGATTTTAAAAATGATTTGTTTTGACGAAATGTTAACCTTGTGATTCTAGTTTCCAACGCCACCAACCATTCTTGATTCCAGGTTGTATGGAGTGAGATATGGTTCAATTTTCAAACTGCGACAAAACTGGAAAACCCTTCTTTTGGACTGGCCGACTGGTTTGGTTGTTTGTGAGATGTTTTATTTCAAAATTTTGATGTCAACCAACTACCAATTGTTTATGAAATGTTTCTTGGACCTTTTTTTCACAAATGAACTAAAATGGGACTGATTTCATGGTGCAAAGTGTTTGGAAAAGGGAAAGAAAGCAAGAAGACAGATTTGTCTTGGAAATTTCTTGAACTTTCGTAGTTTTGTTAACTACCTTCTCGTATGATTTTTTTATCTGAAATTTGATAGAGGATTATCCCTCATATGTAAGTTGAATTGTACTGAATTTGGTATTATTCTAAGACCATTTAGATACCCAAATGATGTGCCAAAGTTGTTCTTCAAATCTGGGAAAATTTACTAAACTGTCTTCAATTTTGGCCAACTTTGAGCTGTTATATTTTGGCACTCAAAACTCAGAATTTAGTTCCATTTGTTTTTTTGAAACCTTGATTGAAATTCTTATTGTGTTACAAATTTCAGATGCTAGTTCACTTTCTGTGAATTTTGCCGAATTTCCAAAATTTGCCGAAAAACATGACCGAAACTGTCTTGTGTGCTTATATCCGCCACTTTGAGCTGAAGTTTGAATGTCTTGCATCTAGAATCTTGGAAAGGTATCTTCTGGGAACTTTTAGTACTTTGAACTAAGATTCCAACGGTATAAAGTTTCCAATTTTGGACCTACTGAGTGCAAGTTCTGATTTTCTAAGTTTGGCGTACAAAACTGAAATTTTCCGATTCGATGGGAAATGAGCTTTTGGAAACTCTTCCCTATCCTTTGATATTGATTGACCGTTTTGCAACTTGATTTCATGAAGGAAATCAGTTTTTCCTTGTGTTATTAAACCCCACTTTTGAGCCTCGATTTACAAGTAATTAAGGCTCTCTTTCATGATATTTTCTTAGTATTGTACAAGTGTACAATCTTCCTTGTTAACAGGGGGTTTATAAGTGATAGTGTGTGATAGTAAATTATTATTTGCCCAGGTGCTCAAGGGGACCTTCAAGAGGATCTCGAAGCAGACGCCTAAAAGTTGTTTGTGCACTTACTCCCTATTTTGATTGGTGAGTGTCAAGTGCATGATTTGTTGCAATTATGTGAATTGCTTCTTATGGACTGAATGGTTTATGACTGTTGAGTCGAGTGTGTACTTTATCGCACTTATTCTCTTTTAACTGATTGAACAACTGAACTGAACTGCTTGTAACTGAACTGTATCTGAACTGCTTGCATGTCGTTGGAGTGAATCTCCTCGACTTATAACTGAACTGCCTGTATATCGTTGGAGTGATTCACTTCGACTTATAACTGAACTGCCTATATGTCGTTGGAGTGAATCTCCTCGACTTATAACTGAACTGCCTGTATATCGTTGGAGTGATTCACTTCGACTTATAACTGAACTGCCTATATGTCGTTGGAGTGAATCTCCTCGACTTATAACTGAACTGCCTGTATATCGTTGGAGTGATTCACTTCGACTTATAACTGAACTGCCTATATGTCGTTGGAGTGAATCTCCTCGACTTATAACTGAACTGCCTGTGTGTCGTTGGAGTGAATCTCCTCGACTTATAACTGAACTGTGGGGTCGCCCAAATCTCAATTGGCCGACCTTGCGACTCGAAGCCAGCAAGGGCTTGGTCGAGAAGCTTGGTGAACTATGAGATAACTGTAAGCTTGATCTATTGAGAGATCTTGCTTGGCCTATTCGCGTAGTAGTGCCTTTTATTGATGTTTGGGCCTGGGCGATGTATGGTGGACGGAATTTGACGTGAAGTGGAGTCTATGAACTTAAATGCCGACCCCAGTTGATGGAGTGTCATCGCTGGGAGGTAATGATCGAGGCTGGCCAAAGCAAATGGAACTGTAGCTCCTGAGAGCTCCTGTATCCTCATTGAATGTGTTTAATTTAAAATTGTGAATTGCTTGAATGTTACAACTTTAATTCTTGCTTAAATGCCATTGCTACTTGAACTATGTGTTTTGCATGCTTTCTTGGCCTCAACTGAGCGTTAGCTCATTCCATTAGATTTGTTTTCCTTAGCAGGGGCCGAGAATGGAAAGATTTATGGAGAAGTCGACTTGAGGCACTTTTGGTTTAGGGTTTTGAATGTATTGGATTAGACATCTTTTGGAAGTTGTAAATTTTGGGAAAGTGAATGTATTTTGAACTTGTGATGTAAGATTGAATATTTATGTATGGAAATGACTTCTTGTCTTTATTTCAACTTTCGATATTAGTCGTTATCCTTTAAGTTTGAACTGGAATGATACTGAGTCTTGGCGAGAGCTGGACAGGCATCCCGCCAATATCCTTTGGTTCACCTTAGGGAGAAGTGGGGCGTCACAGTTAGTATCAGAGCTTAGGCTTCAGATCTTTGTAGTGTATCCTTGCTTAAAAGTTTAGGATGCCGGACTGTGGGATTTGATTGTGTATTAAGTGCAGTGCGACTTTGGTGCTTGATGTTTTAGCGAGTAATATTGAAGTGTTTGTGTTTAATTAGAGTGATGTTGAATACTAGTGTTTTATTTTTGTAGGAATTAATTCCTTATACGTTTATGATTTATTGTCTTGTGGACTCTACTCTAAAGGTGATTCCATCTCTTTATGTTGTTCTTGAGTTGAGAACTTAAAGCGGCTTTGATTTCAAAAGTTTCTTGGTGTTATAGCACTATTTTGCTCACACAACACTATAAGACTTTAAACTTCGAGTTATGTTGGAGGTGATTCAAGATTATGGATTTTAAATGGCCATCTAATGAGTTTAAGGGTTGGACACTATAAGGTTGGACATGTTCCAACCTTTTATGAACGTTTGAACTCCCAAAAGTATTGCGTTGGTTATTCGTGAGATGACTTGAACTCATTTTCTATTTGTTTTAATTGAATAAAAGCATTTTCAATTTTTGCTTGACTATCACTATATATATATCCACTCACCTGTTGCCCATTTTCCCACAAATATCTATGTATATATGTATATACATTTTGAACCCGCATGAGAATTGAAATTTCGCAGAGTTTAAGTTTGGATCTTTTCTGAGGACTAAGAATGAATATTTGTTGTGAGTTGGAGAGTAAAAATGACCGAGCTTCATGTACCCTTAGAGTCAGCTCTTGGGTTAGATATGAAGGGTGGTAAAGGTGTTGGGTCAAAGTTATGCATATATGAACCTGCATGTTTGCTTATTTTTCTTAAAGGTGATTTCTAAAATATACATTTTACTCAAACGTAACTCTTAACTCGAAACTTCGAGGGAAATTTTGAAACATCCCTCCATGTATATGTTATTTTATTATACATGTGTTTTAATACCCACGCATTGAGTTGCCTGATTAATCTTCTTAAATGTATTTGAGGAATTTGAAATATGTATTGATGATTATGGCAAAAACATTATTTGAAGTTTCTTATTAAGAAAATTTAGTTTCGAGCCATGAAGAAAAGTTTGTATCGTTAACTCTAATTTTGAAATTTTGAATCGCATTCTGCCACATACATACCCAAAATACATTAAAACCCTCGATTATATCTCGCATGTTATGATTGACTTGATTTGGACAAATTGAGTCCGAAAATTTTGGTAAGCTTAGTTTTCTATTGAAAATATATCCTTCCATTCAAGTTTTGAACTACAAGACTTAATCATTTAACTAGAGTTTGAATTGACCCTAGAACCAACTATTCTTGTGTAAGCCCTAGTTTCGTGAATGGTATAAATAAAGTGTGATTGCTTGCCTTATGATTTGGAGGTTAAGGCTCCTACGGGGGATCGGTGTTTAATTGTTAAGTGCAAATTAAAAAAAAAAGGGTGAAACTTGGCAGATCTAGTGGACCTAGTAACTAAGGGGTATGCTGTGATATTAGGGATAGATTGGCTAGTTAGGTGTGAAAAGTAAGTTGGCATCGTCTGCTCTTGTATCAGGAATCCGAACTAGAAAATCTATACATACAGAAGCATGAGGATATTTAGCTTTTCTTATAAATACACCCGGGGAGGAGATGAAATTGGAAAACGTACCTGTCGCGCCCCATTTTTTGAAAAAATAAAGGAAAAATAAATGGGTTTTAAGAAGAATGGATTTTTGGTTTGATTTTGATTTGAAAAATGTGAACTTTGATTTGTTAGAAAATAAATAAGGAAAATAAAATGGGTCTTAATGGGACTTTAAAAATGCGACGATTTGACCCAAAATAATAGTTTAAAAAGGGTTTTAAAAAATCGGAGTCGTCACTTGGTATTGAGTTGAGGTGTACCAAGTCACCTAAAATGAACTTTAAATAAAATTATGGAAAACCCTTTTTAAACGACTCCTAAGTCTACGAAAATCATAGAAAAAGATTCGGGAGTCACATTTGAAGAGAGGGAAGGCAAGGATAAAATCCAAGGCACCCTCTCAACCTAGCCAAGGCTAGTTGCGTGATTTAGTCAAAAATTTTCTTATTTTAACCTAAACATTTATCGCATTTGGAGGTAACATATGAATGCAAACCCTAGACCTAAGAGGGTATCGGGGGGTCAAAATATCTCTTCAAAGTTATTTGATGCAATTCGCATTAGTTGCGACGCCCAAAAGTAAACTTTCGAAGAAGTCACGAATTGTGCAAAAATATGAGACTCTAACAAAAGAAAAGAAAGAATAAAAATAATCATAATTATACAAACATACATGTCCTAAAGGGATGCATCATATCGGGTACGGGGGACTAATGTTCGTGACTCAATTTTCCCTTTAATAGAGGGAATACGAGCGTGCTAAGGCTAGAAAGCCAAACTCGTCCATATCCCCATATTTAAGGGGTAATTTTCTAATCTAGTCAAGCAAATGATCTAGCCTAATTTCTGTTTTCCTAAATGAAATGCAAGTCTAATGTCATGTTTTCATACAAAAGGGGGTAAGAAATATACTTATGGGGGAAATATGGATAGGGGATATATAAAGGAGCAAATGAGGGATAATGGATTATGTGTATAAAGGAAAAATGGAAAAATACATATATATAGGGAATATGGGGTAAGGGACATGTGCAAGGGGACATTCCATAAGGGATAAAAAGGAGGTGTCATACAAAAATGATAAAAATCCTAAAAAAATAAGATATGCATGAAATGGGATGATTTTATCACACAATTATGACCTAACGCTCGAAGGGCTCCTAAGGGCCTAGCATTGGACTAGCCCATGACTATTGAATCCTCACTAGCATTGGACTAGTGGGAGATCGGAACAAAAGGGCCACAACTAGCATTAGACTAGTGTGGGCTCGAGAAAGGGGCCACAACTAGCGTTGGACTAGTGTGGTGACGACATACATTCATTCATAATTAACTAATAATGTAAACTTAATAAAAAGCAAATAAACACATAAGTTCACATAAACACATAGCAAATAAGCATGATATCTAGATGCAAAGTCCTAGGAAAGCGGTAAACACGTAACACGTAGACATGCAAAGCACACAAAACAAATAAAACAAATAAAACCCTAACTATTACATTCAGGGAACCCTACTACAATCTAAAGGGGAAAAGAATTAAATGAAATGGTATAATAACCTAACTATTACAATTGCGGCATTTAATTGTCTTCCTAAATAATTACAAATTAAAATAAAATAAATATGCAAAAATTTAAACAAATAAAGCGAATAAAATAGAAGAAATAAAATGAAAACATTCAAAAGGCACACAATTAAACACATAAAGTCACATAAATGCACATAGGGTCAAATAAATTAGAAAATAAGGGATAGAGTGTACCTCCTTTGAATTAAGACCATAATGACACGAATTTACTTATTTACCCTCCAAAATAATAAAAAAGGGTCAAGGTATCACTTTAATTAATAAATAATCACAAAAAATGGAGATAAATACAAAATTAAATTAATTAAGATATTCAAATAAAAGTAAACAAACCATTTTTGACGAATTAACACAAATAAAGACCCAATTAAAAAAATAAAGAAATTAAGGGATCAAAATCAATATTATTGCAAATGTGAAGGATCTAAAAGGAAATCAATTAAAATCAAAGACTTAACGTGAAACCTACCAATTCGAATGCCAAAAATTCACAAAAATAATCGAAAGCCAATTTACTACGATTAGACAATAAAAATACCCAAAATTTGACTAAGAATCCAAATCAAAACTAAAATGTAGGAAAAGTTCTTAAAACCTTCAAATTCATCCCAAAACTCTCACATATGCTATCCAATAATCACAATGAAGACACATCAAGGAAAAAAAAAACATTTTAAAGGGCAAAATTGATGAAATTATCTAATTGGTTGGGTCATAGTCAAGTTATCCGAGAAACAAGGGGCTAGAATGCAATTCTTGGAATATTTTCATGCAAGCTTTCATGCAAACTACGACAAGAATACTTCTGCAACTTTTCTTATGCTTTGAAGCTTTAACACATTTGCACATCAGATTTTGCACAACCCATCAAGCTATAAACCCGACTTCAGATTCTTAGCAAGAACACGAGCAAAGTGCAAAATTTTCTTGAAAAATTCCATACAAAGCCACGAGGAAAACTTCCTTTTCAGCAACAATGTTTCTGCAATTCTAATGCAGAAATCTCATGCAAAGCTTCAAACAAAACCAGCTAGCCTATCACCCAAACACCCCTTAACAACTAAACATCTTGATTAACACAGTCCCAATCATAAACAAGCCATTAAAAATCAAACGAATAACCGAATGGAAAAACATATGCTGCGATGGAGAAAGAAAAACCAACTTTCTGAGCTTCCTGGTGCAAATTCCCTTTCATTCAAACACCACTTAACATTTTAATCAAACCAGAAATTGGAATCAAAGTAACGAAACACAAAGCTTTCCTTTTCATTTTCAACGTGAAACTTTAATATGCAAAGGCTCCAAAAAAAAACCATTCAAAGCTGGAAACAGAAGCATTGCTACAATTATGTGATTTTCTGCAATTTTCTGCTGCAACTTTGCAGCTCCAACTCACACAAATGTAATGCCGAGAAATTGCACAAACTTCATCCCACATGCTCAATCATTGTTCAAACATGACTGCCTACCCTTAGCTATCTTACAGCTTTCAAAGGCTTTCAACTTATCCAACATGCTAGACGAGTAATAATGCAAGAAGATGGGCTCGCATCAGATACGGCAAGTTATCAAAAACAGAAACTTTATGGTGATATTACTACCATGCTATGGAGGCAGAGAGGGACCCAATGAAAACCATGAACCCGAGGTTCTTTACAAACTTTCTGGTTAAAACTTTTTGCAAGCAAAAAAAAATTATTTCGACGTTACCAACTAAACGCTACTCGAAAAACATGCCTATACAAAAACAAAACCCAACTGATCGTGCTTGCAAACTTCAATTAAACAACTAAGGTTTTTTCGGAAAGCACTTCAAAACTAGTGCAACAAGCTACCTACTGATAATGAAACGTTCAGCCAAAACCTTTGAGAAACAAATCCTAAACCCAAATCATGAAAACAGATAAGATACTAGGAATACAACTCGCCATTCTCGGATCATACGCATCCAGTTTCACGGAGGAAAACAACACGAAAGTTGACAGCTTTTTGTCTCATAAGTATTCAGTCACACAGATTCCAAAACACATCTAATGGGATTACAATCCCTTCACTAAATCGCGACCAATCAGAGCCACAAGACTTGGCTTTCACAGACGAAGGGGCAAGTTCTTGATGACCATGAAGCAAGAGCAAAGGAACAATAAACAACGAAAGCAGTTGTCGTAAACAAACTCGAGGAATACAAGCTTCGAAGGTTTCAAAAATCTGAACTTTGAAAAGGAACTAAAATTTAAAGGGAAAGAAGAGCTCACGATGCTTTCTTTCAACAAGGATCCACGGGTCGATGGTAGCTTGGGGTGGTTCCGACTCTTGTTCCTCCTGATCCTTGAAGAGCAGTACCAAATCTTCTTCCTCTTTTTGATTCTCAATCGTTCTCCTATGCTCTCTTCACTTTTACTCACGAGAGAACCTCTCCTTTCTCTCTCAACCCCTTAAGTTTTCTCACCTCTCAATCGTTACCTTTTCCCTCTGCCCAAAAAACCCTCAGCCGTCATCTTCTTCCTATACTGATTCCTCTTGGTTTCACTCCCATTTTCTCCCTCGTTTCTCTCTGGTTTTCTCTTGTTCCTTCAGTAAGCTGTAGCTCTCTCTCGCTCACTTCGTTTCTCCTTTTCTTCCTCCAACTCTCAGCCTGCAACCTCTCTTTTGCTCTCGGTCTCTCTCTCTTTTCAGCCGCCCCCTTCAGATTCTAGCCCTCACACTCTATCCTCTCTTCTACTGAAAAACTTCAGCCGCCAAAAAAACCCCCTTTCGTCACTTGTTTTCAAGCCTTTTATAGGCATTCCATCCCTCCAAACCTAAGACCAAGGGAGGAGATTTGAAGATGCATTCTCGGTCTCAAATTCAGGCCACCCGATGGCTTTACTTTACATATCCTGGTGTTGCTGGATAATGGCCAGGTGTGGTGAAGTTGAAACAATCCAACGGTATGAAAAAAACAAGGACGGCAACGTGGAAAAGCTGAAAGAACCATCCGGCAGGCAGCACCGTAGCATTTCCCATGGCTTCGTATCAGAAGCCATGGGGAAAGAAATAGCGCGCGTGCGTGAAACAGCCATGATTTTTTTTTTTTTTAGCTCCTTGTTTTTCCTTTTCTTTTCCTACGAATTAATTAATTAATTAAAGATGATTTTCTTAGCAAAACAGTAAAGGTAAGATAGAAGTAAACAAAAAAAATCAAAAGCAAAAAATGCTAAAATTTTGATTTTCAATTAATTAATCTAGAAAGCGTTAATTCCTAATTTGAAGTCAATTTGCAAGAAATTTTCATTTATTGAATCTAACAAGATTGAAATCCATATATATTTTTTTGTAACAATTTTCTTTTCTTTGTCAAAAATATCTTAAACAAAATTAGGCAACTAATGGACAAAGATGAATAGTGATTATCATTAATAAATAAATCTAAAAATAAAATAAAAAAATTGGTATCTAAAATGCTAACTAAATGTCTAAAATAATAATAAAAAACATGAGACTAATAATAATAGATACTAATTGTGAGCTAAAATGAAATAGAAATAAGAAATAAAAAATAAAAGTTGATTTAAAATTTGGTGTCTACAGTACCAGTGGTGAAAGATCCATTAGGAGAGCAACGTACACCGTATTTGAAAGAGGATTCAGTAGAGAGAGTGAATCCCATGGAGGGCGCTTGTACCCTTTGTTAAGAAAAGATGGAAGTTCAAAGCCATGCGTGGACTTTCGAGATTTGAATGAGGTGACTATTAGGAATAAATACTCTTTTGCCTCACATAGATGAATCGTTTGACCAATTATAAGGAGCCAGGGTGTTTTCTAAATTGGATCTGAGGCAAGATTATTATTAGTTAAGGATCTTAGAAGGAACTATACATAAGATTGCTTTTACTTCAAGACGTGGCTATTTTGAGCTTGTAGTCATGTCTTTTGGGTTGACTAGTGCACCGGCAGTTTTCATAAACTTGATGTATTGAGTTTAAGCCCTATTTGGATTAGATAGTGACGGTGTTCATAGATGAGCTATTGGTGTATTCTAAGTTTTGAGAGAATCAAGAATGACACTTGAGGATAGTTTTGCAGAGCTTGAGAGAGCATTAACTCTTATTAAGTTCAATAAGTATGAGTTTTGATTGGAAGAAGTTAGAACCTGATGAGAATTGTCCTAGGAAGAAATGTCGATAAAGCTTTTAGATCGAAAAGTGAAGGAATTAAGCTACAAACAAATTCCCCGAGTGAAGGTTTGATGGAGAAATCATGGAATGGAGAAAGCGACTTGGAAGTTAAAACGCCTATTGGGGGAAAATCAAAGTTTAATTGCTAATTGGATGAATAGAAATTATGAGATATGGATTGGAGAGTGTGAGTTATCGATTGACTTGATAAACATAACCATTAAGGGAATGATATTGTCGTAGATATGAATTTTGAGGACGAAATTCTTTTAAGGAGGGAAGGATGTGAGGACCCGAATTTTTCCTTACTTTTAATTCTATTTTATTGGCTTATTTAATTATTTATTCACCCGTTTTCTCCGAATAATTATTTCAATCATTTTAAACCATTTACATGGAATATTGTCCCACTTATATTTTAAAATGTCCCGTTAGCAAATTTAATTTTTCGGAGGCTCGTTTATTAAGAAACAGTGAATACATGTTTTTCGAGGCAATATTTGAAATCGAGAGTGCAACAACCCTAGAGAATTAAGAATGAGTAATGGTAGACTAAGAAAAGTCAACTGATGGATTAGAGATGAGTGAGTTAAAAATTTAAACTTATACCGCGAGTGCGTCAAAAGTTTCCCGAAAGTCGCGCCTGTACAAACTAATTGGAGATTTGAGGAATTAATACTTGTGAGAACTCATGTTTTTATTTCAAAAATAGTTATTTTTAGGATTATTTACCCTAGTATTAGTGAGTTATATTGTGAGAACCCTCACTTGACACCCCAATTTTCCTTAAATACTTGCTTTATTCTAAGATCTAGACCCCTTAGTACATGCCCTTGCATGACATTTCCCATGTATTACAACATTTTTCATACATTGCATTTCATCCCTTTTTACTTGAAGAAAAACATTACTTGAGTTGATTTTTAATGATCGACCAATAATTTGTTTCCAAGTGGCTTTGATTTGGATTAAGGACTTTAAAAGATAGGTTAGGGGTGTTAATTAAGTATTGGTACACTTGGAAGAGTTGAATTAGCAATTAGTCAAAAGATTAGGAGAGATTATGGACAAGAAAGAGGCCATGTGGCCAAAACCCTAGCCTTGGATGTTGTTTGACCAAGAGATTGGAAATAATTTAAACCTTCTTGAAGCCCTTTTTCCTCTCACCTTGGCCGAACCTCTTGAGCTTCAAGAAAGAAGAGAAAAAAACTTCATAACCTTGCCTAATAACCCTAGAAATCAAAAGCCAAAACAAATCAAAGAGAAAGTTTGTGAGTTAGTGAGAAACTTTCCCCTCCAACCCTAGTGATGATTAAAGCTTTAAGGGTTCAATTGGTTGATTGATTTGGTGGTCTAAGCTTCATATAAGAAAGGTAAATAATACTCAAATCTTGGTTCTATGATGTTTTAGCATGTTCCTTAAGTGTTAATGACAAGATACATGTTGTTTGGTTGAGATTTGGAGTTGAAATGTTGAAGTAAACAAGTAGAAGCTAAGGTAGTTAATATGCATACCAAGTGTTTGATGAAATGTTTGCCTTTTGTTCATGGTTGTTTATGATGGATTTCATGTTTTAAACCTCTTTGAGCTAGATCTATACTTGATATGTGATTTAAGTGCAAATCATTAGAGAATGAAGATTTGAGGGCTAAAGGAAAAATAGGGACTGATTGTATTTTCCATGGATGACCGGCCTTTGAAGGAAGGGTTTCTCCTTGCTTTTTGTGGTTTAATTACACCTTAAGCATGCCTAAACAACTTGGCTAGAGATTGGTTAAGTTCATGTGTGAATTGAAATGAATTTGGAGCAAGCAAAGTGGCTAGAAGGACCATTAGTGGACTGGTTTAGGTTTTGCAAGATGACTAGCTTATTATGGAACCCTTGTGCATGTTTATGTGTTGTATTTTGAACTCAAATGATACCAAGTGACTTAAGCTTCTGTATATGATTCATTAGAGGACTGATTTGGGTGAATTTGAACCAAAACAAATGAAGTTAGCATGAGGAATTAGTGTGCACATGTAAGGGTTTGAGACTGATCCAGGTTGGGAAAAACAGCCGATTTCCCTGAGCTACTGGCAGCGTTAGGAGACGAACTAGAACATTTTCCAGGTACCTTTGGAAAGCCCTTCGAGTCTAGTTTCCAACGCCGCTGACGGAACCTAATTCCGACCTTCCTACAGTGAGATACGGCGGTTTTACCGAGACTGCGCGAGCGCGACTGTGCACCCGCGAGAAACTTTTTAAAGCTTGAATGAATCTTTCCTTTACCCAACTTTCATGCACTTGTTAAACTTGTTTATTCATGAACTTTTACTGCATATTGGGCCTAAATCTTATGGTGAATTGAGTATAGTTAATCACTCACTTAGGCACCTAATGAGCTCACTTTGCTTGGAATTAGACCTAGTCGTTAACGTTTTCACTCGTTGCCCTAGGAGGGGGAAACGGCGGTGCACGTAATCGCGCGACTTGACGCTTGACTGCTACTTTGCTTGCCAGGTGAGTGTTCCACTACCTGTTACCTGCTTATGTGAACTAACTGATTGCTTGAATTGCCACTGCTTGAGCCAAACCTTGTTTTAATGAAATGGAGGCGAGCGTGTACTTTATCGCACTCGACCTTCCCCATTTTCCACTATGGCTCTGAGTACTGTTATTATGAGATATAATCTCTCTATATGTGACTGTATGAGATGTGATTCATCTATATGTGACTGTACATAAGTTGATGGGTGATACCTCAACGACCATTGCCACTGTTTGGGGTACCCTACCTCATAGGCAAACCGGTTCTATCGAGCCAGCAAGGGCTTGGTCGAGAAGGCCGGTAAACCTTGGGGACTGTTTACTGTTCACCTGGAAACTGGTATAAACTCGAGTATTACCGAACCACTGATTTGAAGTGCGGGCCCGGTAGGGGGTTGATTGGTGGACGGAGATGATAGAAAGTGGTGTTCTACGGACCGTATATTCCTTAAATACAAATGTTGACGGAGAGTCAACGGACCCCCGGTATGATCAAGCTGAGGGGAATTTGGCTTTTGAAAGCCACCCGTATCCTTAATTTGAATTGTGATTTAATTATTATTGTATTGCACGGTATTTATTTTGTTATTTTATACTCTTATTTGGCTATGTGCTTACTTGCTTTACTTGGAACCTCACTGGGCGTTAGCTCACCGCCATTCCCTTTGTTTTCCTTAACAGATCGGGGACGGACTTAGGATCAAGGGACTTACTAGCTTCCTTTTGCTTGAACTTGTAATCCCTCTTATTAAGAAGACTTTAACTTTTGACTTTTGTAAGCCTAACACTTAAGTTCGACCTGTGTTAGGAAACTGTAGTATGGTTTGGTAAATGTAACGTTTAGTTGGCTTTTAAGTTTGGAAAGCTGGTTGTCTATTATTTACTTTCTAGGGTTTGTACCGTTTGTTTGAAGTTATTCCACTGGATGTTTTGAGTTTACTAGTTCTCTAATCGACCGAGCCCCGGCGAGAGTTGGGCAGGCAGTCCGCTGATACCCTAGGGTTCGCCCTAGGGAGAGGTGGGGCTGTCACATATATTATCATTACAAGAATTTCTCGACTAATCGGTATATTCGAGTGGAGTGTTATCACCTCGACTAATCGGTATATTCGAGTATTACCACCAGTGTTTATCTTGGAGTGCGGGCCCGGAAGGGGTTTGGTTGGTGGACGGAGATTGGAGTTAAGTGGTGTACTACTGGACTAGTTACCTTACTTGAAAGTTGACAGAGTGTCAATTACTATTTGATCAAGCTATGGTGGAGCTAGTTTGCAAAAGCAACTGTATCCTTTTACTTGAAATTGTTGAATACTTAATGTTTGGCCATACGAAATGTTATCGCTCATTTTCTTGACTTGTTATGCTCGCTACTTTGCCACTTTGATACTTTCACTTTTAATTAATGGTCAGTTTGCTATTTGGAACCTCACTAAGCTTTAGCTCACTCTATTAGTTTTGTTTTCCTTATAGGGGTACGAGCGAGGCGTGAGACCTTGTACAGGCTGGCGTTGTCTAGTTTTTGGATTTTGCAATTGTACTCATGCTAGCGCTCGACTAGGGTTGATTGTACCTGGATTGTAAACATTTTGATATATTTGGGCATGTAATAAGCCTTGTAGCTGGATTTGAGTATCAATGTATATGTTAAGCTTGGAATTGTTGTTTTATTGCTTTTCTTTGATTGTAAGTTCTTTTCTCGAGTTAAGCGTGAGTGAGTCCTAGCGAGAGTTGGGCAGGCGACTCGCTAAACCCTAGGGTACGCCCTAAGGGGAGGTGGAGTCGTCACAGGTGGTATCAGAGTCTAGGTTTAAATTGATCTGGGTAGAGTGAGTTATTTATACCTGATATGGCTTGGTTATGATAGTCTAGGGTTTTTCACTCACGAATGGGTGTTTAGCCTAGTGTTACTTGTCTAACTTGCTCATTCATACGGTGTTACTTGTACTGTAGGTATGGAGAGTAAAGATGCGAGTGGGAGTGCCGGGCCATCTCGGCCAGTACCTACCGGTTAGACGCACCTTGTGGGGCCTATATGTCGTGTACTTACTTATCAGGAGCATCCTGGTGGGCCAATATGTCGATGGTCTCCAGCACGTAAAATCCGACACCTGCGACTGCTGCAAGACTTACTCCTACCCCGATAGGGTCGTACTCGCGATTGCCGACGAGAGGAGGCGATTGGGTAGTGCCAGACGGAGATAGAACGTCTGCAGGCAGTCCTTCGAGTCCAGGGTGCCAGGATCCGAGAGCTTGAGGTTTCGGTTCTTGAGGAGTAGGAACGGACTAATGCCTTTAGAGAGCAGGCCTAGGCGGCTAATGGTCGCCTTGTTTAGGTAGTGAGAGACGTGAGAGACCGAACCGATCATATTTTGACTGAGTGCGGGGCCCTAGTAGAGGATGTGGCCCAGGACTTGGCCGAGAAGGGTCAAGGGCATGCGGTCCCTAGTGATCTTGAGGAGGATCCCTGAGGAGGAGCCGGTTGCACCTGCGGAGTCGGTTGGGTCGGCGTCTAGCTAGACCCCTAGTTTAGGGTTTTTTGTGGGATTTGTGAGGTTGTTAGGGACATGGTGGGATGACACGCGTCACCTTTTGTTTTTGAATTTGACGTGTTAAGGTGGATGTATATAGGGTTTGCTTTTGTTCTATGTCCCTTGGCTTGTACAGTACTTTCTAACTCGTTGACTATGTGTATAAAGGACATGTTTATTTGAAATGTGTTTTATTGCCTCTGCTTTATGATTTGGAAATGTTTTATTTGAGCTGTACTTTATTTTGTTTATATTTATATAGTTGATTGGTGTTTATATTTATATAGTCGATTAGTCAAGAAGCATGGAAGGTAGAAGAAGTCAGGATCGGGGAGCTACTCGAGGGCGTGGTTCTAGTCGTGGCCGTGGGAGTAGACAGGCACAGGAACCGGTGCAAGAACCGAGAGAGGAAAGAGGTGAAACAGTTGAGCCGCAATCTGGACCCCGAGTGGAAGGGGGGATCAGGTGGCAACGGCGATTCAACAGATGACTAATATTCTTGCTCGATTGATAGAGCAGCAGGGTCAAGCCCCTGTTAATCAACCCAGGGATCCTGAAATGGGGCAAGATAGGGCCCTAGAGAGATTTCAAAAGTTTTCCCTCCTAAGTTTCTGGGAGGGCCGGACCCTAAAATGGCTGAGAGGTGGTTAGAAACAATGATCAATATATTCGCTGCTTTAAATTATGCGGAGGATAGGCAGGTGCAATTTGCTATCTTTCAGTTTGAGGGATCAGCGAGAGTCTGGTGGAACGTAATTAGGGCTAAATGGGAAAGAGAGGGAACCGCATGGACCTGGCTGAACTTCGTGCGGGAGTTTAACAAGAAATATCTCCTACCGATCGTTCAGGAGAAGAGGGAAGACGAGTTCATTAAGCTCCATCAAGGAACCTTAAGTATATCCGAGTATGAGACTCAGTTCACTAAGCTATCGAAATTTGCTCCGAGTTGATAACTACGGAGCAAAGGAGGGTAAGGAGGTTTGTACAGGAGCTCAATGTGGAAATACATGAGGCCTTGGTGGCGGCCCAAATTAACACTTTACGGAGGTTTTGGAGAAGGCCCAGAGAATAGAAATTGCCAGGGCACAAGTAAGGACTTTTCATGCAAAACGAAGAGGTGTGCCTGGTGGAAATCAAGGGCTGACACATAGTGATTGGAATATGCCACCTCCTAAAGCCGGTCGAGGAGCTGGAGGTGGGAGGTTTACGGGTACATCTAGGGGAGAGGAGCCCTAAGCGGAAGGGAGTAGGGGAGAGGTGTCTCGCAGGGAGGCCAGACATCCGCCCCCCGAGTATCGTGTGGGTACTGTGGGAAATCTAACCATACCGAGGATAATTGCTGGAGAAAGGCTCGAAAGTGTTTACAGTGTGGAATTACTTAGCACCAGATCGCCAATTACCCACTAATGAGTGATGCTTAGTCGGCTGGCAATCGAACCCTAAACCAACCAATGTAGGAGGGACCAGGTCAAGGGTGCCAGCTAGAGTGTACTCTTTGGACCGGCAATCGGTACTTGAACCATCGAAGGTAGTGGAAGGTATGATTCCTGTTTTCCATCGTTTAGCCAAAATTTTGATAGACCCTGGTGCAACCCATTCTTTTGTAAGCCCCGCATTTATGTTTGGAATCGATGTAAAGGCCGAAAAGCTACCATATGACCTAGAAATGAAGACACCTACGGGTAACCAATCTTTACTTGCCAATGAGGTGTATATAAACTGTGATATTTGGGTTGGTGAGCGGAAATTAGTAGTTGACCTTATAAGTCTAACCATTAAGGGGTACGACATCATTCTAGGAATGGATTGGCTAGTTCATTATCATGCTCGGGTAGATTGTCATATGAAGGTGGTTGAGTTTTACATACCGGGTGAGGCAACTTTAAAACTAGACGTGAGGGGTATGTTAGCCTCATCTGCCCTTATTTCGGAAATTAGGGTTAGGAAATTGTTAAGTAATGGGGCACGGGGGTATCTAGCATTTCTAGTTAACACTCCAGGAGAAAAGGGTAAACTAGAAGATATGCCAGTGATAAATAAGTATCCAGATGTGTTCCCGGAGGAATTGGTGTCATTGCCACCCGAAAGAGAGATTGAATTTAAGGTTGACCTCGCACCTGGAACTAATCCCATTTCGAAAACCCCTTATTGGATGGCGCCCGCTGAACTTAAGGAGTTAAGATTTCAATTGCAAGACTTGCTAGAACGGGGATTCATACATGAGAGCGAGTCACCTTGGGGCGCTCCAGTTGCTATTTGTCAAGAAGAAGGACGGGAGTTTAAGGTTGTGCATTGATTATCAAGAGTTGAATGCCGTAACCATTAAGAACAAATATCCTTTGCCCCCATATTGATGAGTTGCTTAACCAATTACAAGGGGCTGTAGTGTTTTCTAAGTTGGACCACCGACAAGCGGTATTACCAATTGAGAATTAGAAAGGAGGATGTGCCAAAAACGGCCTTTAACACTCGATATGGGCATTTCGAGTTTGCGGGTAATGCCTTTTGGCTTAACCAATGCCCCAGTTACATTCATGGATTTAATGCATCGGGTGTTTAAACCTTAGTTGGATAGGTTCGTGGTGGTATTTATTGATGATATCTTGGTGTACTTTAAGACAAGGGAGGAGCATAAACAACACTTGAGAATAGTATTGCAAACCCTAAGAGAGCACCAGTTGTTTGCTAAATTTAGCAACTGTAAATTTTGGTTAGAGAAGTGACGTTCCTAGGCCATATAATTTTCAAAAGATGGACTTACTGTAGACCCGGCTAAAGTGGAAGCTGTAGCCAAGTGGAAACGGCCGGAGAATCCTTCGAAGCTTTTTGGGTCTAGCAGGGTACTACCGCCGGTTTATAAAGAATTTCTCAAGAATTGTGGGACCCTTAACTAACTTGACAAGGAAACAAGGAAAATACATTTGGGATGTTAAGTGTGAAAATAGTTTCCAAGAGCTTAAGAAGCAATTGACCATGGCTCCAGTGTTAGCTCTACCAAATGGGAAGGATAGCTATACGGTTTATACTGATACTTTAAGAGAAGGGTTAGGGTGTGTTCTAATGCAAAATAGGAAAGTAATTGCCTACGCTTCTCGGAAGTTAAAGTCTCACGAACAAAACTATCCAACCCATGACTTAGAGCTTGCGGCAGTTGTATTTGCTTTGAAGAAGTGGCGGCATTATTTGTACGGGGTGACATTTGAGGTATACACGTATCATAAGAGTCTTAAATACTTAATCTCTTAGAAAGAACTAAATCTGAGACAACGTCGGTGGGTGGAGTTTTTAGAAGACTATGATTGTACGATCAATTACCATCTAGGAAAGGCCAATATTGTAGCAGATGTTCTAAGTCGAAAGGCTCAATTAGCAAGTTTAATGGTGGGAGAGTAGAGCTTCTTAGAGAATGTCTGTGAATGGAAGCCCCGTCTTGAATCAAAGAAAGTGATTTTTGAAAATATTGAGGTGAGGTCAACACTGTTGGATCAGATTAAAGAGAGCCAAACGAAAGAGCCAACGGTACAAAAGTGGGTGGAAAGAGTAAAGAAAGGAGAATTACCTGATTTCAACCTAAGTTGTGACAGCCCCACCTTCCCCTAAGGCGAACCAAAGGGGTTGGCGGACCGCCTGCCCAGCTCTCGCCAGGACTACGAAGTCGAATCACACAAACCCTAGATTTCGCGCGATCGAAACCAAAGAAAACAACACTCGGAGACTACTACGCCGATTACACACAACTAAAATGTTCCGAATGATTACAAGTAGTATCTCAAACGAATACACCTAATATACATGCTTAAACACTTAAGTACATACATAGAAAGTTGTACAAGTCAAAACGTGATACTTGATAAAAGTAACTAGGGTTTTGATTACAAAAGAGCGTAACAAAATAACATTTACACTAGCTTGACACTTTCTTCAAAATCATGGTTCAAAAGTGTTGTTCCCTGTAAGGAAAACAAAGATAACGGGAAGGGGTGAGCTTACGCTCAATGAGGTACCAGAAGTACAAGTAGTCATGAATCATGGCATTTCACGTATCAATCATGCAGTTATACACACCAGATAGGGAAATAAATAAACATTTCAAAGAGAAAGGATACAGGTGGCTCTCAGGAGCCAAAATGCCCAATTGCGATACTTGATCCAAACCCGTTGACTCTCCGTCAACATAGATAGAACCAACATGTCCGTAGACCCCACTTTACACCGAATTCCGTCCACCAAACATACCCCTTACCGGGCCCGAACACCTCAACCGAACAGAAGGTGGTAATACTCGAGTATACCGAAAATCCAGAGTCTCAATACCCAAAGATTTCTCAGAAACAGACTACTGTGGTTCGTTATCTAATCGACCATGCCTTTACCGGCTCGACTCGAATAACTAGCCACAGGATTTGAGCTCAGAGGTAACAGAAAGGTCGTTGGATTTAATTCTCCAAACGACATCAACAAATACAGAAAACAGGTACAGATAACAGATACAGAGAACAAATACAGATTTATATAGTATACAGGAACCAGAATAACCAGGTGAGAGAAACGAGTGTGATAAAGTACACCCTCGTTTCATACGAAGCATACAAAAGTCACAGATAATCAAGTTGCAAGTTGCAAGTACAGATGAATCAGATAAGCACCAATTTAAGGGGATGGTACACTCACAACAGATGCAGTGCCATTACACGTTGGTTTTGGGTATTACTCCGCTCTTAGAGTTCAAATCTGCGAGGAAATATTGTTTAAGAGTATTGAAAAGTAACTAAGGCTCGAAACTTAAACATTTCGTTTAACGAGAATCAAGTAATTGAGACTTATTTAGAGACTATTCGTAAAACCCTTGATCACTTTTCAAACGGTGAAATTTTGAAGCCATTATATGTGAAAAATACCGTTTGGGTCGAAGAAATGAAAGAAGCGTATTTCTATCAGTTGTAAATTCCAAGGGTACAAGTTTCGGCCGAAATTCAACTTATATATCTCCACAAAAGGAAACTCGAATAACCTAGACAAATCGAGTTAGACTCGTCCTCAAAACCGTACTCAAGACAAGTGTAATTCTACTTAACCCTTGAGTGCAAATTTGGGCAGCACGCCCTTTGTGTTTACCAAATTTCCAGCCATTCATGGCTTCATTCTTTTCCTTAATTCAGCCCCGCAATACACACAGGTAAGGTTACCACAATATCCCTTCCATTAGGCTCCAAAATCATCCAAGTACAACACAAGTGCAATAGTAGAAGCAAATATCAATTTTGAAGACAAAAGCTAAATGGCAGATTTGGCATCTCGTAGTATTTTAGTCATAACCGGAGCTATGGTTATCGAATCGAGGTGAACCTTATACCATTTCGAAGCTAAGACAGGGGGGAACAACTTTCATGAAGGTCACCTAACCTAATTTATAGTTTATCTAAGTCGAATTTGCAAATCACAGATCCAACAGTTTTATGATCAGTGTGGTTGTCAGCACTGACGTTAACAGGCAATAACTCAGGCTACACAACTCCGTTTGGGGTGTTTTCAAAGGCTTTGGAAAGCTAAAATATAGGGCTACAAGTTTTGTGTTTTGGCCAAAAGCTAATTGGATACGAATCAGGGTGAAAAATGCAGCCCAAACTGGTGAATTCACAAAACTGTTTACGAATTGCAGCTTGTGGCAGTCAGGGTATTTCGGTCATTTCACATCCTACCATGCTCCGATTGAGCTGAAATGTTACCAGTAGCTAGCTAACTCAAATACCTACAACTTGCATGTTTTGAGCAAGGGCTGATTCGGTCTTCCTCAAGGGCGAACATACAGTGCAAAAACAGGGCAGATTACTACCACATGTAACCCTAAGCTGGAATCTTGTGTACAAAGCTGAAATTTTCCGCAAGTAACCACAATTAACACACACTAGCTCCAATTCTATACCATGTTAAGCCATCAATTCAACCAACTATGATCATCATATGAAAACAGAAAAATTCCCAAGAAAATAAGAAATTCACCTAACTTCACTTCAATCCATGAAATCATCTACAAAACAAGCTATTTAACTACTACAAGCCACTAATTCACCATTTATTATGAACAAAAGTTAAGTTCCAAGCAAAAATACCTTAACCTCAAGAAAGATAGCAACTTAGAGCTTTCCTTTGCAAAATCACTCCACAAGCACCTTCAATCTCACTTAATAAGCGATTTCTACGGAGGAATTCGGATTTTTATCGGTTCGTTTTCAAGATTTGGACAAGAAATTGAAGCCAATGGTTGAAACTCTCTCTCTTTTCTTTCCCTTCAAGTTTCAGCCAAGAGGATGCTAAAATGAAGATGATTTTGGTCAAAATTAGCTTTTGGTAAAGTTAAGGAAAAGTTAGGCAAAACTTGGCCCAATCCCATCGCGACACGTGGCACTTTTGGATTTCTTTCTTATCCTTTAGCTTACTAATGACCAAATATCTAACCAACCTCTAATTATCACTTAGCACCTAGTAATTTAATGCCTTACTGCACAACTTAACCTAATTGGCCGAATTTCTCTCACTTAACGCACTAGCGGGTCCCACATCCGCTATTCGCTCCAAATCTCTCGTGAACTCATTTATACTAGAAAATGGTTTAAAAACTATATTTACTTATAAAATATATGTAAAATGAATATAATAAAGAAAATAAAAAAAAATATGTGCACGAAAATCGATAAAACCCTAAACCCTAAAATCGGATTTTTTTTTTCGAGTTCTCACACTCTCTCCTCCTTAAAGAAATTTCGACCTCGAAATTTTCTTATCAACGAGATCTAGCAAAATCTAAGGTAACCAACGGATCGTACCTTCTACGTCCTCAGACGAGTCAGGGACCTGACGTTACTCTAGGGCAGACACCTGAGCCGATACCTATATCGTTGCAGTCAGATCGTCTCAAATCAAATAAACACGTATCTAGTCCTCACGTTCATAGAAAGAAAATGGTCTTTGGTCCCGAATTCCTCGACGTATACTACAATCTGGTCACCCTCTATAGAAACCCCAGTCAGACCATTACTAGGTTCGTCCATGATAACACTCTTAGATCCAATCCCCTCGATCAGTCCAATTACTAGATCAAATATTGAATCTTCTGCACTTTGACACTTGCCGCCAAACTCATCTCAAGTAAACTACAGACCTTTATTCTAGCGTCCTTACTATCGAGTACTCAAGTACAAGAATCCACAATAAGGTAATTCACAACTCGAGCCGGCCGGTCCCAAGAGTAAGTCACCATATTAGAGATTCCTACCTGACGTACATAACTATTGTCCCCAAGTATTCTGAAAGAGATTGGAAACCTATAACGGCTCATAATTCATAGCATACGTCCAAGAAGAGCACTTAGTCCCTTACACTTATTCACACAATCAGGACCATAACACCACTTGACCCAAGATCACTCCGCGCAGAGACCACGCGACGTGGCTCTGATACCAACTGTGACAACCCCACCTTCCCCTAAGGCGAACCAAAGGGGTTGGCGGACCACCTGCCCAGCTCTCGCCAGGACTACGAAGTCGAATCACACAAACCCTAGATTTCGCGCGATCGAAACCAAAGAAACAACCACTCGGAGACTACTACGCCGATTACACACAACTAAAATGTTCCGAATGATTACAAGTAGTATCTCAAACGAATACACCTAATATACATGCTTAAACACTTAAGTACATACATAGAAAGTTGTACAAGTCAAACGTGATACTTGATAAAAGTAACTAGGGTTTTGATTACAAAAGAGCGTAACAAAATAACATTACACTAGCTTGACACTTTCTTCAAAAATCATGGTTCAAAAGTGTTGTTCCCTGTAAGGAAAACAAAGATAACGGGAAGGGGTGAGCTTACGCTCAATGAGGTACCAGAAGTACAAGTAGTCATGAATCATGGCATTTCACGTATCAATCATGCAGTTATACACACCAGATAGGGAAATAAATAAACATTTCAAAGAGAAAGGATACAGGTGGCTCTCAGGAGCCAAAATGCCCAATTGCGATACTTGATCCAAACCCGTTGACTCTCCCGTCAACATAGATAGAACCAACATGTCCGTAGACCGCCACTTTACACCGAATTCCGTCCACCAAACATACCCCTTACCGGGCCCGAACACCTCAACCGAACAGAAGGTGGTAATACTCGAGTATACCGAAAATCCAGAGTCTCAATACCCAAAGATTTCTCAGAAACAGACTACTGTGGTTCGTTATCTAATCGACCATGCCTTTACCGGCTCGACTCGAATAACTAGCCACAGGATTTGAGCTCAGAGGTAACAGAAAGGTCGTTGGATTTAATTCTCCAAACGACATCAACAAATACAGAAAACAGGTACAGATAACAGATACAGAGAACAAATACAGATTTATATAGTATACAGGAACCAGAATAACCAGGTGAGAGAAACGAGTGTGATAAAGCACACCCTCGTTTCATACGAAGCATACAAAAGTCACAGATAATCAAGTTGCAAGTACAGATGAATCAGATAAGCACCAATTTAAGGGGATGGTACACTCACAACAGATGCAGTGCCATTACACGTTGGTTTTGGGTATTACTCCGCTCTTGGAGTTCAAATCTGCGAGGAAATATTGTTTAAGAGCATTGAAAAGTAACTAAGGCTCGAAACTTAAACATTCGTTTAACGAGAATCAAGTAATTGAGACTTATTTAGAGACTATTCGTAAAACCCTTGATCACTTTTCAAACGGTGAAATTTTGGAAGCCATTATATGTGAAAAATGCCGTTTGGGTCGAAGAAATGAAAGAAACGTATTTCTATCAGTTGTAAATTCCAAGGGTACAAGTTTCGGCCGAAATTCAACTTATATATCTCCACAAAAGGAAACTCGAATAACCTAGACAAATCGAGTTAGACTCGTCCTCAAAAACCGTACTCAAGACAAGTGTAATTCTACTTAACCCTTGAGTGCAAATTTGGGCAGCACGCCCTTTGTGTTTACCAAATTTCCAGCCATTTATGGCTTCATTCTTTTCCTTAATTCAGCCCCACAGTACACACAAGTAAGGTTACCACAATAGCCCTTCCATTAGGCTCCAAAATCATCCAAGTACAACACAAGTGCAATAGTAGAAGCAAATATCAATTTTGAAGACAAAAGCTAAATGGCAGATTTGGCATCTCGTAGTATTTTAGTCATAACCAGAGCTATGGTTATCGAATCGAGGTGAACCTTATACCATTTCGAAGCTAAGACAGGGGGGAACAACTTTTATGAAGGCCACCTAACCTAATTTATAGTTTATCTAAGTTGAATTTGCAAAATCACAGATCCAACAGTTTATGATCAGTCTGGTTGTCCAGCACTGACTTTAACAGGCCAATAACTCAGGCTACACAACTCCGTTTGGGGTGTTTCAGAGGCTTGGAAAACTAAAATATAGGGCTACAAGTTTGTGTTTTGACCAAAAGCTAATTGGATACGAATCAGGGTGAAAAATGCAGCCCAAACTGGTGAATTCACAAAACCGTTTACGAATTGCAGCTTGTTGGCAGTCAGGGATTTCGGTCATTTCACATCCTACCATGCTCCGATTGAGTGAAATTTACCAGTAGCTAGCTAACTCAAATACCTACAACTTTCATGTTTTGAGCAAGGGCTGATTCGGTCTTCCTCAAGGGCGAACATACAGTGCAAAAACAGGGCAGATTACTACCACATGTAACCCTAAGCTGGAATCTTGTGTACAAAGCTGAAATTTTCCGCAAGTAACCACAATTAACACACACTAGCTCCAATTCTATACCATGTTAAGCCATCAATTCAACCAACTATGATCATCATATGAAAACAGAAAAATTCCCAAGAAAATAAGAAATTCACCTAACTTCACTTCAATCCATGAAATCATCTACAAAACAAGCTATTTAACTACTACAAGCCACTAATTCACCATTTATTATGAACAAAAGTTAAGTTCCAAGCAAAAATACCTTAACCTCAAGAAAGATAGCAACTTAGAGCTTTCCTTTGCAAAATCAC
This sequence comes from Coffea humblotiana, assembly GCA_023065735.1. NCBI lineage: Eukaryota > Viridiplantae > Streptophyta > Magnoliopsida > Gentianales > Rubiaceae > Coffea > Coffea humblotiana. The sequence continues at coordinate 10,373 of JACYVW010000084.1, read as the reverse complement.
TCCACAAGCACCTTCAATCTCACTTAATAAGCGATTTCTACGGAGGAATTCGGATTTTTATCGGTTGGTTTTCAAGATTTGGACAAGAAATTGAAGCCAATGGTTGAAACTCTCTCTCTTTTCTTTCCTTCAAGTTTCAGCCAAGAGGATGCTAAAATGAAGATGATTTTGGTCAAAATTAGCTTTTGGTAAAGTTAAGGAAAAGTTAGGCAAAACTTGGCCCAAATCCCGTCGCGACACGTGGCACTTCTTTGATTTCTTTCTTATCCTTTAGCTTACTAATGACCAAATATCTAACCAACCTCTAATTATCACTTAGCACCTAGTAATTTAATGCCTACTGCACAAACTTAACCTAATTTGGCCAAATTTCTCTCACTTAACGCACTAGCGGGTCCCAATCCGCTATTCGCTCCAAATCTCTCGTGAACTAACTTATCTAGAAAAATGGTTTAAAAACTATATTTACTTATAAAATATATGCAAAATGAATATAATAAAGAAAATAAAAAAATGTGTGCACGAAAATCGATAAAACCCTAAAACCCTAAAATCGGATTTTTTTTCGAGTTCTCACATAAGTCCTGATGAGATTCTAAGGTTCCGAAATCGCGTCATTGTACCCAAGGATAAAGAACTGAATAAGGATATTTTGGAGGAATCTCACCATTTTAGGTACATGGTGCATCCAGGTAGTGGCAAGATGTACCAGGATCTCTGAAGTCTGTATTGGTGGGATAATATGAAGGCGGAGATTGCTCGGTTTGTGCAAAGTTGCCTTACGTGTCAACAAGTGAAAGCTGAGCATAACAAACCGTCAGGTCTATTACAACCTTTAGAGATACCTGAATGGAAAGTGGGAGCACATAACGATGGATTTTGTATCAGAGTTGCCACGAACTGAAAAGGTCATGATGCGGTTTGGGTGATAGTGGACCGATTAACTAAAACTGCACATTTCCTACCCATTAATATGAAATACTCCTTGGAGAAACTTGCCAAACTCTATATGGACGAAGTCGTGAGATTACACGGGATACCAGTAAGTATAGTATCCGATAGAGATCCTAGGTTTGTATCTCGATTCTGGCAGAAACTTCAAGAGGCTCTAGGAACTAAGTTGAGCTATAGTACAACGTATCATCCTCAAACTAATGGACAGTCAGAAAGGACCATTTCAAACTCTTGAGGATATGCTGAGAGGCCTGTATAGTAGATTTTGGAGGGAGTTGGAGCCAATATCTAACCCTGGTTGAGTTCGCATATAATAACAGTTATCACTCTTCTATTCAAATGGCCCCATATGAAGCACTTTATGGACTAAGATGTCGATCACTTCTCCATTGGGATGAAGTCGGGAGAGAGGAAGATCACAGATCCGGCCATAATACCATGGGTTGAGGAAACCTACGAAAGGGTAAAAGTGATTCGTCAGAGGCTTTCAAACGGCCCCAAAGTCGACAAAAGAGCTACGCCGATCATCGGAGGAAGGATTGGAGTTTGAAATAGGAGATAAGGTGTTTCTTAGGGTTACTCCATTGAAAGGAAAGATTAAAGCAGGAAAAGGGAAAAAATTGCATCCAAGGTACATAGGATTGTTTAATATACTCCAGCGGATTGGAAAGGTGGCTTATCTGTGAGAACTCGAAAAAAAAATCGATTTTAGGGTTTTAGGGTTTTATCGATTTTCGTGCACACATTTTTTTTCTTTATTATATTCATTTTACATATAATTTATAAGTAAATATAGTTTTTAAAACCATTTTTCTAGTATAAATGATTTCACGAGAGATTTGGAGCGAATAGCGGATGTGGGACCCGCTAGTGCGTTAGAGGACTATTCGTAAAACCCTTGATCACTTTTCAAACGGTGAAATTTTGAAGCCATTATATGTGAAAAATGCCGTTTGGTCGAAGAAATGAAAGAAACGTATTTCTATCAGTTGTAAATTCCAAGGGTACAAGTTTCGGCCGAAATTCAACTTATATATCTCCACAAAAGGAAACTCGAATAAACCTAGACAAATCGAGTTAGACTCGTCCTCAAAACCGTACTCAAGACAAGTGTAATTCTACTTAACCCTTTGAGTGCAAATTTTGGGCAGCACGCCCTTTGTGTTTACCAAATTTTCAGCCATTTATGGCTTCATTCTTTTCCTTAATTCAGCCCCACAATACACACAAGTAAGGTTACCACAATAGCCCTTCCATTAGGCTCCAAAATCATCCAAGTACAACACAAGTGCAATAGTAGAAGCAAATATCAATTTTGAAGACAAAGCTAAATGGCAGATTTGGCATCTCGTAGTATTTTTAGTCATAACCGGGAGCTATGGTTATCCAATCGGGGTGGACCCTTATAACCATTTCAAAGCTAAGACAGGGGGAACAACTTTCATGAAGGCCACCTAACCTAATTTATAGTTTATCTAAGTCGAATTTGCCAATCAACAGATCCAAAAGTTTATGATCAGTCTGGTTGTCAGCACTGACTTTAACCGGCAATAACTCAGGCTATACAACTCCTTTTGGGGTTTTTTAGAGGCTTTGGAAAGCTAAAATATAGGGCTACAAGTTTTGTGTTTTGGCCAAAAGCTAATTGGATACGAATCAGGGTGAAAAATGCAAGCCCAAACTGGTGAATTCACAAAACTGTTTACGAATTGCAGCTTGTGGCAGTCAGGGTATTTCGGTCATTTCACATCCTACCATGCTCCGATTGAGCTGAAATGTTACCAGTAGCTAGCTAACTCAAATACCTACAACTTGCTTGTTTTGAGCAAGGGCTGATTCGGTCTTCCTCAAGGGCGAACATACAGTGTAAAAATAGGGCAGATTACTACCACATGTAACCCTAAGCTGGAATCTTGTGTACAAAGCTGAAATTTTCCGCAAGTAACCACAATTAACACACACTAGCTCCAATTCTATACCATGTTAAGCCATCAATTCAAGCCAACTATGATCATCATATGAAAACAGAAAAATTCCCAAGAAAATTAAGAAATTCACCTAACTTCACTTCAATCCATGAAATCATCTACAAAACAAGCTATTTTAACTACTACAAGCCACTAATTCACCATTTATTATGAACAAAAGTTAAGTTCCAAGCAAAAATACCTTAACCTCAAGAAAGATAGCCAACTTAGAGCTTTCCTTTGCAAATCACTCCACAAGCACCTTCAATCTCACTTAATAAGCGATTTCTATGGAGGAATTCGGATTTTTTATCGGTTGGTTTTCAAGATTTGGACAAGAAATTGAAGCCAATGGTTGAAACTCTCTCTCTTTTCTTTCCCTTCAAGTTTCAGCCAAGAGGATGCTAAAATGAAGATGATTTTGGTCAAAATTAGCTTTTGGTAAAGTTAAGGAAAAGTTAGGCAAAAACTTGGCCCAATCCCGTCGCGACACGTGGCACTTTTGGATTTCTTTCTTATCCTTTAGCTTACTAATAACCAAATATCTAACCAACCTCTAATTATCACTTAGCACCTAGTAATTTAATGCCTTACTGCACAACTTAACCTAATTGGCCGAATTTCGCGCGATCGAAACCAAAGAAAACAAACACTCGGAGACTACTACGCCGATTACACACAACTAAAACGTTCCGAATGATTAAAAGTAGTATCTCAAAGGAATACACCTAATATACATGCTTAAACACTTAAGTACATACATAGAAAGTTGTACAAGTCAAAACGTGATACTTGTGAGGACCCGTAAAATTTTCCTATTTCATATCATTTAATTCTATTTCTTTTCATGCATTTTCTTTATTTTATTCTACTACCTTAATATTCTAGACATTTATAAGTGAATATGGTTTTCTAAAACATTTTTTTAGTATAAGTTAGTTCGGGTTAGTTTGGAAGCGTATTAAGGACGTGGGCCCGCTAGTGCGATATAATTTTGCCGATTAGGTGGTGAAATATTAAGTGATATTATTTTACAAGGTGTTAGGAGACAATTAGAGGTCAGCTAGATAGATTAACCATTGGAGGAAAGAAGATAAGCTTGAAACCCTAAAAGGTGCCACATGTCGCAACCCGGTTGGATGAAGACTTGCCTAACTTTCTTGCCTTTACCAAAAGCTAAAGTTGACCAAAATCATCTTCATCCTTTAAGCTCTCTTGGCCGAAATTTTGAGGAAGAAAAAGAGAGAGAAAGTTCATCTTGCACTTCAATTTCCAAACTCAATCTTGAGTTCCAACAATAGCTTTTGCAAATCACACCATAAAAGTGCTAGTCCAAGGAGTTCTAAGGTGGTTGTGGAGCAATTTTGGGAGGAAGAAGCCTAGGTCATCATTTTTCTTGAGGATCCAAGGTAACTTGCTAAGGAAATCCCTCTTTGTTCTCAATAATTCCCAATTTGTGGCTTAAAGTTGTAGTTGTGGTAGTTTTATGAGCATATTTTGTGGTTTGAAGTAGTTTAGTGGTAATTTTCGGTTATAGTGAATATTTCTGTCCTGTTCTGCCCAGATATATTCGGCCATCAAGGAGGCCGAATTGGACTTAGTTCAAAACATGAAAGTTGTATAGAATTGAGTGTAGATTATGTCTGTAAATTTTCAGCTCAATCGGAGCAGGATAGCTTGTGAAATAACTAATTTGCCCCTGCTTCCCTGTTTCTGTCCGGAAATGATTATCAGCCTCTGTAATTGGCTCGTTTGGCTGGGAAGATGAATGAATTAGCTTTTGGTGCCTTCTTAAGAATTGTAGACTTGTATCTTAGCTTTCATATGGATTTGGAATCAACTGAATCGGAGTTGTGTGTGCTGAGATATGATTGAATAAATCAGGAATGCTAGTTGACTTTCACAGTGAGTTTCAAACTGGAAAATCTAAAGCTGTTTGGGTAAATTTGACTAGGTTAGGTTGAAAACTGGGTTTGAGGTATCTTCATAATAATTGTAGCCCTATGTGTTAGCTTTCCAACGCCTCTAAAAACATCCAAAACGGAATTGTGTAGCCTGAGTTATTGTCGGTTAAAGTCAGTGCTGATAACTAGACTGATCTTGAACTTTTGGATCTGTGATTGGGACATTTGACTTAGATAAACTCTAAATTAGGTTAAGTGGCCTTCATAAAAGTTGTTCCCCTCTGTCTTAGCTTCGATATGGTATAAGGTTCACCCCGATTCGATAACCATAGCTCCGGGTATGACTAAAATGCTACGAGATGTCAAATCTGCCATTTAGCTTTTGTCTTCAAAATTGATATTTGCTTGTACTTTTGCACTTGTGTTATTCTTGGATGGTTTTGGAGCCTATTGAACGGCTATTGTAATGATAATATTTGTATGTGATTGTGGGGGCTGATTAAGGAAAATAAGGAAGCCATATATGGCTGGAAATTTGGTAAAAACAAAGGGCATGCTGCCCAATTTTCTAGGCCGCGTAGTTCCTTCAAGTTTGAGTTGATTCTTAGTAGATGAACGGCTTTTAGGTCATTCAAGCCCCTAGGTCCTCCCGTTACCTTTTCGTTCCGAAATCACGCTTTGCAGCCTTGCATTAGTGGCTCATTTGGATAGGCATACGACTTGTAGTCGAGCCTCACTTGTGCACTTCATTTACTAGAATTTGGACGTGAAAACTTCAATGGTCTACTTTGGTTATTTTAGGGTTTCTGGACGATTAAAGTCATTTTGGGGGAAAACTTTTGAAGTATCTGCGCTTGAACTGGTGAGTGTACCACTCCCCTCCTTTGTTGCTTAACTTGGCTTTCTGTTCATGCAAATCTGAAATTTGAATGACTGTACTATCTGTTTATTCCATGGAGACAAGGGTGTACTTTATCACTCTCGTTCTCTTGTCCGCATGCCTATTTACTGTGAAAAATTTTGAATCTGTTATCTGTGCTCAATTTACTGCCATTTGGACATTGCATCCAACGACTGTTCGGTTATCTCTGAGCTCAAATCCTGTGGCTAGTTACTCGAGTCGAGCCGGCCAGGGCCTGGTCGATTAGATAACGAACCACAGTAGTCGATTTCTAAGAAATCCTTGGGTATTGAGACTCTGGATTTCTGGTATACTCGAGTATTACCACCCACTGTTACTGTTGAGGTGTTCGGGCCCGGTAGGGGTATGTTTGGTGGACGGAATTCGGTGTAAAGTGGGGTCTACGGACATGTTGGTTCTATATACGTTGACGGAGAGTCAACGGGTTTGGATCAAGTACCGCAATCGAGTATTTTAGCTCCTGAGAGCTACCTGTATCCTTTCCAGTTGAAATAATTGTTCATTTCCTCATATGTGCATATGTGCCTTAAAGTGAATTGCCCTGATTTGTGTCTACTTGTATTCTTGGTACCTCATTGAGCGGCAAGCTCACCCCGTTCCCGTTATCTTTGTTTTTCTTACAGGGGGCAAACTTAGAAATCATGATTTTTGGAAGAAAAGGGGCGAGCTATTGTATATGTATTTTGTTAAGCTCTTTTGCGACTGAAACCCTAATTGTATTTTGACCGATATGAATACTTTGGCTTGTACTTTAGTTACTTTGTTCAAGACTTCGATGTAAAAATATGCATAAATGTTTTAACCTTGTCTAATAAGTGTATTCATTGAGATGTTGTGATTCTATGGCTTTGGATTCTATCGCGCGTAGTCTAGGGTTTTGTGTGATTCGACTCCGTAGTCCTGGCGAGAGCTAGGCAGGCAGTCCGCCAAACCCTTTGGTTCGCCTTAGGGGAAGGTGGGGCTGTCACAGTTGGTATCAGAGCCACGTCGCGTGGTCTCTGCGCGAAGTAAGCTTGGGCCGAGTGGTGTTATGGCCCTGATCTTGTGAATGTGTTTAAAGGATTAAGTGCCCATCTTGGGCGTAAGCCATGAACCGTGCATTTTATAAGTGTAAGGATCTTTATTATGGGACTTGAGAAAGATAGGTACGTAGGTCGGGTAGGAATCTTTAATATGGATGATTTACTCTTGGGACCGGCCGGCTCGAGTGTGAATTATCTTATTCGGAATTCTTGTTCCCGGCTACTAAATGGAAGCGAGCCTAGGTTAGAAATGACTTGGGCGAACTAGAAATTGGATTCCACGGAATTTCCTGCGATGTATTAGGGTATCACTGAGGATGATTAATTCTTTCTAAGGTATAAATTGTGTTATTCTTGTAGATTGTGGACCGAGCCTATAGGGGAAAAGTTTTCATTCATTGCTTTTGTATTTTTGGCCTCGTTTGTCTATAGTACTTTTGGATGACCCCGTCACTTTCAGGGACCTCTTTTGTTTGTATTTAACTGACTGCTATTGTGTGACTTGTTCGGTACCGTTGTGTATGAATACATACTTTTGATCTGTGTGTACTTCTTGTTACTTGCTTATGTATATAACTACCTTTACTGTTATATTCACGCTTCGACCCTAGATTGGTTAGACCTATGGAGGGTACTCGTAGTGGAAGAGGTCGTGGGCGCGGACGTAAGCAATCCTCGAATGAAAAGGGTAACTGGGAACCAAGCCTTGAACCAAATCCTGAACCTAGGATTGACCCAAATGCTCAAGTAGCCGCTGCTATCCAGCGTATGACCGATCTGTTAGCCCATGTAGTAGAACACCAGGGTCACAACCCTAACCCTTAACCTGGAAACCCTGGTAACAATGTAGAGGGCGAGGATAGAGCCCTTGAAGAGTTTCAAAAATTTTCCCCACCAAAATTCCTTGGAGGGCCAGATCCTGACGTAGCCGAAAGATGGTTGGAGAAGATGATCGATATTTGCCGCGTTACATTATACCGAGGAGAGTACTCGAATAAGGGTCTGCATCTTGATTGCACTTGAGATGAGTTTTTGATGGCAAAGGCCGAGGTGCAGAAAATTCTAACATTTGACCTAGTAAATTGGACCGATCGGAGAGGTTGGATATAGGAGGGTTATCATGGGTTAATCTAGTAATAGCCTGATCAGGGTTTCTATAGGCCGTGAATAGACTATAGTGTACGTCGAGGAAATGGCACCGAAGACCTGTTTCCTTCCTCTTATGATATTTGATACTTGTAGTTTGGTCCTTGATGAACTACCCTTGTCTATACTCCCTTGCTCTTGATCCCTTAATGTCAAAGTATGGACCTGACTTGATTATTATCGTGCCGAGACTGAGAGTCTGGAATTAGGTATGGAGATTTTAGAAAGAGATTTGGTTTCTATACCTGTATGAACAAATTTGAGGCAGGGTGTGGAACTGTTGATATATGAAGCATGTTTTAGGGTTTCGTTATGCACATAAATGATAAGTGGCATGGTATAGCAGATATTGCCCTAGTTATGTTCTCCTTTCTTGTCTACCTCATCTGGACATACCAAAGTTTAATTTTCCGTGGTTGGCTTGGGAGTGAGGGGACCTAACAGTTAGATGGGTAAAGTTTCCAAGTGTACTTAGTTACTTATTTGATTCTTTGATTTGCCTGGCAGGTTAGCATCTGATTTGAGCGAATAGTTGAGATGGCACATTTGGCTGATGTGTATAAAGAAATAGAGATTCTTCGAAAGGAAGTAGAGCTCCAAAAGAGATTAGCTGAGCACTGGGAAGAGCGATGGAAACAGGAGTACTCGGAGAAATTGAGCTACTACACAAGAATATAGAACTGAAAAAGAAATACGAAGGAATCCCGAAGAGGTACGGAATAAGCCTAAGTTAGAGTCTCCGTCCAGTTTAACAGCATCTCTAGACATTCCTAGTAATAAAGAAAAACAGGTGAAGGAAGTTCACGCGATATTAAAGGGAAACGTAAAGAGATGTATGGAGACGGATCCGCTATGAAGGATAAGGGGAAGAAGAAGAAAAAGAATGGACACTTCGAGAAGAAATGCGTAGCTGCTAAATGTGAATCATGTAACAAACTTCATACAGGAATATGTTATTCGAAAATTGGTGCATGTTTCAGATGCGGCCAACTGGGACACCAAGTGAGAAACTGCCCAAGACAGATGAATTTTGGAGGGTGAAGTTACTGAAATAGTTAAAGTCAGCAATTAGTGATGTGTTGGCTGAACATTGTATTTTGGAGCTAGGTGTATGTAAATTTTATATAGTGATGGTGTGGCCAATAGAAGTAATAGACCTATTATCTGATCTTTTGATGAGTAATGTGAAATATTGGTGATTGAATAGTGTTGGAACCTAATTCATGAATCTTTTATTATGGATGAGTTTTGAAGTTAAGTGAAATTTTCTTTGGTGGTTCAAAAAGGGGAGAAACTATCCATGATGGATGAGGAATGCTATCTTAGACTTGTCCAATAAAAGTTTAGCTAGGGTTTTAATAGATTATGGTTAGAATTGGACTGTAATAGTTGCTGTGGATGTTTGACGTGTTAGCTTTGAAAATCTATTCTTTGTTTCCCTTATGAATGTGCAAATTGTTATGTGTTCACTTGCTTTTATTATGGACTACTTTAAACTATACATGTAATTATTTTGTGATATATCAGATAAATATATTTTGGATTCTTGATTGATTACCTGTGTCTATGTGCCCAACTGAACCCTATCCTCTGAGATATATATAGATAATGGAAAAGAAAGATAAGAAATGATATTTTGGCATCTATGTAGATTTAGACAACCTTGGGATTAAGGAAGGGTCATTGGAAATCTGTGACTGACTAAATCGAGAACCTAGGGCCGAGATAAGGGACTAAGTAGTGTAGACCTATGTCTTAGATTCGAAACGCCATAAAATTTATTTCAATTCGAGAGGTGTAACTTTAGTTGTAATTGAAATGTCAAAAGGTGAGAGGAACTTGATAATTTTAGAATTTCCTTTGCTTGATATGATATTCGTGATTTAGGGAATTGAACTAGAGTTAAGAGGCTATCTATGATGAATAAGGATCATGAGCTGTGATTGGTAAGTGATTCCAAAACTGGTTCCAAAATTATTTTCTAACTATTTCGTGCACTGTTTTCTTGCATGTGTGCCATGCAATGATTTGGTTCAGATGAGTGCTTGAAAGTCTTGTGCTTAAAACCAACGTCTCCATTTTAATGGCACTTGATTTGAATATGGGAGCACCGATGGCTCTCTTGTACTGCTTGACTGTTACTGGATTTTATTGGAGAGTTGGAAGTTTAAAACTACGATTTCCCTGACTCACAAGGGCAATAAACTTACATTTGATTACTGATATATGCACAAGTGTGAAACTTCTTTGATTATTGATTTTAACTGGACATTCGTTGAGCTTTTAGCTTACCCCAAAATATTTATTTCCTCTCCACAGAGCTCGAAGCAAAGGAAACACTTGGATTAACTTGTTAGTGTGACGGGATGGGAGATCTCGGGTATGTTTTGAATTTCGATTAGAGTGGTGATTCTTAGTGCCTGAGTGCCAGTCGAGAACTATCCTAACCTGATTAGGG